>JAJOZX010000381.1:1102500-1531703 GCA_023014485.1 Bathynomus jamesi
ATTCGACAACGATTTATTGTGGCTGGCATGTGGACACCACATATTTGAAATTATGCTGGAAGCTGCTGTTTCAAAGTCTTTATCACCGTCTTCTGGCCCAGAGAAAAATGGTCAAGCATTAATAAGGAGGACTACGAAACAGCATTATCAGATCCAGATATCTATGAAAATATTCATGACATCAAAGATGACATAATTACATTTGCAGCAAATCAACTAGATACATTCCAACCAAGAGACGATTACCTAGAACTATTGCAGTTAACAATTATTTTTTTGGGAGGTGAACCAAAAGGTGGAGTCAAATTTAAACATCCAGTTGGACTTCATCGGGCTAGGTGGATGGCCAAAATTATATATTCATTAAAAAATTTTATGTTCAAATCTCAGTTAAAAATTTCAGTAAAAGATAAAAAAGGACTAAAAGACATCTGTCTATTTGCTACTCGGTTATATGTAAAGGCATGGTTTACAGCTCCTGTGCCATCCTCGTCTTGATCTTGAATTATTACAGAATCTTGTAGTCTACAAACAAATAAATGACACAATTGCATCTGTTGCTATTAAAAAACTGTTAGGTCACCTCTGGTACCTATCAGAAGAACTGGTAGCCTTGGCTTTTATGATGATGAAGTGCCTACTGAAGCAAAATACGAAATGGTAAAGGCCTTGCAAAATACAACAGAAACTCTTCCTGCAAAACGGGCTTTTCTAGATCCTGCATTTATTCCAACGAAGAAATTAAAAGATTTTGTCACATGAAATACTCAAAGATTCTTTACAATAACAGAATTTAGTTTGAAAATTTTTACTCAAAGATGCTAAAGAATGGCATAATGATGAAAGTATAACCGCTAAGAAATCTATCAAACAGTGAAAGTCGTGAATGATATAGCGGAAAGAGGAGTAAAATTAATGGATGAATATAATAAAATACTAACACATGACGAAGATCAAAAACAATTCTTGCTACAAGTAGTGAAAAACTACAGGGCTGTTTACTCTGATAGAAAAAAAGAAACATTGATGAAGTAAGGACAGCTAATGTCTCAAATATCATGCTACTTTAATTATGCATGCTTGTGGTTATCGTAGGACCTACGGGGGAGTTTTCCACATTAAAAAAAAGCAATGCGCCTTGTACTGTACCTCCTGGGTGGTATGGAAAACTGTACAACAATATTGGAAAAATTTGACAATTTGAGTCGTTTTGTCAATTTGTAATTGCTGGTAGCAACCCCTAAAAATTAAATATTTGCTAAAATATTTTAGGATAGTTGTTTTTATGCTGAAATGAACCATTTAAAGGGGTGAACACATTCAAATATAAAAAATTTTTTTTACCCCCATATTTGAATCACCCTATATATATATATATATATATATATATATATCGGGTGGCCCAAAAAAAACGCCTTGAGATTTAAACATCAATAACTTCAAAAATATGCAGTTCACACTTCCAAAATTTATATAACTTTTACCCCAATCTATTGATAAGCCATCATAAAAATTTCAGACCTTTACATAAAATAGTTTTTCCACAGCTGAGGGAACAATGAGGTATGGTGAAAAAAACGAATATCATAAACTGAAAAAATTTTATTATTCACATTTTATCAATAAATATGATCAATATGTCCGTCGTCCTGCTTACAAACTAATTTTAACCTTTTCTTCCACGACATGATACATTTTTTGATTTCTGCTAATGTTATTTTGTCCCAACATTCGAGTATATTTTTCTTTAATTGCATTTCTGTAAACTTTTCTGTTTGGTCTTTATAAATCTTCTCTGCTAGAGTGTTCCATATGCAATAATCCATGGGATTGCAATCAGGTGATTGCCGGGGTCAGTCGTTTTATCCAGTGAAGTTGGCTACATTCTGTTGTAGATAATCCTGTGTGAACTTGCTAGTATGAGCTGTCGCACCATCTTGTTGGAGTATGAAATCGTTTCCATAATACAGGTGCCGACAATCAGGCAAAAGATTCTCCTCTAAGGATTTACATAGGTTTTGAATTTTTTTTTTATTTTCTGAAAAAATGAATTTTCGTTATTCCATTCCACGATACACCTGCTAATACCATGATTTTTTTGGAAAACCAACTTGTCTGGTGGTAAAGTTCGATGGAGGAATGTCTTTCTTATGCCGACCATAAACAACATCGTTCCGGAGTTTCGAGCAATCTCGATGGTGAAATCTTTTTCATTTGTAAAAACTACTTTTTTAACCATCATTGGACGAAAATCTATCAGCAATTTTCTACAACGAATTTTTCTTTTAGCTCTTACATTGCTGTCACGTCTTGAAACACGGATCCTTTTAAATGCTTTAAGTTCTACCGTTCTCTGCATTCTTTGTATAGAACTTCGACTGATACCTAAATTTCTTGCAATTTTCCTCTGAGAGCAGTATGACCCAGGTCGATCCTCTTGAGATAGGCTCATCATTTCGATCATTGCTATATTGTCTTGAGTGTAAACTGTTTTAGGCCGACCACTTCCACGGTTCCGTGCCGTCGAACCAGTTGCTTCAAATTTTTTAATTATTCTATTCACAGACGTATCATTAGAAGTTATTCCTGGAAATTCCCTCAAAATTCTTGCCCCAGTCCATCTTTTTTCCAAGAAACACCTTTCAATCACTGCTTTTTCACCATTAGTTAGAACCATACTTTGAAGGGTAAGTTTAAAAAACAGTATTTAAGATGGGCGTAGCCCATATCATCTGACATTTTTCAGAGACTAACAGATTATCACAGGTCAACAAAAAAACATTTTTTTTTCGTTGCCAAGGAAATTCGTACGAATTTAGGGTATTTTGGGGTTGCTGAATTCCAAAATGAAAGTAGTTTTTCCGATTTGGCTCTAGTTCTTGAGATAATGAATACCCTCAATTAATAGGAAACGTAACCATAACGCGTGCATATGGGAAACTACCGGAACATTCTAGATGGTGAGACCGAATAAAATGCCATTATGTATTTCATGTGTTTACTTTTGTATGATTTGAGACAATTTCAATGCGATTTGTAAGTAGGCTCCGCCTGAACATTAAATTTTTTGCATTTTTACGTGTTTCAATGGGGTACAAATTATCTCATAAATTAGAGCCAATCTAGCAAAACCGATGTCATATTCGGAATCAGCACCACAAAGTTACCCCAAAATCACTCTAATATGATTGGCAATAAAATGAGTGTTGACCAGTGTTATCCATAGGCTAAGGAAACTACTGTACTACAAGTCTCAGAATTGTTGCCAGGTACAGCTATACACATTTAGGATTTATAATATTCGTTTTTTTTACCATACCTCATTGTTCTCTCAGCTGTGGAAAAGGTATTTTATGTAGAGGTCTGAAATTTTTAGGATGGCTTATCAATAGAGTGAGATAAACGGTATGTAAATTTTGGAAGTGTGAACTGCATATTTTGAAGTTATTGATGTTCAAATCTCAAGGCATTTTTTTAGGGGGGGCCACCCGATATATATATATATATTATATATATATATATATATATATATATATATATATATATATAATATATATATAATATATATATATATATATATATATATATATAAAAGGCGAAATTTGAAACACAAAATAAGATAGCAGTAAACAGAGCAAAGAGAATAACGGGGCAGATACTGAGAACCTTTAAACGAAGGGATAGGAATATAGTATAATGATTCTTCTATTGAAAACACTGATTATACCAAATTGGAATACTGCTCGGTCCTAACATGCCCATATAAAAAGGAAGACATTGAACAGCTAGAAGGGATTCAGAGAAGCTTCACAGCCAAGATCAATGGGTGCAAAGAACTAAATTAGGAAAGGTTACGCGAATTAAATCTATATTCACTGGAAAGGAGAAGAGAGAGACGCACTATTATTTACACTTGGAAAATAAAAATAATGGAGAAACTAGCCCCCAGGCTTACTCCGAACCCTGTAACTCCCCAGACAACAGTGGAAAGTAGAAAAGGAAGACTGTGTCGTGTTTCCAAATTAAAGGCTAGACAGAGAACATCCTTAACCCTGAAAGAAAATAGTTTTGTTGTGAGAGGACTAAGACTGTTTAATCAGCTGCGCAAAGACCTAAGGAACACGAGTGGTGTTGCGGTGGACATCTTCAAAAGAAGATTAGACGCCTGGCTCAGAACAATCCCCGATGAGCCCGGCGTACCTGGCTATGTGAGGTGGAGAGTACAAGAAACCAACTCACTACTTCACCAGGCCAACTCGAGAGGAAATTTGACCTTCGTGAAATGAGGCATCATCACACGGAACATTTGAAAGGTTGAAAGAAAAGGTATATAATATATATATATATATATATATATATATATACACACACACACACACACACACACACACACACACACACACACACACATATATATATATATATATATATATATATACACAAATTCAGAATGGTTCCCTGAGACAATTATATGTTAAACACAGACCGTGCATGGAACAAGGAACTCTTCTGGGAAAATTAAATCCACTATAGTCCGAATAAGTAATGGTAAATGACAAATACCATAGTTTTTCTTTTTCATGATTTTAGCCCGACGTCGGGCTAAAATCATAAAAGAAAAACTATGGTATTTGTCATTTACCATTACTTATTCGGACTATAGTGGATTTAATTTTCCCAGAAGAGTTCCTTGTTCCATGCACGGTCTGTGTTTAACATATATATATATATATGTAATTATGTATATATATTATATATAATATATATATATATATGAGTTTGCAGCTGTATGCATCATTTGCAATCTACCAAAAAGCGTTCATACAACTCTTTTTCATGCACTTTTTTGAAACATCATAAATTTATTAATTTTAATTTATTAATTTTTCTATTTGGACAATATTTTTGAACTTACAAAAGTAATTGTACGCCCAGCAAGTCGTTCTCTCAAAACAAATGGCTCTGCAGTGAATCAGATTCGCCACTTTAAAAGACAGAGAACATCCTTAACCCTGAAAGAAAATAGTTTTGTTGTGAGAGGACTAAGACTGTTTAATCAGCTGCGCAAAGACCTAAGGAACACGAGTGGTGTTGCGGTGGACATCTTCAAAAGAAGATTAGACGCCTGGCTCAGAACAATCCCCGATGAGCCCGGCGTACCTGGCTATGTGAGGTGGAGAGTACAAGAAACCAACTCACTACTTCACCAGGCCAACTCGAGAGGAAATTTGACCTTCGTGAAATGAGGCATCATCACACGGAACATTTGAAAGGTTGAAAGAAAAGGTATATATATATATATATATATATATATATATATATATATACACACACACACACACACACACACACACACACACACATATATATATATATACACACAAATTCAGAATGGTTCCCTGAGACAATTATATGTTAAACACAGACCGTGCATGGAACAAGGAACTCTTCTGGGAAAATTAAATCCACTATAGTCCGAATAAGTAATGGTAAATGACAAATACCATAGTTTTTCTTTTTCATGATTTTAGCCCGACGTCGGGCTAAAATCATGAAAAAGAAAAACTATGGTATTTGTCATTTACCATTACTTATTCGGACTATAGTGGATTTAATTTTCCCAGAAGAGTTCCTTGTTCCATGCACGGTCTGTGTTTAACATATATATATATATATATGTAATTATGTATATATATATATATATATATATTATATATATATATATGAGTTTGCAGCTGTATGCATCATTTGCAATCTACCAAAAAGCGTTCATACAACTCTTTTTCATGCACTTTTTTGAAACATCATAAATTTATTAATTTTAATTTATTAATTTTTCTATTTGGACAAATATTTTTGAACTTACAAAAGTAATTGTACGCCCAGCAAGTCGTTCTCTCAAAACAAATGGCTCTGCAGTGAATCAGATTCGCCACTTTAAAAGAAGTGACTTCGTACATGTTCCTATTCACCTTTCCAGGAACACCTGTAAAATTAGGGAAAACCATATATAGTTCTTAAATTCCTTCTTCATTGTTCTTTGAGTGAATCAAATCTTATTTTATGAACTTTAGTTTATGAACGTCCGCTCATAAACCACGTAAAATGATCGTCACACACACACACACACACACGAAGTAAAATTATTGAGGACATTAATTATATTAACTCTAAATGATATGAAAACATTAATTGACTATCATGTATGTCAATAATATTAACCACAATCATGTTAAATGAAGATATCTCTGATTAATTATTAACACATTAACACTGAACCCATCAAACGCATACAATTATTGAAAGCTCTTAACGATCTCAGTAACAGGAATTATGTTAATTCTAAACAATGAAGGAGGATAATTTACGAGATTACCTCGATTTTAAAATTAAAACACTGAAAAACAAAATAAGTCAAAAACGACGTTCCCCCCATTAATTTTTTTGTGAAAGGTCCTCTTCAAAAATATATTCGAAACTGGTGGTGGGTGACTCATAGAGTCAAACCGGAATAAAAATTCATCGATCTTATTGCCATTTCAGGAATTTTTTTCAAAGTTTTTGTATTAACTTTACCTCTGATGTTGCCTCCATTGCGGATTAATATTTCTCCACTCAAAGCCATTACGAAACTGAAGAGAAGGCACGTCGCGCGAAACATTTTGCTTAGTGTGACGACCAAGAAGAAATATCACTTTAGTACTCTTTAATATGAAATCAATGCCTATATCGAAGTTTAATCGTACTGCCTGCAATTAAGAAAAGCACACCGGCTTGAATCCCAGCTGCGCACGCATATGTGTATATGTTAGCGGCAATAAGCGAAATCAGGCATTAAGATAACGCTAGGCAATAAGCTGAAAGCTAAGAATCCATATAGCATTAGTTACAATGGTCACTTTCACTGTTTAGATTATGTTAGGTTATGTTATGTTACAGTAGGTTAGGTTAGGTTATATTTATTATTATAGATATATAAATAGGCGTTATACTTATGATTATACGCATTCTTAGCTTTCAGCTTATTGCCTAGGCATTAAACTTAACGCCGGATTTCGCTTATTGCCGCTAACTTATATACAGTATAGTTTTGTTTGAATTCTGAACAGTCTGTTTCCCTCCTGTTCACAACGGAATTTATGGGACCGAGTGAACCAAGTAATGGAATTTACATTAATATTACAATACTTAAAGCTTTCAAGGTTTATTTTCATAATGATTTTTAGTCCCTAAAAAAAATTACTTTACAATCTTCATTTAAGTATGAGTTCTCACGCAAACTGGCAGTCTTATTTTTTTATTTAATTCCATTCTACTTTTTAAGTTTATATCCATTAAGGTTAAATTACAGAACATGAATATTTAATAAGGACACTAATTTTTTTTTTATTACTCATTTGTTTTGTTTGCGTTCCATTTCAATACACGAAAAAGTTAAAAACTAAGAGTAAAATGATTAATTATCGTGCATTTATTATAACCAAAAAAAAAATGAATAACGTTTGCATATATATATATATACATTCAACTGCAAAGAACACGCAGTATAAATAACGTAAAGAACGACGCTTGTATAGGAGATATTCCGCGCAAGACGAGAAAGAGAAAACAACAAATGAAAAAATGAAGTACCACCTGGGAATCGAACCCGGGATCTTCCGATTGCCGGTCAGACGCGATACCACTACACAATGGACTTCACTCTTCCAAATGCCGTAATTCCTCTACATACTCGCAGAAACCAATGCCCCAAGGGGGCACCTCTCGCATGCCGTAACATTATATACATTCAACTGCAAAGAACACGCAGTATAAATAACGTAAAGAACGACGCTTGTATAGGAGATATTCCGCGCAAGACGAGAAAGAGAAAACAACAAATGAAAAAATGAAGTACCACCTGGGAATCGAACCCGGGATCTTCCGATTGCCGGTCAGACGCGATACCGCGTCTGACCGGCAATCGGAAGATCCCGGGTTCGATTCCCAGGTGGTACTTCATTTTTTCATTTGTTGTTTTCTCTTTCTCGTCTTGCGCGGAATATCTCCTATACAAGCGTCGTTCTTTACGTTATTTATACTGCGTGTTCTTTGCAGTTGAATGTATATAATGTTACGGCATGCGGGAGGTGCCCCCTTGGGGCATTGGTTTCTGCGAGTATGTAGAGGAATTACGGCATTTGGAAGAGTGAAGTCCATTGTGTAGTGGTATCGCGTCTGACCGGCAATCGGAAGATCCCGGGTTCGATTCCCAGGTGGTACTTCATTTTTTCATTTGTTGTTTTCTCTTTCTCGTCTTGCGCTGAATATCTCCTATACAAGCGTCGTTCTTTACGTTATTTATACTGCGTGTTCTTTGCAGTTGAATGTATATAATGTTACGGCATGCGGGAGGTGCCCCCTTGGGGCATTGGTTTCTGCGAGTATGTAGAGGAATTACGGCATTTGGAAGAGTGAAGTCCATTGTGTAGTGGTATCGCGTCTGACCGGCAATCGGAAGATCCCGGGTTCGATTCCCAGGTGGTACTTCATTTTTTCATTTGTTTTTCTCTTTCTCGTCTTGCGCGGAATATCTCCTATACAAGCGTCGTTCTTTACGTTATTTATACTGCGTGTTCTTTGCAGTTGAATGTATATAATGTTACGGCATGCGGGAGGTGCCCCCTTGGGGCATTGGTTTCTGCGAGTATGTAGAGGAATTACGGCATTTGGAAGAGTGAAGTCCATTGTGTAGTGGTATCGCGTCTGACCGGCAATCGGAAGATCCCGGGTTCGATTCCCAGGTGGTACTTCATTTTTCATTTGTTGTTTTCTCTTTCTCGTCTTGCGCGGAATATCTCCTATACAAGCGTCGTTCTTTACGATATATAATATATATATATACACACACACACACGCCTCGGTGGTGTAGTGGTTAGCGTCGCTGATTACGAATCCATCGGCCCCTGGTTCGAGACCCGACGGCAGCCTGCGCGCAGCAAAACCCAGCTGTTCACCCTTCCACACAATAAAGAAAGTGGTTGGTAGATAAATGAGTACCCTAGGTGGCCTAGTGGTTAAGACGCTGGGCTGCTGATGGGGCGTGGTTCGGATTCCACGTTAAACTGTAGGTCAAAGGTGGAGTGAAAAGCTTGACCTTCGTCAGAATGAACAATTCGGGCGGAAGCTAACCAAAAGTGTGTGTATATATATATATATATATATATAAATAAAACTATTTAAAAAATACCTGCATTTTCTTCCATTTTAAAAAATATGAAAACAGTGTTACACAATAGGGCGGAGCGTTTTTACACTTTTTTCGACTTTCGTTTTGTAATAGCACGGAAAAGTGGCTCTTCCACGTCAAACGTGAGTGGGTAAAATCTCAGAGATCTGCAATAATATCTTCTGCCTCCGCACGCACGTTGAAAATCCAAAAAATGCGCCAAAATACACATTTTTTTCAATATTTTCTTATAGTTTTAATTTTCATCCTACATTCTTGTAATAGCGAGGAAAAGCATCCTAAAGGTTTATTTCAGACTAGTTTTAAATATTTTTGTCCTGCGATAATATCTTCTGCCACTGCAAACGTTCCAAAATACGGAAAAGTCCGCATAAATCACGTATTTTGCATATTCAGCTTATACGCTAATAAATTCACTTTGTACGTCATGTAGTACTCCCACATCGTTCTAGAAGCTTCCCCACAGCCTGGTATGGTGTGTTGCTCGTCATTGCCA
This sequence comes from Bathynomus jamesi, assembly GCA_023014485.1. Lineage (NCBI taxonomy): Eukaryota > Metazoa > Arthropoda > Malacostraca > Isopoda > Cirolanidae > Bathynomus > Bathynomus jamesi. Next base: position 1,112,226 of record JAJOZX010000381.1, read on the forward strand.
TATACGGCAATGAGTCAGTGAGTGATGACTGATGAGTCATGACTCACAACACTCTACCAGGCCTTCTTGCTCTCACTTCCCCGCAGTGTTGTGCTAGCTACGTTTCGGTAAGATGTGGATTGTGTTGCTCTTGCTGTTAATACATCTTTGGAACACGACAACACGCATATGTGGACATATACTGCATATTTTAGTACATAATAATACGTTGGTGTAATATACAAAACTTCTGCAGAATGCAAGAATATTTTACGTTTTAGGAGTAATTTCTTAATTTTTATATTAATTACTGTGTTTTTCACAATGTCAGTACCAGCTCAAGCAACAAGAACTTCTTCAAGTTGCCCTATATTTGGGGCTCTAGCTGATCTAGACAAGAGGTGCCTTCCAACCTATAAGGACGTCATGAAATATTTTCATCAAATAAGGTTGAATCTGAAGACATCGAAGAAAGAGCTTACAGTTGCAGAAATTTCGGGTGTTCTCTTAAAAACTCTCGAAGATTTGTGGAAAACAGCCTCTATTCGTATTGTTTCTCATAACCGTGTCGTTCAAATAAATAAAAATTACCATGAAAAATGTCAAAACCTTCTAAAGTCAGTAAAAATGAAACAAGATAGTGACTCATTCAAAATTAAATTACAAACATTTCAAAATGAGGCAGAAAACAAATTATTTGACATCAGTGCTTGCAAATGTGAAAATTTTGATAAGTGTTCATGTGAAAACCATCTCAAGGTTCCAGCAATTGAACAAGACTTCCTTAAAGATCAGAGAACAACAAGAAAATTGGCAATAGGCTCTCTTGATGTTTCACAAACTCGTAAAGATCTAGCAACTATTGCTAGAAGACAACAGAGAATGAAAGAATATGAACCAAAACCATCTACCAGTAAAGGACAAGCAACTGAAACACTGTCATCAACATCAAGTGAAACAGAAGGAGCGGATTCTGATTATGAACCGACACAGAGAATCAAATCGATGGAACAATCTCATCATTGGCTATAGCTTTGTCAGAACTAGTGTGTCAGACAGGTCAGGTCTGCTGCTATAATTGCTCCGGCTGTTCTTGAAGACGTGGGAATTATAAACGAAAAAGATTTAAGTTCAGTAATAGACAAATGCAAAGTAAGGAGAGCTAGAGAAAGGGTGAGATCTATCATTCGAAAGAGAGATTACGAAGAAGAAACTATGGAGAGTATCTATTTCGATGGAAGAAAGGACAGAACTACAGTGCAAGAAAAAGTTGGCAGTAAAGGTTATCAAAAAAATATAACAGAAGAACATGTCACTTTGCTTCAAGAACCAAACTCGCATTATATTGGGCATGTAACTCCCGCTTCTGGCTCAGCACAGAGTATATCTTCTGCAATTTTGGATTTTTTTCGCTCAAATAAGATTGATACTTCAAAAGTTAAAGCCATTGGATGTGACGGGACAGCAGTTAATACAGGACCAAAAGGAGGAATGATAAGAAGTATTGAAGAGCACTTTCAGAGAGCACTACAGTGCTGATTTGCTTGCTTCACACTAATGAACTTCATTTGCGGCACATAGTGACTGACATTGATGGTAAAACAACAGGTCTTCATAATTTTACGGGCTTATAGGAAAAGAGTTAATTGATTGTGAAAAGAGACCTGTTGTAGAGTTTGAAGCAGTTGAAGCGGAAGAAACTGTAGTTGACAGAGATGATCTGAGCACAGATCAGAAATATTTGGCAGAAATCTATGATGCTGTGTCAAAAGGTGAATGTACTCCCTCTCTAGCTCAAAGGAAACCAGGCAAAATGGCACACTCCAGATGGGTGACAACTGCTAACCGCATACTTCGTCTCTACGTTTCAACTGAAGAACCTTCAGACAACCTTAAGTGTATCGTGGATTATATTATGAAAGTTTATATTCCAATGTGGTTTCAAATCAAGAGAAATTCTTCAGCAACACAGGGAGCCAAACATCTTCATCAAATGATACAAAGCTCGAGGTCGTTGAGTGGCCGCTGTATAGAAATAGTTGATCGTGTTATTCAGAGAAATTCCTATTTTTCTCATCCTGAGAATGTTCTCCTTAGTATGATTCACGATGAAGCAAAACATATCAGAGAATTAGGATGGAGGAGAATCCTTAAAGCAAGAGATTCTGAGTCAGCCGCAGTGAGAGTGTTTAAATTGCCCACGTTGAACGTTCAGTGCAGTGAGTACTACATAATTAACTGGCAAACTTGTGAGCTGTCAGATCCTCCTCTGACAAAAGTTCTATCATGCTCCGACATCCTGAACTATCTCATCAGGAGATGTACCTGATTTCATCCCACGCTTTCCTTGCCACACCCAAGCTGTTGAACGGCATATAAAGCTGGTAACAGAGGTTTCAGCTGCAGTATGCGGTTCAGAGACAAGGGATGGATTTATCAGAGCAAGATTAGAATCCAGAAAGAAAATGCCAAGAATGGAAACAAAAAGTGACTACAGTGTGTAACTAGCCTAAGTCCGATAATGGTAGGGTGGTTGGGTCGGGCAGGGAGGAACTGAAATGCAGCCACCTCCACGTAGTGAGCTCTGGGTTATTTTGTCAACATAGTACATTCAATATTGACGAAATAAGCGAGGAGCTGCATGCATATTACATAATAAGTCATCAAAAATAAACCAAGCATATGCAAAGTAAACTGCATTGGTGGATCTAAATTATTTAATTGTTTAAATATACAAACTTCTTAAATTACTAAAATATGATATAATGAATTGTTAATTGCATTACTTAATACATAATTAACGAATAAACTGTGGTGTAGGGCCGAAGTTAACCATAATAGCGTCATTATAAAATACGCTATTTATGTAAATTTTCCCGTATTTTGGAACGTTTGCGGAGGAAGAAGAAATTATCGCAGGACAAAAATACTTAAAACTAGTCCAAAATAAACCTTTATGATGCTTTTCCTCGCTATTACAAGAAGGTAGGATGAAAATTAAAACTATAAGAAAATATTGAAAAAATGCGTATTTTGGCGCATTTTTTGGATTTTCAACGCGCGTGCGGAGGCAGAAGATATTATTGCAGATCTCCGAGATTTTACACACTCACTTCTGACGTGGAAGAGCCACTTTTCCGCGCTATTACAAAACGAAAATCGAAAAAAGTGTAAAAACGCTCCGCCCTATTACACAATCTTCCAACTATTTTTAACAGAAAAGGGGGGTATGCAACAAGGAGGGAGTGGAGGGGTGGGGGTAATGGGGAATGAGGTAATGGGGAGGGGAGGGGGTAATGAGGGAGAGGTGGGGGTAATGAGGGAGAGAGGTGGGGTTAATGGGAGAGGGGGGTTGGAGTAATGGGAGAGGGGGAGAGGGGATAGCGCCCAAGTTGCATAAAGGGGGTGAGGGCGTAATGGGAGAGGGGGTTTGGGGTTAGCCCTCAAGTTGCAAAAACGGGGTGAGGGGTGGGGGAAAGGGAGAATGACCTCCCCCCAAAGGGGCAACCCTAACGTGCCCTCGCCGTAGGCGAGTTTGCGAAGCACAAGCCCCGCCCGTAGGGCAGGGAGCCGAAGGCTTTGCTTGTATATATATGATGAAAATAACCACGAAGAAAATAAAACACGAAATAGTGCTCAAGCGTTTTCGTTCAATGACATCTTCAGGAACACTAAAAGAGGAAACAAAAATTATATAAGTGGTGCAGAAAATATTTTAGGAGGAGCATACAATTCACGTGGAATAGCTACCAGAGTTTTAGCACCTTGCCCTTCTCATCTAAATCTATTCTGAATGAACTGAAAATAACAGGATCGAGCGAAAAAAGGCCTTGGCTCAGAATGAAATTGTTTGTAAGTTGAATAATGGCAGACTCAAGAATGTTTTATTAACAATGTTGCTTGAGTAAAACAAAATTGAAGAATTATTCCAATACTATGGGACAACTCTGAAAATGGACAAAATTGGCATTGGACGATTGTTCTAACGGAATACGATGTTGTTTTACACGCGTGTTCAAATCCTTTCCCCTCTGTCCAAGCAAAAGAAGTCACATTGTTTACAACCAGGTTTATACTGTAGATAATGCCTGAATTATTAGTAGGCCTATTTTTTATTATGACGTTTTTCACAATATTGTTATAAAAATACCACATTAAATTCAAAAGTTTAAGTACATTAACAATGCCTAAAAAGCTTGGGAAAAATGGAAGTACTAAAATATATTTCGACAAAGTGCGAGGGTTATTTTCTACACGATAGAAGGTTCGTTTTGCCTTGTTAAGACAAGATTAAAAAAAAAATAGGTGGGTAGCACAAATTACTTCCACTATTGTTAATTTTTTTTAACTCAGCATCCGGAATGATGATCCAAAGAGCACGGAGAAACATTGAAGAAAATATAGCTTTCTTGATGGGGTGTCATGTCCGGAGTAAAGATGTACAGAGGACAAAGTTTATTTTTTCTGACAGATACTAAACTTAAAATCTGGGCTTTCTCTCTAGTAGTATGACCTCAAAATGGACGAGTGCGAATCAATTGCAATGAATGGTGATCAATGTTGCAAGGGGGATGGGATGCGGGGTTGGAACCCGTGGGGGTAGAGGGTTGGCACACGTGGAGGACCGTGGGGGAGGGCCCGTGGGGGAGGGGCGGTTGATCCCCTGCATGAAGGGGTTGGCCCAAGACCCCCAAAAGGGGTACTCTAACCTGTTCTGACCTAGGAGGGTAACCTAAGAGAGAGGAGAGAGGAGGAAAAGGAGAGAGGAGATCTTTTCGTTAGCATATGTCGTCGCATACTGAAGTTCTTGACTTCCTCAGCTGGCTTAGAAGGTGTAATCTGGCTTAGAATGCTTAATCAGCCAGTTGGTTTCTTTAGAAGGCAATATATATATATATATATATATATATATATATATATCCGAGGCAATTCATAAGAATAGTTGCCAGATTGCGCTATTTATTTAATTTGTATATATTAATGGAGAGATGTTCTTGGCTCAACGTATAATGAAGTTCTTGACAGCCCCAGTCGCCTTAGAAGGCAATGCATATATACTGTATATATATATATATATATATATATATGTTAATAACTTTTGTAGTGCCGTTAATTTTGACGTAGAATAATTAAATAAAATAATTTGTTTATATAATCTTTGAATAATAAAACACAACTACATCATTCTGTTTATTTAGTAACAAAACGAGTTTTTTAAAAGGGAATCAATTATTTAACATACACTTATTCAGCTCGCGGAATATATAGGAGATAAATATACAAGGAAAAATAATAATAATAGAAATCTATATACACCAAAAAATACACACTTTAAGCGAGGAATATATTATACGTCCATTCATAAATAATAATAGTACAGTAGAAATTTATATACACGTTTAATATACAGTATGTACGCGCATCTACGCATTTATATATAAACATCAAAAGTAATGAATCCTAATCCAGCGTATTGTCACAAATACATCTAAACGTAGAAGATTAGGGTCTCCTATCCAGTAAATATTTGCTCTCTCTCTCTCTCTCCTCTTAGATAACTATCATATTGTACACCATCACGACTTATTGGAGGACAAAATCGCCTTTCTCCGTCTACTAAAACCATTTCTTCATGCGGTCATTTAATCGTTAACGTCTTGGGTGGTCTTATTCAACAGTCTAAAAGACCTGTTATAAATTGTGTATGGGATATAGCCAATTTTTATTTTCTCCTATATAGAGCACCAGTCTCTGTATGTGGGTTCCCGCACCAGCCTTCTAGAATTAGTTTCTTGTACTGTTGTGTTTCATTTATTAATGATATCATATTTGCTACGATTTGACGATTGACCATTCGAGTTCAGGCCTACGCCACTTGAATTGGGACAAAGCCCCACCCAAAATAGGGACGTAGGCATGTAAAGGGTTAAATTAATAATAATACTAACAATAATAATAATAGTAATAAAACCAATTTTAAATAGTGCTAAAAATTTATTTAAAATAATTATGTTGAGCGTCCACTTACTAAATTTGAAAAAATCTGAGGGCTGCTTAGACCAATTTTGATAAAGATACCCACAAAGGTGTAACCTTATAATCAGAAAGCCCGCGAGCTGGTGAATGGCCTTTCAAGTTCAGGCCTACGTCACTTGAAATGGGTCAAAGCCCCGCATATAAAAGGGGGTCCACTTTCATCTCGAGGCCATATTAGCTGATATTTTGCAGTGAACATTCACGCGTTGTTAGCCGTAATGAATACAAAGTGAATCAGATTTCTTTTCATCACCAGGCGTATATATATATATATATATATATATATAATATATATATACGTTAGAGTGTGTCGCACACACGAACTGTAAGTTGAAAATTATATCCCCGTATTTCAACCATTTTTAGAAGTTCTCCTTTTTTTTTCTCTCTCTTTATATATATATATATATATATATATATATATATATATATATATATATATATATATATGTAAAAATGAATAATTCCTGTATGATCTTTATATTCAATTATTAATTTTTACATAAGGACCAAACTCGCATAACGCAAATTATCTGTTGTTCAATTCATATGTACGTTCACATGTATTTTTTTTAAATTAATTAATTTCTCGCGATCTCATAAATGTTTATGCGAGTATTCAATTCTGCTAACCACCGCGGAAGTGACTCTGCTCTAATTTAAATTTATAAACATTATCACGTGTGTTATATTATATATATATATATCTATATATATATATACCGTATATGCCCATGCACTTTGTATTATATTTCTAACATCTTAATTGTCTATTAATATGAAACACTGTAGAAACAAACCAAAGCTATAATTAACGGTAATTAACTGAAATAATTTAATATAATGTAATAATGTACTTAATAACGTAATAAAATGTACTTTAATGGAATTGTAATTAACGATAATAAGTAAATATGAATTAATTGGTAATTATAACCATAATTGGAATAAACCAAAATTACTCCGTACTCAGTCATGTACTTAGATTGTACTAAATGTCCGACTCGACATTATGTCGCCATTTAATGTACACCCGGCGATATTATTATTTTTTAATTTTCTTTTGTTCATTGGGATAAATTTTGGAGTTATAAAAGATGAAGTCATGTTTTGCCTTAAACTTTTAATTATTTGCTTATATACATTTCTTAATATAAGAATGCCTAATTCAATTTCCCTTCTAATTAACTCGGCGGATCAGGAAAAACAGCAGATCTAATATATGCGGTTTAAGCTAAAAATATGACTTCCTCTTCCTATATCCTGTTTAGCTGTTTTAACCATTTTTTTACTTTATTTTTTTAACTGTTGTGCAAAAATAATACAGCCTCTTCACATTTAATAATGATGATGTTAGTAAAATCGGGGTATATAAACCCCAGAAATATCTTCCATATGCATTCAGAAGTCAATTCAAGGCTGAGCACTTCCTGTACATTTTAGCAGTAAATTACAAGTAAGAAATAGTCTTTATCTTCTCATTCGAGTCTTGCTCTCTTCAGAGAACTTAGTCATTAAAATTCCCCGATACGTTATAAGAAGAATCCGGGAATCTTCAGAGAATTTAGTAAGCCTCCCTGAATCCTCCGAGCCACTATAGAAGAACTCGGAGAGTAATATAGAAGAAAACTACTGTAAGTAACACATCGGTTGCTGCCACCTAACTAGAACCCCCGTCGACTTCGAACCAACCCAGGCCATAGACGGAGGGGTTAACAACTGGCGACCCTGTAGCCAGGATTTTAACAACTGACAACTTATGCATCCAGGACTCTTCCAGTCTTCAAGACCCTGGAAGAACCAATGTCCAGTTGGCCGGCGTGTCACGACTTCTAGTTCGTCACATCCACCCTTGAACCGGTGTGTCACGATTCCAAGTTCTCCACGCCTAGTTTTCATCCAAGAACAAGTGGCCAGCAAGACACGTCTTAACGACACGTCTCCAAGATTTCGCCTAGGAATCTTAAGTACAGAACTCTTTTTTATTAAATAATCTCTAAACATTTGAAAAGTCAGTATTATTAACAGTTAATAATTAGTATCGAGCCAGAATTAACAAAAAACACAGTGAACATTCCATGCACCAGTGATACATTTCTTTTTAGTGAAACAGAGTTATTTCCAGTATTATAGTATAATTTTATCTAATGTACCAAACATTGTATTACCATACCTTCACGTACATTCGAATGAAATCTTGTTTACATTTTTTTTTATTATTTTGTTTGCAATCTTTTCAAATTCTCCCGTAGTTAGCAAATTATTGTGCATTTATTTAATGTGTATTTTTGGATAGAGTAGTTGGAAAACCCTTTTAGTGATCATTCCATAAATTAAGATCGGTCAAGCAGACCTAATTTCAACACATTAATAGTACCTTCACATATGAGCGATTCAGACGGTGCGCTTTCTGACAGCGAAAATTTACCTACACCCATTTTTACACCTACCCCGCGCCCTTCAAACATACTCCCAAACACACAAACTTCAGATCCAGAACAAGCCAATATGTCTCAGTCTCAAACCCCCGCCCCAGCATACATTAACTTAGGTAGACTAGTAAACCTTCCCCATACTGTTTTAATTTTTAAGGGGACCATAGATAATCACTTTGTTGAATCACGCGTAAGACCTTCGATTGAGTCTTTAGAGCAGCATTTCTTACGCGAAAACATCACCGATGATGATATGAAAATTAGGGAAGCAAAAAGATTTATCAACCCTAAAGAAGGGAATGCTCATGACAGTCACCTACATCCCATCAATTAGCGAAGCTACAACATGGGACAATTTTAAACAAAACTTATTAGAATTTTTTAAAGAAATAACACTTGCACAACCCTTAGCTACGTTAGAAGCAGTCTTCCAAGCTAAATGGAAGAAAAGAAACATGAAGATTTAAATAATTTTATTGCACGAACACATAAATTCGTAGGAGAAGCCCTCCGAGCCGCAGAAAATGCGTGTGGCATTACTTTCACTGCAAAACAAAGAAACCTTATAGTAGCAACGACAATTTACCAAAACCTACCCGGAGCACCTAAAAAAAGGTTTCAAGAGTTTCTAAATGTTGACAAACCAGTAAGTGTAGCTATAAATAAAACACGGGAACATTTCCCAGACTTAGCAAACCAGAACTACCGAAAGGGTAGAGAAACCCCCGTACATTACATTCAGCAGCAGCAACCACAACACCAACAGCAACAACAACAACCCTATAAATCGAGGCCAGTGCAGGGAACACCACCCCAGCAACAAGCTCCCCAAACCCAGAATACACGCCCTCCTCCACAGTGTTTTAACTGCGATAGCTTTGGGCACATGATAAGTCAGTGCACTTATCCCTCTTATTGCTCCCACTGTCACGAACATGGTCATCGCCGTGGCGATCGCCAAAAATGTGCCGATAAAGCCCCTGCAGGGCATAGGCCCCACTTCCAGAAATAGTACCCCCAACGTTCCCAAAAGTCCTCCAATCCTCAGAAACCAGTCCATTCCTAGCCTCAGTTAAACCACCAACCAAATAGATTACGACCACAGGGTCAATCACATTATTACCCCATGTACAAACCCCAATACAATCAGCAAGGTCGGATAGTTCGGGACGTAGAAGTACCCGCAGAGGAATCATTTTCCCCAGAATACAGTTTTCAAGAAAACCCTCCAGCATATGGTGATCCCATAGAATATGACCCAGGTCCTCCCATAGAAGACAATTCGAGCCCTTTTTTAGACCCTACTTTGGAGGCGGCAGTTCAACCTCTTCCCCCCTAAATTACAGTAATGAACCCAGATACACACACAAAATCCTCATCAGGATAATAGGTGTAGACCTCCTAGATTTAATAATAGTGTAGCACTGATAACCAAGATTTAACTGCTCTCCTAGATACAGGAGCACACGCGACGTTAATTAAGAAACAATGTGTAGATGAATTACTAGAGAGTACAGATTACAAATATGAAATTAAGGCACCCTCCTGTCAAGTCAGAGGAGTTACGGGCACACCCATACCTACATACGGATAAATTGAATTATATTTAGAAGTTGGAAACGCGGTATACCCAGTGAAATGTTGCATAGTGGACACAGCCGCCACCTTTCAGACAGATATCCTACTAGGTATGGATTTTTTTAACCGGAATCAATGGGAGATTTACCCAGCCGGAAAGTTAGTAAAGTGTCGAAATAGGACACACCATATCCATGAGAATAACAGAGAGCTTAATGCTAACAGAATTATTCAGTTCAGGTTTCCGAAAGTACTGTAATAGGAAACCCCTCCACTTGATAGCAGTTCAAGTCAGTTGGTTGCATCCAGAGGGACAACCGCTCCAGAAATCATCCCCAAGAATAATCAGTTCCAGTTGTTGAATCCAGTTCGATCAACACAGTCAGTTTCCAGTCAGTCAGTTTCCAGTCAGTCAGTTTCCAGTCAGTCAGTTTCCAGTCAGTCAGTTTCCAGTCAGTCAATTTCCAGTCAGTCAGTTCCAGTCAGTCAGTTTCCAGTCAATTAGTTTCCAGTCAGTCAGTTTCCAGTCAGTCAGTTTCCAGTCAGTCAGTTTCCAGTCAGTTAGTTTCAGTTCAGCCAGTTTCAGTTCAGCCAGCTTCAGTTCAGCCAGTTTCAGTTCCGCCCATACGGCAAATTTTAGTCGTCGAACCAGAGTCAAATTCTCAATTTTTCATATGCCCGACCGAGCATATAACAGTAGCACCTTATGAGAAATTTTTTTTCCAAGCAAAAGTAGTCGACAGTCAAGGAAAATTGTTAGAATCAGAGCGTACTCTGATTACAGAGAAAAGTAATTTCAAAAGAGATGTTCTTATTGCCCAAGTCCTTAGTCAGAGTCAGAATTCAGCTATCCCTGTTGTTTGTTTAACCCTTTCGCTCACGAATTATGACATAGGGTAAAAAAGAAATTTGCCTTTATGTGTGGTTATATAAGAATCAATATGGTTTATTTTTCAGCTATACAATTGTCTACCCAGTGAGTGAAAGGGTTAAACAAAGGAAAAAGCCCTATCGAATTAACTTCAAATAAGAAAAAAGGAACTGTTTCCACAGTAGAAATAGATTCAGATTTCCCCACCAGTACGATAAATCGTGTTTCCAGTTCCTTACTGTAGAGTTAAACCCTTCTGTATTGAAAGAAGAATATAAGAAATGTCTGGAGCACTCCCTTCAGGAGTCACCAGCCTTACAGGATCCCAAACTAATGGAATCACTTCTCGATTTCCTATAAGAAATAGAGATGTGATTGCCCTAAAAGGAGATTCTCTGGGACGAACTAATTTGGTCCCTTTTGACATCAAGCTGGAACCCAATTCCAAACCCATTTTCATTCCTCCCTATCGGGTTCCACATTCCCAATTAGTCACTATTGAGGAAAACATTACGGACATGTTGGAGCAGGATGTCATTCAGCCTTCAGCTAGTCCCTGGTCCGCTCCTATGATTCTTGTCTCCAAAAAGGACGGAACATGTCGCCCTTGTATAGATTTTAGACGCCTGAACCACATTACCATCTCAGACCGTTTCCCGATTCCAAACATGCAGGAAACAATTCTGAACGTAGGGAAAGCTAACTTCTTTTCATCCCTCGATTTAGCATCTGGTTATTGGCAAATGGAGGTCAGTCCCGAATCTCGGGCATTAACTGCTTTCTCCACTAACCGAGGCCATTACGAATTCCAGGTTTTACCTTTCGGAGTCCGAAATGGGCCTGCTAATTTCCTTAGGTTGATGAATATAGTCCTTTCCGACCTATTAGGTGTTGAAGCTCTCGTTTATGTTGATGATATTATCGTTTACAGTTCGGACATAAAAACACACTTTCAACGTCTTCAGAATGTGCTATCACGCTTGAGAAAAGCACACCTTAAACTGAAACTTGCAAAGTGCAACTTTTTTACAAGAGTCCCTGGTATACCTAGGATTCCTACTATCATCCACAAGAATTAAACCTGATCCAGCCAAACTCGAAGCACTGGAAAGGTACCCTAAACCCAAAACCACCGACGACGCTCGTGCATTTATTGGTTTTGTCTGATTCTATCGGAATTTTATCCCTCAATTTTCAAATATTGATAAACCCGTTACTAATTTGTTCCAGAAAAATTCTAAATTTAACTGGGAATCCGATCACCAATATGCCTTTGAAACTCTAATTGTTAAACTAACCTGTCACCCTATCCTCCAATATCCTGATTACACAAAACCCTCTGTCATAGCCACAGATGCTTCCTCCTATGGACTAGGAGCCGTCCTATTACAGGACGTAGATGGTGTGGAATTACCCATTGCTTATGCCAGTCAACTTCTCTCGGCGCCTCAACGGAATTATTCCACTACGGACCGAGAGGCCCTAGCGGTATATTGGGCTTTGAAAAAATTCCGAAATATCGTCTATGGCTACGATGTAACCATCAAAACTGACCATAAGCCACTCACGTACCTCTTCAAAGACAAGCCACTTGAAGGACGGTTGAGTAGATGGGCTCTGTTGATTCAGGACTTTGCGGCAAAAATCGTACACAAACCGAAAAAACTTCAAGTTATTCCAGACGGATTGTCGAGGCTCAAGCCCGACGCCCAAGTGAATAAAATAAGAATTCTTCCTGTGTTCGACTACGAGTGTTTGCAATACTCCCAACAACAGGACCAACACATCCAAATCTTTGGGCACGCCTGGAACAAAAGGAACCATCGAAGGTAAATGAACAGTACAACCTCAAAGATGGGCTCGTATATTTTCGGAACGAAGATGGAAACGACCTCGTGGAGATACCAAAGGATCTCGTCGATATAGCCATTGTACTTTGTCACGACTCACCTTTGTATGGCCACATGGGGCCGGATCGCACCATCAGAGTCTTTTGGAGCGATACCACTTTCCCGAAATGAACAGGAAGGTACATGAATACATCGCTGAATGTCCGTCGTGTTTAAAACACAAGGGCAACGTACCATCCACAGCTTCTATGCAGAAATATCCAGTATGCCAAAGGCCCTGGCAAAGAACTGGAATGGATATACTGGGACCATTCCCCAAAACATCAAAGGGAAACCAGTACATCATTGTGTTTACGGACCACTTCTCGCGTTACAGCGAAGTAGCTGCCATTCCAGACCAGACCTCGGAAACTGTGGCAAGAGCCCTAGTGGAACGCGTCATCCAAAATCATACCACTTCTTCCATCCTAATCTCGGATAACGCCCTTAGTTTCACTTCCAAACTGTTCGAGTCACTCTGTAACATGTGTAAAATTAAAAATACACACATTGTGGCATACCATCCGCAGGCAAACGGCTTAATGGAAAGGCACAATCAAAAGATCTTAGAAGCCCTGCGCCACGTTGTCGACGCATCCTCCCGTACATGGGATGATTCCCTTCCCATGGTACAAACAGCCATCAACAATGGCTATAACGTGTCTATCGGGGACACCCCTCATTTCGTCCTATATCACTACGACAAGCGTCTACCTTTTGATTTGCCCGACCTAATCGACCCGGAAGTGCTAACATCTTTCGAGATGGCAGAAGCCAATCAGCAAATAGCTGAACGATCTTTCAAGATCTTTGACATAATCCGCTATGCCCTAGACCAACGAAACCAACCAATGGAGCAAGAACAATATAGGCGTCATCCCCGTCAACGGACTATAATCGTCGGTATGCGATGTTATCTGAAGAGCGTGAAACCGCCAGGTGCTCATCGCAAATTATACCCAAAATGGGATGGCCCATATCGGATTATGAAAACCCTCGGAAAAAATCGTTATGAAATCCTCGACCTCCGGGATCATTCCAAACTAAAGATCATTCACGCTGACAATTTAAAGATAGCTGCCGTACAACACCTTCCCCAAAAACAGCTGCCAGGCGTTCGAGCCGCCTATCCTTCGAAAGGTCAAGGTATTAACAAATCGAGCAGGGATCAAAAAACTGAAGTGGTCACCGCGGGAACCACTACCCATGACGAAGATTGGTACCTCGTAATACCACCACTACTCAAGCCAATCTCTGAACACGAGGAGGCCCCAGAACCAAGAATCCCATCGGACCCAGACCCTGAAGAAACTCCTTCGAGAGGATCATTCAGTGGAACTCCACCATCTCCTCCAACTCCACCATCTCCTCGGTCACCATCCTCACCGATTGATGATCGACGCACGGACCCTACATACCGCCCGCCAATGCATCAACCACGTGAACTAGAACCTTCATATAAGAAACGAACCCGCTCAGAATCCGAACTTAATGGTCGACCCCCATTGCCACCAAAACGAGGCCGACCCCTTCGTCCCCAAACCCAAGTATCCACACGGCCACCACTAGCTCCGTATAACCTAAGGCGTAGAAATGAATAAAATCGTTCCCCTTATAATTTTCCAAATTAATTAATCTTGTAGCCCTAGCAGTAAAATTTCGACCGGAGTTGTCATAGAAAAGCTTGCAGAAGGTAAATTTTTGAAAGGACACGAACCTTTTATCAATTTGCAACCCTGCTAGAATCAAGATCAATCTCCTTCAGATACAAACCCAATTAAAAACGTTTGAAAGTAAAGTTCAGGGTTCTTTCCAGGGAAAAGATCAGATTAGTCGCGTTCTGTTAGAAAATACATTGGAAAATATTCGAACTACAACACGCGCCCTATCAGAAATATTAGCATTACCATGGATACAAACGGAAACTCATAACTCGGAAAAAATTAATCAAAGAAATAAAAGGGGATTAATAGATATAGGAGGAAAAATATTCAAGAGTTTATTCGGATTAGCAACCGAAGAAGATATTAAAAGAGTTGAACTCAAATTGAATCTCTTCGCGAGAAATCAGCAATACGATGGACACATGTTAGAACAAACTGTCAGGTCACTACACGAAAACAATCGCTTCCTCCACGCCCTTTCGGACAGATTCACGTACCTTGAATCCCTGTTAGCTCAATACAAAGAACTCAAAAAGATATCTAGAATTAATAGAGATAATTAACCTACAAACACAATTAAATTATCACCCATATTCCCACTCAACCATACTAATTACCCCCAATTTCTAGAATACACCTGGACTGTACATGGACCACGCCCTTACACATACCTCATAATTGTACCATTTTTCGATGAACTCACTTATGACGTATATAAATTTCACCCTTTCCCAACACCCTACCAAAACAACTCTAATGTCTATCGATTGTATTTACCTACCGAACCACCTTACCTTTTCCTCACCAAAGGTCTGTCAGACTATTCGATGATGTCAGATAGCGACGTCCGGCACTGCCGATTCCCGCAAACAAATAAACAACTCGTTTGCCCTCCACTCAAACCAGTCATTCTTCCAACTACTAGGTCTTGCTTTATCGACTTAATTCGTGACCGGCATGCCCCGGTATGTTCATTTACAAAATTTCATTCCTCTAAAACCGTCCAACTACGAATTGGACCAGACATCTGGGTTTCTTTCGCGAACAGGACTGCCGCTACTCTCGAGTGTCCGTCAAATTATTCCCTCATCACAATCCCTATGGTTATTCGGCTACCAAACCTTCCAAATATACAACCAGTACAAGGTTACCATTAATAACTCATACCCCTTCCAGTCGGAAATCAAATTTAAACCCGTCATAGAGATCTTAAATCTCCCCATAAAACCTGTAACCATCCTACCCGAGCTACGTGCCCCTGAATGGAATGATCAATTAAGTCGGTTTAAAATTTTGGATGATAACCAAAATAACAATACTACAACCAGTAACAATTTTTCCAACATCTGCCGTTAGTATTATTATTGTATGTGCTATTATCCTCGGTATTTTTGTGATAAAAAGATGGTTCTTGGACCAAAGGAAAACGAGAAACACCGAACCACGTGAAACTATTTACGCACGCCCAAGAGTGCGTACCCAGACCACGTGAACTAGACTTAGCCACCCCCACTTATGTTGTGTATATAAATGTATATTATAAAACCAATGGTTATCTATCACCTAGTTAGCATTAGTTAGGATGTTATATTATCGTAACAATATCATTCTAGATGGGAGAGCCCTGTAAAAATGCTTAATTCCTGTATGATCTTTATATTCAATTATTAATTTTTACATAAGGACCAAACTCGCATAACACAAATTATCTGTTGTTCAATTCATACGTACATATGCGTACGTTCACATGTATTTTTTTAAATTAATTAATTTCTCGCAATCTCATAAATGCTTATGCGAGTATTCGAATTCTGCTAACCACCGCGGAAGTGATCTGCTCTAATTTAAATTTATAAACATTATCACGTGTGTTATATTATATTTTATATATATATATATACACACATTCAACTGCAAAGAACACGCAGTATAAATAACGTAAAGAACGACGCTTGTATAGGAGATATTCCGCGCAAGACGAGAGAGAGAGAACGAAACAAATGAAAAATGAGGTAACCACCCGGGAATCGAACCCGGGATCTTCCGATTGCCGGTCATATGCGATACCATTACACCATGGGCCTCACTCTTCCAAATGCCGTAATTCTTCTACATACTCGCAGAAACCAATGCCCCAAGGGGGCACCTCCGCATGCCGTAACATTATATACATTCAACTGCAAAGAACACGCAGTATAAATAACGTAAAGAACGACGCTTGTATAGGAGATATTCCGCGCAAGACGAGAGAGAGAGAGAACGAAACAAATGAAAAAATGAGGTAACCACCCGGGAATCGAACCCGGGATCTTCCGATTTTTCATTTGTTTCGTTCTCTCTCTCTCGTCTTGCGCGGTATATCTCCTATACAAGCGTCGTTCTTTACGTTATTTATACTGCGTGTTCTTTGCAGTTGAATGTATATAATGTTACGGCATGCGGGAGGTGCCCCCTTGGGGCATTGGTTTCTGCGAGTATGTAGAAGAATTATGGCATTTGGAAGAGTGAGGCCCATGGTGTAATGGTATCGCATCTGAGCGGCAATCGGAAGATCCCGGGTTCGATTCCCGGGTGGTTACCTCATTTTTTAATTTGTTTCGTTCTCTCTCTCTCGTCTTGCGCGGTATATCTCCTATACAAGCGTCGTTCTTTACGTTATTTATACTGCGTGTTCTTTGCAGTTCAATGTATATAATGTTACGGCATGCGGGAGGTGCCCCCTTGGGGCATTGGTTTCTGCGAGTATGTAGAAGAATTACGGCATTTGGAAGAGTGAGGCCCATGGTGTAATGGTATCGCATCTGACTGGCAATCGGAAGATCCCGGGTTCGATTCCCGGGTGGTTACCTCATTTTTTCATTTGTTTCGTTCTCTCTCTCTCTCGTCTTGCGCGGAATATCTCTTATACAAGCGTCGTTCTTTACGTTATATATATATATATATATATATATATATATATATATATACACCGTACATGCCCATGTACTTTGTATTATATTTCTAACAACTTAATTGTCTACTAATATGAAACACTGTAGAAACAAACCAAAGCTATAAGTAACTATAATTAACTGAAATAATTTAATATAATGTAATAATGTACTTAATAACGTAATAAAATGTACTTTAATGGAATGTAATTAACGATAATAAATAAATATGAATTAATTGGTAATTATAACCATAATTGGAATAAACCAAAATTACACCGTACTCAGTCATGTACTTAGATTGTACTAAATGTCCGACACGACATTATGTCGCCATTTAATGTACACCTGGCGATATTATTTTTTTAATTTTTTTTTGTTCATTGGGTTAAATTTTGGAGTTATAAAAGATGAAGTCATGTTTTGCCTTAAACTTTTAATTATTGCTCATATACATATATTAATATAAGAATGCCTAATTTAATTTCCGTTCTAATTAACTCGGCGGATCAGGAAAAACAGCAGATCTAATATATGCGGTTTAAGCTAAATATATGACTTCCTCTTCCTATGTCCTGTTCAGCTGTTTTAACCATTTTTTTTACTCTATGTTTTTAACTGTTGTGCAAAAATAATACAGCCTCTTCACATTTAATAATGATGATGTTAGTAAAATCGGGGTATATAAACCCAAGAAATATCTTCCATATGCATTCAGAAGTCAATTCAGAGGCTGAGCACTACCTGTACATTTTAGCAACATTATAAGTAAGAAATAGTCTTTATCTTCTCCTTCGAGTCTTGCTCTCTTCAGAGAACTTAGTCATTAAAATTCCCCGATACGTTATAAGAACAATCCAGGAATCTTCAGAGAATTTAGTAAGCCTCCCTGAATCCTCCGACCACTATAGAAAACTCGGAGAGTAATATAGACGAAAACTACTGTAAGTAACACATCGGTTGCTGCCACCTAACTAGAACCCCCGTCGACTTCGAACTAACTCAGGCCATAGAGAGAGGGGCTAACATATATATAATATATATATATATATATATATATACACACAGTGTATATGATAAGAATGAACATTGCTTACATTTGGCGCATAAATTAGACATTTTAAAGTAGTCACATTATAAATTTAATGGCTAATTTTTACTAAAACTATGAAATGTGATTTAAACTGAATGCATCTCACACACACTCTCTCTCTCTTTCTCTTTCTCTGTCTAAATATATATATAATATATATATATATATATATCATGTGTATTCCTTCTCGGCGTTTAATATGGTCTTACATTTATCATTCAGGAAACTTCATCAGTATTGGTATCACGTTAAAACTGTAGGCTGCCAGAACCCAATTCTGTAGTTTATTTTCCTCTGAAGCGTAATTTGTGCTATAGGTTTGAGGCAATGCGCAATTTGTTAAACGAATAGAGGAGTAGAATGCTTATACGAAAACTCATTTTGAAGTGCAATATTGTCCATTCAAAATTCCTACTTTTACGTATTAATTTATATCATAATTCAGAGGCCTGGAAAATCTCTTCAGAAAAATATATGAACTTAATTGTGACCATAAAATAAATTAAAAATTTGTCTACATCCGTACCTTTTTTCTTAAAGAACCCGAGCGGAGCTGAATCGTGTCGTAGATACGTTTCGTAATAGCTTGAAGAAACTCAAGTCGACGACGGTGATTTGAATACGGAGCTAGAAATTTTAAAGGACACTCGGTCCTACGATTGCCTTGTCGTCGATGAAGTGATGAATGTTTTTCTTTTTCTTGTGTGTGTGTGTGTGTGGTGTGTGTGTGTGTGAGAGTGTGTGTCGGGTAAGAATAAGCCTTGTATTTTCAACATTTTATTAAATGATAGAAATATGAGGATTGTTTTATCAATTAATACATACTAGCGTTTACTGTATACAACACACTTTTACGTTATATGGCTTTCAATGTTTCTCACACATATAGCATCCATTACATTTTAAATAAGCTACAGAACATAATTCTCGTCCTTAAACGTTACATAAACTAATATTATTGGCGTACATTTTATAATTTTACGCAATATAGTCCTTTAAGCTATATTGTACATATTGTTACAATAATTAAATGATGAAGTTACAGTTATATATATATACGCATAAAACTTCACACAATACACCGAGTGCCTACAAGCAAGAACCTGTTTTTTATCTGGGTGCCCAGTTCATCATTCCGTTCGGTGTCACACAAGTCGAATAATTTTAAAAAAATTGTAAAGTCATTCCCACGGGCCAGATGCATGAGAAAGCGCAAACTGTGCATGCCACATACGTTGCTGTAGTAGCTCTGGAATCGGTAAGGATTCAAGACTATTTGGGGAATTTGCAAATTATCGATAAATTTTACAATAATTGCATCATTACAAGGATGTCCGCCCAGTGAATTAAAAGAGTACATTCGTTCTCTATTTTTAAAATAAACGGCTATCCAATGATTCCCTTCTCCGCCACTAACATCCGTATGTAGAATAATGCAGTGTATTCGTATCCATTTTTAAAAGTCTGTGACTACACCTCAAAACCTATCAACTTCTATTAGGGCTTGGGAGTCGAGGTAAACTAGTACACTAATAGGCGCGTCTAGCGGCTTGGCGAATTCCAATTTGACTGTTATGTTCACACTCTGCTGTGGACTTATGTGAGTATTTATACTCCCAGATAAGTCGGGGGGAGATGTCAAAGGGGTAAAGGTTCACCTTCTCAACAAATTCCTTCTGTGTTACGCCGATTCCTAATTCGTTACAAGTACCGGCAATATGTGCAAGATTACTATAAGCTCTCGAGCAAAGTGGGAACTCGTCATATGTAGAATAATTCGTTTCCACTGTCACACCTAAGGCGACTCCATTGATGTACAGGGTTATATTTTTAAGGCCGAAATTTTCGAAATTAAATGTGGTCTTTTTATATTTTCCATTCACAGAAGTGTTCCTGCATTCCAATTAATAACCTTTTAGGTAGAGCTCCAAGAGCAACATTTTTCTATTTGCTTCGATAGAACCGTATACAGTTTGAGTTGGACTCTAACTGGGTATTTTACTGTGGCGCGCAGTAAATTTTTTTCTATTTCTATTTGTTTAGCAGAGCTTAATTTCACTCGACGCACGGCTTCGAGCTCTCTTCTTGGTCAGCTCCCAGATTTAAACAAATCTCAGGGCTCATACGAGTGAGCTTTATTTTCATATCGACCTCATTCACAAGCAGCTTCTCCTGGAATGTGAAATCTGTGTGTAGGTATCCTTCGCTTCTTTTGAAAAATTGAGGACATTTTCCACATAGGCTCGTAGGTGATAGTAGCCAGACCCTGCCGAGACGTTGCTCTGATTTAAATATACGTCACATTGACTGAATATGGTGTGTAGTGTAGAAAGTGTGTTTCTGGGTATACAGCGTAATCCTTTTCGCATTCCGTTCCATCTGAATGTGCTATTCGTAGTTTAGCGTACATGTGTACACAGCTTGGGTCAGAAAAGTAAGGGAGTGAGCTGGGGATCACGAACTCTATAGGAGCACTCGGGGAGCTGCTAATGGTGTTTAACGGATTAACTATTAAAGTCACTATGCTCTATAGATACTTGTGTTGGGGGCATGTCAAAGAGGGTCAGCTCCTATTTACAACATTGTGAACTACACGGATGGATGAAACGTGCCATGGCGCGCCAGAAATAGTGACACCTCTCTCGACAAGTAGTAAACAGTTTATGATTCATGAGAGCAACGTGTTTAGCTTATATCACTTAAAAAAGTGGTCAACCATAGGTTTCATGCGCTTAGAACACTTCTTTTTTGATGTCATTTTATGTTTAACGCCACGTGCTGGTAACCCCTTCTTCTTCCGTAAAGGACTCTTATTCTTCTTCCCGGCTCCACACATTTTTCTCTTTGCATCTTTGATGATTTATTCCAGAGTACGCTTTAAGTGCTTTTTTTAGAAATTCTTTAGGCTTAGCCCCAGCCATTATGTCTTCTACCGTGTTAAGACCTGATTCTAAGCTTTCCTGCCGAGATATCTGGCACCACTCTTCAGCAAGGGGACAGTCGTACGCAGTATGGTTGAAAAAATGGATCCACTCCCACTCGATAGACTGTGAAAGGCCTTCGGGTAATTCTATTACATTCTAGTTCTTCCGCCTTTGAGGCTTTTAAGGTCACACTGAACTGCGCGAAGCGTCAGGAGCAGGATATTCAAATACGCTACGGATATTCTGGCGAGAGCATTGCGGCTTTCGTGGCTCAAACGATGTAATGGACTACGTCATAGGACTAAACTGCGTAAAGGTGCACATACACCGCGAAGTGGAAGAAGTATCACGTGCAGAAGAGAAACAATGGGTGTGGGTTTTGAACCTTGTTGACGAATGTTGTGACAAGCGGTATTATGTCATGTTACATCACACCGAGTACGCATACCCTGCGGCTGAGAATATATATCTTGTAATTATGGATAACCTAAAATATTTTTATCATTACGTTCACATATATCATGATTAGGTTCGCAGTGAGGTTGTGGCTAAAGACTTGTGCGGGTTTTTAAGAGAGTTTAGGGATGAGTATCGCTCGTTAAGCAAAAAGGACAGATATGAACATATGTTTCACTCAAATAGAGCGCCAGATTGTTAATAAAAAGTGTGGAGAGAAAATGAACGAAGATGTACGAGGTGTGATCAAAAAGTTCGATAAATAGTCCCGCAACTAATGAACGCATGTCACTACGTGATGTCAGTGTGTATGGCTGATGACGTCACCTTGGCCACTTGCCAGATGCCAACGAACACCATTCAACTACGCACCAGTGCGCCGTGTCATTGCTTTGTGTGAGGGCGTTTTTGTGGTGTCTGGCGATTTTGCAGAAAATGTCGAAATTTGAGCAACGTGCAAACATCAAATTTTGTTTTAAACTTGGTAAGACGGCTACATAAACGTACGGAATGCTTGCAGCTGTTTACGGAGATGAAGTTGTTAAAAACAAGACAGACGGACGACCACTTCTTTCATCATCTTCCAAAGACTCATTTCCTTCTCGAAACCTTCCAAACCACTTGCAAACAGTCTTCTTTGTAACAACATCATCTTCGCAGACAGCTGCAAGCATTCCGTACGTTTCTGTAGCCGTCTTGCCAAGTTTAAAACAAAATTTGATGTTTGCACGTTGCTCAAATTTCGACATTTTCTGCAAAATCGCCAGACGCCACAAAAACGCCCTCACACAAAGCAATGACACTGCGCACTGGTGCGTAGTTGAATGGCGTTTGTTGGCATCTGGCAAGTGGCCAAGGTGACGTCATCAGCCATACACACTGACATCACCTAGTGACACGCGTTCATTAGTTGCGGGACTATTTACCTGACTTTTTGATCACACCTCGTATGGTGCGCGTTCCGATAAAACACTAAAGCCGTTATTACTTCATTTATCGGAAAAATTCTCTAAACGAATGTCCGGTATAATGGGTTACAAATATTCATATGATTCTTTCATGTTGGAACAACCTCGTGCACGAATTACTAACGCTTGGTATGACGCGCCCGTGTGACTCATCTCCCTACACCTCCCGCCGAGCCAAACCGCGCACCGGCTGCTTATAGTCACCTCAGAGCTTGACCCGACTGGACGTGCGCTCCTCACAAGAGAAAACCAATATACGATGGAGCTTCCGTTGATCAGTATCCTCACTGCCGTA
Organism: Bathynomus jamesi; assembly: GCA_023014485.1. Taxonomy (NCBI): domain Eukaryota; kingdom Metazoa; phylum Arthropoda; class Malacostraca; order Isopoda; family Cirolanidae; genus Bathynomus; species Bathynomus jamesi. Next base: position 1,135,344 of record JAJOZX010000381.1, read on the forward strand.
TACGATGTGTCCGTGACGAAGTCAGTGCGTGTGTTCAGGCGTAAAACCAGCGCTATTAATTATGTACTTGAACAATGTTTAGACAATCAAACGCTGGTAAACAAACGCTATTTATTTAAGTGGTGAGGAGATGAACAAAATCTTCATGGCATTGAGAAGTGGCGGTTGATGTGGAAGAATGCAGCTGACAATAACGTCCTTATCCCCACGCGAAACCGTTTCATTCTCGACAAAATGTTTGAAGTCGTCGGTTGCGCGTGTTGCCGATATGCTTTATTTTGACACGGTTTTTGAATACGTGTACACCGCTCTGCTCGAAGGCTTTACCGAGTGTAGGACTGAACAAGGCGAGAATGGATTGGAACTGGATGCGTTTTAAAAGGTACAGACTCTTCGAAATATCTTGAACTTTGGTACAAAGGACTTGAGCGGTACAGGGCTGAGCTCACCAACACTGTTCACCCGAAGAACTATTTCCTTATATAATGGGCAGTTGTCGGCACGATTTAGAAGATTACTTCAATTGTCGATATACATTGTGAAGAAGAGTTTACGGTTGAAAAGCTCGGAATGGAAAGAATAAACCCTCGTTTGGAAGGAAGTGTTTATAAACTTGAATTTAATAATGATATTGTGGCAAACGATGCCCTCTTTGTGAGTGTTTTTTAATGTATTCTATCCGTGTTTAAAGATAGCGATAACTTGCCAACCAATTATAAAGTGGGTACAAAAATAGTGTTAAACGATCTGAAAGCCCTTTATATTGAATACAGATATCCACATACTTTGATTGGTGAAATAACGTTAAATCGCATTTACTGTGTAGTACAAAGCAACGAGGATGTAACTGTAGACTCGGTCACGTACGAGTTTAGTATTTTATTTAAGCGCAGTAGAACATAAAACGCGTTTATATATATACACATCATCCATATATTAGAATTCTTCTGCACTATTATTTTTGAAGTTTATATATAAGTGTGTAGATGCGCGTATATGTATTAAACGTGTATATTGATTTCTCCTGTACTATTATTATTTTTTGTTTATATCAGACATGTCAATTCTCACGGATTTTCCGTAAGACTCAGGGATTTTAAGTCTCAAACTCCCTTATGTGGGATATGTTTCCAGTTTTCAAAATCAGGCACAGGCAAAATCATGAAAAATCTCACGGATTTTCATACTTCATGGTTGATGTCTCTGTTATGTATATAAGTGTGTAGATGCATGTACAATGTACCTACTGTACAGGGTGTCTCAAAAGTCACTATCTATTTTGAAAAATAATGGGAATTACGAAAAACTGGTTTAAGACATGAAAAATATATTTATTTCAAAGTAAGTGCCACAAAGAATTAGTGCTATTTATTTATCTGTCTCCACATGGCGACCATCAGTGTCTCTACAGAGCTCAAAGCGATAAGTTGTTTCCCGGAACACACTTTCCAGCATTTGAGGTGTTATTTTCTGAACTGCATCGGTAATACGATTTCGAAGTTCGGCTACATCACTAATTCTTCTACCATTGTACACCTTAGACTTAATGAAACCCCAGGCGAAAAAATCTAATGGTGCTAAATCGGATGAACGTGCTGCCCATGGTTGTGTTCCTCCACGACCAATCCAGCGACCGGGGAAGCGTCTGTCAAGATAATCACGTACAATTATTGCATAATGGCACGGTGCTCCATCCTGCTGAAAAACTACTGTGTCAAGAATGCCATCTGTAAGAAGTTGAGGTTCGAGGAATTGTTCAAGCATGTCAAGATAATAAACCAATTAACTTTTTTTAAATACACAAATTTGCACCAGAAGTACATATCTTTATGCCAGCATAGCATTTTAAAAAAAACATCTAATGTCACCGAAATAGATAGTGACTTTTGAGACACCCTGTATATTAAACGTGTATATAGATTTCTACTGTACTGTTATTATTTATGAATGTATATACAGGGTGGGCGGAAAGTAGCTACCTATTTCGGATTGGTAAAAAAATACGTATATTATCCATTTATTTCAGAAGAAATAATATGAAAAGGTAGGCATACATGGTAGGTTTTCTCTAAAATTCAATGTGGGCTCCAACTCTTTCCACCAGCTTCTGGAGCCGCCCAGGAATGGCGTCCACTGACTTTAGCAGGAACTCCGGCTGGATGGAGGACATGACTTCCCGAATTCGGTCCTCCAGTTCTTCCAATGTCCTCGGTTTGGTGCGGTAGACTTCTTCCTTTATCCACCCCCAAAGAAAGAAGTCGCACGGTTACCGCTGAAAAACGGCAGAATCGGTTCAGTGTAACGGTGTGGTGTGGTATGACCTCAGATCAGGTTGTGGGCCCGTTCCTTCTGCGCAACACCATGAATGCTGAGCGGTACCTTGCTATGTTGCGAAACGAGGTCTGGCCGGTTGTCAGCACATGGGAGAACATCGACGATCTGATATTTATGCAAGATGGCGCCCCTCCGCACTTCGCTCTTGTTGTCCGTGAGTGGCTGGATGCCCACTTCCCTGGGCGTTGGATGGGTTGTCGTGGTCCACATCAATGGCCAGCCAGGAGCCCCGACTTGACACCGTGCGACTTCTTACTTTGGGGGTGGGTAAAGGAAGAAGTCTACCGCACCAAACCGAGGGCATTGGAAGAACTGGAGGACCGAATTCGGGAAGTCATGTCCTCCATCCCGCCGGAGTTCCTGCTAAAGTCAGTGGACGCCATTCCTGGGCGGCTCCAGAAGCTGGTGGAAAGAGTTGGAGCCCACATTGAATTTCAGAGAAAACCTACCATGTATGCCTACCTTTTCATATTATTTCTTCTGAAATAAATGGATAATATACGTATTTTTTTACCAATCCAAAATAGGGAGCTACTTTCCGCCCACCCTGTATATTCCTCGCTTAAAGTGTGTATTTTTTGGTGTATATAGATTTCTTATTACTTTTGATTGTATATTTATCTCTTATATATTCCCCGAGCTGAATAAGTGCATGTTAAATAATTTATTCCATGTTAAATAACTCGTTTTGCGATTAAACAAACAGAATGATGTAGGTGTGGTTTATTATAAGTATATATAAATGATATTATTTGATTTAATTATTCTACGTCAAAAGTTATTAATATATATATATATATATATATATATATATATATATATATATATATATATATATATATATTGCCTTCTAAGCCGAGTGGGGCTGTCAAGAACTTCATTATACGTTGAACCCAGAACATCTCTCCATTAATATATACAAATTAAATAACTAGCGCAATCTAGCAACTATTCTTATGCATTGCCTTGGATAAATAAATAAATAAATAAATAAATATATATATATATATATATATATATATAATATATATATATATATAGCCTTCTAAACAAGCCAACTGGCTGATTAAGCACTCTAAGCCGGATTACACCTTCTAAGCCAGCTGAGGAAGTCAAGAACTTCAGTATACGATGAGACATGCCAGCGAAAAGATCTCCTCCTCTCTCTTAGGTTACCTTCCTAGGTCAGGAAAGGTTAGGGTACCCCTTTTGGGGGGGAGGACTTGGGCCAACCCCCTTGCTTGCATACCCCCTCCCCTACGGGTGCCAACCCCCCTTGCAACCTTGATCACCATGCATTGCAGTTGATTTGCACTCGTCCATTTTGAAGTCATACTACTCCTATGTACACGCACATCCAAAAACGGGATTGAGTTGTTTTGTTCCACTTCCAAAGTAAACTTAATGGAGGGGACTTGATTATTTAACTGAACGAGGAAGTCATCCAGGTCACGCCTCATGGACCAGATACACAAAATATCGTCGACGTACCGCAACCATTGGATGCCAACCCCCAGGATTCTCGGGATGCAAGTTATTTCGAAAAACTCTATATAAATATTGGAGAGGAGGGGCCACAAGGGATTCATGACCATCCCACAAACGTGTTGATAATATTGACCATTAAATGTGAATTTGTAGTCTTTGATGCAAAGTTTAATAAGTTCCAAAACAATGTATGCAGGTAGTGGCAGGTCATACTTATGTAATTCTCGTGAGAGAACGTCAAACATGTCGTCAATTGGCACTTTTGTGAACAATGAACAAACGTCAAAATTGAGCAATCTATCTTTGGTTTCATAAGTATATTATCCAGTTTTTCAGTAAGATCCATGGAATTTTTTACATGTGAATCAGAGATAGTTTCGAGAATGGGGGACAAGACTTTGTCAATCCATTTGGAGAGTTTATAAGTAATAGAACCCACAGAACAAATAATAATAGGGCGCATAGGGTTGCAGGTTTGTGGGTTATTATAAGACCGTAAAGGTAGGTAAGAGAAGGTGAAGTGCGTGTGAAAAGCGGAATTAAGTCGTTATAATTTTTGAGAATACGTTTCAGGCAACTATTGAATGATTTCATGACGTCATCATACGGGTTGTTCCTAAGCCTTCTGTATGTGGCGGGGTTTTGGAGAAACTCGTTCAATTTTCTAATGTATTCATTTTTGTCCATAATAACTATGGTGTTTGACTTGTCTGCTTCGGTAATATGGAGCTCACCATCACGTTTTAATTGTAAGAAGCTATTGCGAAAACGTTTAGGAAAGTTTTCTTCGCAAATGCTACTGACAGCACTAGACTCGTAGATAAGACCTTTAACTACGTTAAACCAAGACTGATAGAGATTACACTCCTTTACAAAACAAGTAAGACTAACAGATTTGTAAAGCAGAAGATTTTTTAACAATAAAAAAAGGACATATCAAATCCAAGTGCGCTTTTTGCATCGTCGCTAATGTTCTTCGAAGAAAGGTTTAAAACACATCTTGAACTTCCATTTTTACTCCAGTCACTGTTTCGAATGAGACTTAATTTTGCGATCCACAGTGTTACGAAGTGAAGAAGTTCTCGTACGCACCTCGTAAATTTCATCAAACAAAGGTTGGATCCACGGTTGGGGGATAACGGTCACAAAATTACATTTAGCAATGTTTAAATTTTTGAAGGCGGACCACTCATTTTGTCTGCATCACTCATATTTTCTAAACCCAGCAAATTATTTTTTGTTTTTTTCTTTGTGATCTATATACTGTATATCTCACTCTTGTGATTAATTTCAGTGTTCCTGAGGACGTCATCAGACAAAAGCACTTGAGTACTATTTCATGTTTTATTTTCCTTCGTGCTTATTTTCATCATAAATATTATTCACGTATTACTTTTGTGAAATAATGTTCATATGTATATATATATATATATATATATATATATATATATATATATATATATATATATATATGTGTGTGTGTGTGTGTGTGTGTGTGTGTGTGTGTGTGTGTGTGTTAACCCTCCGTCTATCGCCTTGGGTGGTATGATACGAAGTTGACGGGGGTTCTGGTTAGGTGGTAGCAATGGATTTCTCACTCTCGGGTAGCTGGTAGCGTGTAGGAAATCGCAGTAGTTTCTTTTATACTGCACTCCGATTTCTTCTTGTAGCGGATGGGAGGATTCTGTGAAGACTTACTAAATTATCTGACGGTTCCCCGATTCTTCTTGTAGCGTATCGGAGAAATTGGATATGCAAAATTGGTCTCAGTTTTAAGACTGACTTATTTCTAACTTTACTGTTTCTTGAAAATGCTTTTTAATTTTAACAACAATGCTCTTGGAGAATACGGACTCAAGGGTGAAGAAAAAATACCTTTTACTGACTTTTACTGCTTCGAGATATTGCAGGTAATGCTTTCAGCCTGTAGGTCAGATTAGAAAAACAGAATAACAATTTGGAAAATTACATTGGTTTATGTATGTTTTAAATTGGTGACGTCTTTATTATTTAATGTTGACCTGTTTTTTTTTTGTCACTAGGTTGAATTCTTTCGCAAAATTTCTGAAGAAGAAGGAAATTTTTTGCTGTAACAGCATATTGACAGATAAGCAAGATATTTGAAGATGAAGGCACAATTTTCTCTTAAACAGTATACTGACAGTTCTGATGTTATCATGATTTGCTGAGTCAACTAAAAGTGGAAAATGAAATATGCATTTTATTATGGATTAAAATTAAACATGCATATGAACCAAAATTAAATGCTTAAAATTAAAAATTAAGTGTTAATTTAAAGTTTCGGCAAGATATGACGTCATCTTTTACAACTAAGGGAGAATGTATAGAGAAAATTAACATTGCAGAATTTAACAAGATTATATGATAAAATGAGAAAAATAATTAGGTAATCATAAAAGAAATGAGTCATGAAGTATGAGAAGATACTATTGAACAGGAAATTACTTTAGCAAAAATTAAATGATGAAACAAAAAAAATAAATTAATTTATTCTCCAAGATCCGCATGACTATTATGTACTGTAACATATCATGCGAGTTTGGACCTGATATGTGAAAATGAATGTTAATTTTATTCATTTTTACATATGCGTCTCGGTGGTGTAGTGGTTAGCGTAGCTGACTACGAATCCATCAGCCCCGGGATCGAGACGAGGTTACGGCAGGCGGCGAGCAGCAAAACCCAACTGTTCATCCTTCTATACAATATTATCCTAGTGGTTAAGGTGCTTGGCTGCTGGTGGGACGTGGTTCGGATTCAACGTTAGACTGTAGGTCTTAGGTGGAGTGAGAAGCTTGACCTTCGTCAGAGTGAACAATTGGGGCGGAAGCAAAACCAAGGTTAACGAAGGTTATATATATATATATATATATTCGCTGGTAAAAAAAGAGGGAGATACACCATTATTATTATTTACATCTGGAAAATAATGGAGGAACTAGTCCCTAATCTTATTTTGAACCCTAGAACCATTCAAATAACAGTGTAAAGTAGAAAAGGAAGAATTTGTCATCTTCCCAAACTAAAGGCTAGACAGGAAACATCCTCAACCCTGAAGGGAAATAGTTTTGTTGTGAGAAGACCAAGACTGTTTAACCAGCTGCCCAAGGAACTAAGGAACAAGAGTCATGTAGTGGTGGATATCTTCAAAAGAACACTAGATGTCTGGCTCAGAGCATTTCCAAATGAGCCGGGAGTACTTGGCTATGTGAAGTGGAGAGCGCAAGAAACCAAGTCTTTACTTCACCAGGCCAACTCAAGAGGATGGCAACTAGCCTGACCGCCATGAAATGAGGTATCATTGCACGGAACATCTTAAAGGTTGAAAGATATATATATATATATATATATATATATATATATATATATGGGATGAATTTCACAATAAAACACGTGAAATGAATGAATGCTGCAAACCCACAAGGAAAAAGAAAAACGATTCCAAGGCCTTTTGTGTATTCAAAGCTACACCTCGTCAGGGAATGACGAGGTGTAGCTTTGAATACACGAAAGGCCTTGGAATAGTTTTTCTTTTTCCTTGTGGGTTTGCAGCATATATATATATATATATACGGATGAGCCTGGTGTTCCTGGTTATGCGAGATGTAGATCGCAAGAGAGCAACTCGCTCCTCCATCAGGCCAGGTCTGTAGGTGAGGTCACCAACTTGACCTTCGTGAGAAGACAGACCGACGCACGGAACTTCTGTCAGATTTGCCAGGTATAAACATTATTTAGAAACATTACCTATTTTGTGGGATATAGAATAATATTCACGTTTTCATAGTTTTTAACAATTTCGTATACTGAAATGGAACTCAAGTGATGCACATTCTTTGCCAGTCGAATTCAAGTGCTGCACATTCATTGCCAGTCGAATTCAAGTGCTGCACATTCATTGTCAAATGAATTTGTAATCAGAAAACTTGGTTAGAGTAGTTTAAGTAAATTAAATTGGTTTAGGTTCCGTTAGGTTCGGATGTGTTGTATTGGAACGTTTGGCGAAAAGTCTACATTGGCAAATCGTCGAGGTATATAGAAATACTGTATTTATTTTGTATTTCTCGAAGGCAAAAGTTTTCATTACGCAAACGAAGACGAAAGAAATAAAATTATATAATCTAACCTACCCAAATTTTACTTAATATATGTCACTGTCACTGTCACTATCATATGTCACTATCCTCCTTAGATGCTTAGCTGATCTTTTTCCGTGTCTCATCTACCCTGTGAGCAGTCCAGCATGCTCTTAAACACACACTTCTCTCCCTATTCCTGACTACAAATACTATACATGCATTTTACAAACTACATAATCTTTTCAAAATTTAAAAAAAACAAGGCATCAACTTCAAGAGCCTCGGAGTCCCTGGGGGGGGGACCATAAATGTCCCCACTTCTGGCTCCCCCGCTGCCGATGCCGGGAACGCAGACCCGGGTAGCAGGGCTGGATCTGCTAACCCCCATTCGAGATGTTCTGGACCTGCCTGATTCACTTTTCTTAAATTTCTGCAACATTCGTGGCCTTTTCTAAAATTTTCAATTTGTTGAACACCACCGCTCCTCCTCTAAACCTCATCTTCTTTTCCTCACTGAAACTCAGGGTCTGGGACGACTGACGCAACCCCTTTTCTGTACCCTCTTACTTCCTCTATACTCAATTTCACACCAAAGGTGGATGTTGCATATATGTACGCAATGACCTAACTTGTTCTCATATTCTCGAACTCGAATCTTCCAAATTCTATATCCTCTGGCTACGACTTACATACCAATCTCAAACTAGATACATCTGCGCTGTTTACCTTTCCCCTAATTCTACTGCTTCTAAGAGGTTAGGTGTGCTGTACCGCCTCCGCAGTTTCTTCACCCCCACCCCACACACAATAAGTGAATTCTAAAATTCCTTTAAGAGATTTTTAAGGTAAAAACGGATTATTTGAAATTTATGAATTAACAGAAATAAAATCCAAGATGAAGCGAATAATTTCGCCATTATATTTGTCTTCAATCTCGCTCTCTCTTCGCCGCAATGTTGCCTCACTCTCTCTTTACTATCGCTATTATATAACGGACATTGCTCTTCTGGACTCTCTAACTGCATGCCTCCTCCTTTAAGGAGAGCAAGCAGCACCAGACTTTCTACACTTTCTCATTCCTTTTCCGTCCAACTCTCTAACGCAAGGGTTAATCGGTATTGTCAATCTTCCATCTACTCAACTGATCAACTCTGGAATAAGCTTTCTCACTCCATCTTTCCTCCTGTCTATGACCTCCCATCTTTCAAACGCAGAGTGTCAAGGCATCTCGAAAACCCCGGATCTTGATTTTGGCTCTCTTCTTCTAGTGCCGGGGCGGCGCTTTGGCCCCTCCTTCCTGCATAAAATAAATAAAATAAAGTTAACCTAATCTAACTATATGTAACTTTTATTTATATCGTTCGAAGTTTCACAAACAATAACACTAGAATATAACGTTTATCATCATTAATATTTCGAAGGATTTCTTGTTTTATTACTTAATTTGTCGTCCAAAGTTGAGTGCTTTTAAAATTTCAACACATGATTCGACCATTTGGTTCATCTGTGAAGCTCTTTTTATATCACTGTAGGTTAACTGAAGAGCTATTGAAACTAAAGTGGTTTCGTTATGAAGAGAATAAATTTAATGTGGCTGTGAACATGGCTAAAAAAGTAACATTTCTTGAGAGGTGTAAAAATCACGGTCTGGCAGGACATGCGCAATAGGACATATCATACTTTTCCGAGTCCGAATTTCACTCTGGCTAATATGTATTTTTATGTAAAATTTAATTCTAAGAGGGATTTCTTTTCTGAAACTTTTCCCAAAAATCGCGTTATCATGTTCAAAATTGTGATTTTCTGTTCTATGTTGAAATACCAATATTCAGTTGAACACAACCTCATATTTTTAACCCTTTGTCGTAATTTGTTGCCATTTAGACACATTAACTTTGCAAAAAACTTCACTTTTTTTCTACTTGAAGGTCAACAAAATATGAAAATAAAAACCCACTCTAATAGACAGAGTTTATTTCCACAACAGTTTCGACGCCCACTGGCATCCTCCTCCTTCGTTTTTCTGTATCCACCCGAGGAGGATGCCAGTGGGCGTCGAAACTGTTGTGGAAATAAACTCTGTCTATTAGAGTGGGTTTTTATTTTCACATTAACTTTGCTTAACTCTTGCACAAGTTTAATACATATATACATACATACATAAGAAAAAAAATCTACTCCATTTGACTCTTTGTAACCATTTGGACGCAGAAGATCAAAGCAGCGAAGAGGAAGGAGGCTGAAGAAGCTTCTGCTGTGAAGAGGAAGAAGAAAGAGGAGGCTACTAATGAGGAGCTTCTCATGAAAGACTTTGAGGAGGACGAAGAGCCAAACTTGGAAGAAGCTGCAAAAGAAGCCTCTGGCAATGCTGAGGCTACTGAAGCTCCTATGGACGTTTCCGCTGAAGTACCTGCCGAAACTCCAACTTCTGCTACACGAAACTTCATGAAGATCCAAGGGACAGCTTCAGCAGCCTTGAGGTACAGGGTAGCAAATGTTCTGGCAGCTGCAGTTGCCACTGGCTTCCTGCCAGTCATCTTTCAAAAGACAAGGCTTGCTTGGCCATAGATGGCATGAAAGTCTGGAGGGCCAAGGAGGAAGTAATGGCCTCATCAGTTGAAGCTCTCACGCAGAGGTCAGAGGAGGAGATCTCTGGGATATTCTTTGATGGCAAGCAGGATAGGAACACAAAGGTGTTGAAATATGACGAAGTGACAGGGAGATTTCATCCTGGCAAAGTGATCGAGGAGCATTACACTATCACGTGGGAGCCTCAAGGAAAGTACCTCCTCCATTTCACTCCCGAGGAACCTGAGGAAGGAGAAAAGCCTGCTCATAAGATCGCTCAGGGCCTGCATGAGTGGCTTCTGGATCACGGAGCTGATGAGAGCCTTGTAATGATTGGAGGAGACTCTACCAACACCAACACGGGGTGGTCTGGAGGCGCCATAGCCCTATTGGAGAAGATGCTGGGTCGCAAGTGCCACTGGATGATCTGTCAGCTCCATGTGAACGAGCTCCCCCTGAGGCACTTAATCATCAAGCTGGACGGCCCTGTAATTCCCCGGTCAGGCTTCAGTGGGTCTATTGGAAAACTTCTTGAGAAAGTGAATGAACTTGAGGTCAACTTCAACTTCAAACCAGTGGAAGGAACTGAAGATATTATAGAGCTGCCAGTAGAGATAGTCAAATCTCTCTCCACAGACCAGCACAACTGCTATCTTCTGATCAAAGCCATCAAGTCTGGAAGTCTCAGTCCACAGTTGGCTGGTCTCAAGTGCGGACCTCTGAACCAATCCAGGTGGCTCACTACTGCACAGGCCATCTTACTGTTGTGGATGAGGGAGCACGGACTGAAGGGGGAGATGTTGAGGAGGCTCGAGATCCTCTTGAAGTTCTGCCTTAACTTCTACTTCAAAATGTACTACGACATCAAAGTGAAGCACCACCTCAAATTTGGTCCTGAACACGTTTTTTCAAGCCTGAGGCTACTGAGGAACCAGACTACCGAGGTCAGGAACATCATCTCTGCTGCAGTGATAAGAGGAGCTTACCACGCACATCCTGAAAACATCCTGGCTTCATTCCTGTGCGGTGAGGATGAGCATCAGAGAGCTTTTGCTGTGAGCCAGATATAGAAGATCAGAGAAGGAAGAGACTTTGGTGATACGACAGTGAGGCCCCATAAAAATCCCAATGTCAATCTGCAAGCCACCTCACCTGAGGATCTCATCAACTGGGAATCAGAGAATATTTACGAGCCTATTTTTATCTGCAAGATGACCTTCACTGAGCTCGAGAATCTCAGGAAAACTCCACTCAAAGTGGACGCTTTCTCTGTTCATACTCAGTCCTGCGAGAGAGCTGTACAGGAAGTCTCAACTGCTTCCCAAGCTGTGTACGGTCACGAGATGAGAGATGGGTTGGTAAGAGCCAGGATAGACCATCGAGAAATGCGCCCAGTGTTCAGATCGAAGAAGGACATACTTAAGAGCTTTTCAGGTTCGAGTGGCTGATGAAGAGGCTGAAGCCATCGTTAATGCTCATAAGAGCTGAAAGTCCTCATAATATCATAATATAAGATCTTATGAGGCTACGCTTTTCAGGGATCCAGTTTTCAGGGATCCAGGAAGAACAGGCGTGTAAACCTGCACGTGGAGGTGGCAAGTCTCCCGCTACTCGATCAGAGTAGAGATGGTGAGCCGCGCCTATTCTTTGAAGAAAAACTTAAAATTCTTAAGTTTTACTTGAAATCTAAACATTTTTTCAGCACCCAGAGGTGTTGAAACACGCAAGAAAGCAAGGATGAGGTCAAAAAGCAGCTTTTAGACTAAATCATATGCAGAACAGCTGCGAGCTTTGGTTTGGGTGCCCTGAGGCTGCGTTAGGCAGCCTTCAAATCAGAAAATCGCGATTTTGACCATGAAAATGAGATTTTTTGGAAACGTTGCAAATAATAAACCCATCTTAGAATTAATTTTTACATAGGAATACATATCAGCCACTTTGTTTTTCCAAAATTTCAACCCTGAACCCAAAGTATGAAATGCCTTAATGCGCAACTTCCGAGCTGCCGTTCAAAGACTTCCAAATTGTCTGCCCTGGCGAAACTGCACTCGGCAGGCAAACCATTTATGTCATCTAACGAACAATTTAGAAACTGGCTCGGTTTAAGATCCGCAACTCATTAAGGAAAATGGTGACCAAATCGAAAAGGTCTTTCGAGGAAAAGCAGATAAAGTCGAACTGACTTATATACCCACCTGAAACGACGATACATCCTCATTCATCCTTTCTTTTAAAAATTTACCTTTTTACTTAGAAGTGCACTACCACCATAGGAGGATCCAGACGGGGGAGTCCAGGGGGCTTAATTGAAGCAACGGGGCTTAACTGAAGCAACGTGGACAAAAGCATTCAAACGTTTTACCTATTTTCGTTTAACCAGGATGTAATGGGTCTCCAAATTAAGCCCCGTTGCTTCAATTAAGCTCCCTGGCTCCCCCTCTGGATCCGCCTATGACCACCACTACATTGGATAATTTTAATTTTATATAAAAATAATTAAAAAGTCTACATTAATCTGAATTATAATTAATAATTTAAAATTAAATTTAGACTGAGATTGAAAGACTTTCCAAAGTGTTTGCAGTAAATTATTAAAATAAGACAAGGTCTATTTATCATTAAATTAAATACAGGTTCCGTCGAAACAAAACCAAAAATAATATATATATATATATATATATATATATATATATATATATATATATAGAAACGACGTAAATAAGGAGCGTCTCTGCACACGGGGAAGAGAAATTGGAAGGCCTTGGGTTCGATTCCCGGGCGGTTCGCCTCATTTTTCATTTATTCGTTATTTCTCTTCCCCGTGTGCAGAGACGCTCCTTATTACGTCGTTTCTATTCATTTATATACTGCGTAGTCATTGCAGTTGAATGCACATATTCACGATTTGCGAGGGTGCCCTCTCAGGGCATTGGTTTCTGCCCTATGTAGGAGAATTTCGATTTATGATTGATCGAGGTCCGTGGTGTAATGGTAGCGCATCCAACCGGCAATTGGAAGGCCTTGGGTTCGATTCCCGGGCGGTTCGCCTCATTTTTCATTTATTCGTTATTTCTCTTCCCCGTGTGCAGAGACGCTCCTTATTTACGTCGTTTCTATTCATTTATATACTGCGTGGTCATTGCAGTTGAATGCATATATATATATATATATATATATATAAATAATGTGTTTTACGATTTTTTACAATAACATGACGATACTTCGTTACAAACTACAGTATGTCAACGAATTGTTGAGAAAAAGAGAAGACAAAAGATTAAGAAAAATGCCTCCATCTTCCTTTGACGCAGACCGAAAAGAAATTAAGAAAAAAGAAAAAGATTACTCACCGATTGCCTTGAAATTTTTTCGAATTAAAGTAGCCTAACTTTGGGAATTAAGGTATACAAACTCCCCCAAGTTGTTTCGAACAAAAGTTTTTGGGAATCCCTAATTAAAAAATATGACTTTTTTTTGTAGAAAGAAGTTCAGCAATATTAACGATTAGGGCTGTAATGGGAGAATGGATAAGCGTAGTATACACACTAATGAAGAGACGGATGGTTTGTTTGGAAGAGTAGAACGGTTTCATTGTAATCAGGACCCTGAAGTGGTTGTCGTCGTTGTCCTTGTTAATGTCGTCCTTGTTGTTCTTGTCGTCTTCGTTGTCATTTTCGTCATTGTCGTTGTTGCCACTCTCGTCGTTGTTGTACTTTTGGTAGAAGATAATATTCCAGATCTTATAAACTCATTTTGGTGTTACACGATTGTGGCAGACGTACAAGTGGTTAAAGTAGTTCCTTCGTGAAATTCCATGTTTCTTATCGATATTAATCGGTAAAAATATGGAGTCTTGCGACAATACTTTTTCAGTCCACTCTACTTAATATAACCCTAAATTCAAGTCAGTGTTGCCTAGATTAGGTTAGATTTGGTAAGAGTAACTACGCTACGTTAGGTAACTTGCCATCGTCTAAGTTAACGATAACTGAAGTGTTAAAGTAGAATTAAGGTGGAATTAAGGCATTAAGAGGGAATCGTTGATGCAGCTTTTGCAGGTTTCGCCGATGTTATGTAATTTAGTTATTCGTGGCTTTAGATAATGGTCAGGGACAGCTTTTAACCAAAATTTAAAATGTGAGGTGTTGCAGAGAAAAATTATCCAACATGATTAATACACAATAAGTGAATTCTAAAATTCCTTTAAGAGATTTTTAAGGTAAAAACGGATTATTTGAAATTTCTGAATTAACAGAAATAAAATCCAAGATGAAGCGAATAATTTTGCCATTATTTGATGGTATTAATATTTATAAAGTATCATAATATAGTATAAAGAAGTTTAAAAGGCACAAATTACAGAAAATAATACAAGTTTTATTTTAAATTATTTATAGGACATTGATATATATATATATGATGCAAACCCACAAGGAAAAAGAAAAATGATTCCAAGGTCTTTCGTGTATTCAGAAGTACACCTCGTCAGGGAATAAAGGGAGAAGGCGAGATGCCCAAAATATATACAGCGGGACGAAAACAAAAAGATTAGCACATAATTAACAAGAGTTAATGAGAGGCAAAAGGAATTTTAACAGGATATTGTCAATTTTATACATTCCCGCACTGTTATTGAAATTATTTTTAAGATGGATAAATGCACAGTCTAGAATATGTCTTTCAATTATATCTCTGTTTTTAACGAGCGCTTTAGAACTATCCCACTTGATGCTATGATTACATCTATACATATGGTTAAACAGTGCATTAAAATTATTTGCTGTTCTACACGCATATTTATGCTGCTTTACCCTAATATCTATCGTTTTACCCTTTTGGCCTATATATACTGAGTTACATTGTGTACATCTGATCGATTACACATAACCAACCACATTATCTGGGCTATTCTCTATTAGGCGTGATTTAACAGTATTATTATACTTAAAGACTACATTGATGCCAATTGCTTAAGTAAAGCCGGAAGATATTGAAAATTAACATGGTAAGGTAGGCTAAGGATATTTTTACGCTCAAATTCCTTTACAGTTACATTATTATAATACCTATTCTTGGCTTTCCTAAGGCAGTTATCTAAAAATGAAATAGGATAGCATAATTTAGTACCAATATTCATGATATTGCATAACACGGAATCTAAAAATTCAGGACTGACAACTCTCAATGCTCTAAGAAACATAGCAGAGAAAATAGAAGATTTAATCGAGGGATGATCCTTATGAACCTTATGTTGTTTCGTGCGTTGGTCTCTCTTCACACGGAGGTCAAGCTGGTGCTATTATACCATGGTCACATTTATCGAAAGCTTTAGCAAAATCTGTGTATATAACATCGTAGTTGTCATTGCCTTCCAATGCATCTAGCCTCTAGGATATTGTTGTAGTGTTCTATTAGTTGTGATAGGCATGATCTACCTGATCGGAATCCATGCTGATTTTCGTCAAATCTTTCCCGTGTCTCCAGGAAATCATAAATTTTCTCTTTAACTATTCTTTCAAATACTTTGGTGAGGTGGGACGTCAATGACACTGGTCTATAGTTCTTTGCTTGAGATCTGTCCCCTCCTTTATAAATAGGGACAATCTGTGTATATAACGTCGTAGTTGTCATTGCCTTCTAATGCATCTAGGATATTGTTGTAGTGTTCTATTAGTTGTGATAGGCATGATCTACCTGATCGGATGATGGTCAGAATAAAAATGCACATAAGAGTTATTGTTAGTAGAGTTACGATAAACTTCAAATTTTAACTGACTAGAGCATCTCCGAATTTTTAGATTAAAAAAAGATAAGCTTCCGTCATATTCTTTTTCAACCGTGAACTTAATAGATGGGATTAAGTTGTTGACTTATTTCTTGGTAGGCTCAACAATTTAGTCCCATCTATTAAGTCATTAATATTTCTTGGTTTGTTGTAATATAGGACTGTCTTTACATATTCTCCCAAAGGTAAAAATCTAAAGGAGATCGGTTCGGAGAACGAATTATTATCTTGTAGGTCCTTCTCGGCTAATCCACCGTCCTGGGAGTGTTTCGTCTAGAAACATACGCACAGTAGAAACAAAATGAGGCGGTGCACCATCCTGCGGAAACATTTCACATTGCAATAGACCTGGAATTTGTCGTATATGAGAATCAAAGAACTCTTTTAACATTCTGAGATTAAATTCTCTGTTAACGGTTTTGTCTTCAAAATAAAAAAAACTACCCGTAAATGCGATCGCGTGACAAAGCACACAAAACGTTCACTTTTGGGTATCTCTTTTAGGTTCGTATGTTTCATGTGGATAGTGTTTCCCCGTCCAGATCCTGTAGTTACGGCGATTTAATCAACCAGAGGTATGGAAACATGCCTAGTCGCTGAAAATGAGATGTGAAAGAAAGCGCTCATCAGTTTCAACCCTTTAGATAAATTCCTGCGCTGCGGCTCTCCTTATTGACTTCTTAGGACTTCTCAGGAATGCTTCGCAGACAGCAGCGATTCTTTCTGAAGGATTTCTTGGTCTACCCGGGGTGGGGGAGAGATTTCCCTTTTGTGACACGTCATTCTGCAGTGAACTTCTTTACCCACACCCGGATAAGATTTCTGTGTGGTGCTGGTTTGTTTAATTCACACGTAAATCGTCTTTAGGCTGTAATGATTGATTCACATTCGTCAACCCACCTTACGAGCTAAGGGTCCTCTTGACCAAACGTCAATACAACTAAAGCCAAGGTCATACGGAAACTATGTGGTAAAAGCAAATGTGTATATATATATATATATATATATTAATATATATATATATATATTATATATATATATATATATTATATATATAAAACCTTGGTTTTGCTTCCGCCCCAATTGTTCATTCTGACGAAAGTCAAGCTTGTCATTCCGCCTTAGACCTACTGTACAGTTTAACGTGGAATCGGAACCACGCCCCACCAGCAGTCCAGCGTCTTAACCACAAGGCTACCCACGGTACCTCTTTATCTACAAACCAATTTTTTTTTTATTGTGTGGAAGGATGAACAGCTAGCTGGGTTCTGCTGCGCGCCGCCTGCCGTCACCGGGTTCCGATCCCGGGGGCGATGGATTCGTAGTCAGCGACGTTAACCACTACACCACCATATATATATATATAATATATATTAGTGATGAGGGTCACATCCGCACATTTTCTCGCATCCGCGTCCGCATCCGCACTTTGGACTGCGGATGTCGTGTGGATGTGGACCGTTGAGATAAAACGTCATTAATAAGCGGAAATTATCAAATTCTACTATATTAATAGAACTAGTTCATTGTGCGCAAAAGTGATGCAAGCGACAAGACAAGAGGCTGTTCTTGTATGAAGTTACTCTCTTGCAACCTACTTAGATCCACGTTACAAAGCTAAGTTATTTTCACCTAGTACATTAGAACGAGTTAAATCATCACTTGGCAAAGCAGTTGAAGAGCTTCAATCTCTTGAATCTGTCGCTTCGCCACCCACCAAAAGAATAAAAGTTTCAGTGACAGAACCAACACCTTCAACAAGCAAATCTATCACAGAATCTGTCTCTCAGTTTCTTGAGTCAAGCAGCAATGACGAGACCTACGCGATGTCAAAAGATGTAGTAAAAATGATCGAGAGCTATCACCAAGAAAAACGCCTGGCTGCATGTGACAATCCTATTAGTTGGTGGAAAAATACGCAGAATATCTATCCATACTTGAGTAAACTTGCAAGGAAACATTTAGCCTGTCCTCCAACAAACGTACCAAGCGAGAGATTATTTAGTAGTGCTGGATTAATATATGATGAAAAGAGAAACAGACTGGCAGCAGAAAAGGCAGAAAAGTTAATGTTCCTTAAGCATAACCTTCCTATAATTAAGTTTGAACATTAAACGATGAACATCTTAGTTTACTTTATTTTAATTACTCATTTATAAATATGCCTAATAAAACTTTAAACTTAATATAAATAGTTATCAAGCTAATTAAAGATCTCTTTCTATAAGGGTGGGGGTTGGGGAAAGAGGTCGGTGGGGTGCATTTGAGTTGGGTTCACGTCCCGCATCCTGGTAACACAATTATGGTTTCTAATTGTGGCTGAAACTCAACAAAATATAACGAATTTTTTTGCAGATCAATTCACTAATTGATTTCTATATTAGTTAGATGCTTGATATTATTTTATATGTTCAGAGAAAAGTACAGCAATTATTGTACAATTAATCAATTATACTACATTATAGCTACAGCTCTCTCTATATAATAACTTATTATATACGTTAAACACAACAAATCTCGAATATATCCTAAAAAATAACGAAAATGTAGACATCCGCATCCGCATCCGCATCCGCGGATGTTGAAATCAAACATCCTCATCCGCATCCGCAGATGTGAAAAAAATGACATCCGCTACATCACTAATATATATATATATATATATAATATATATATATACACAGTATATAAACGTGAGCATTAATCTTAATTTAAACTTGAGAAATTATCTTCGTAATTCGATCCTAATTTTGTAGTCTCAAGTTTTCAATTGTTAATTTTTAGACTTTTGTAATTTTTTTTTTTACATTTTTATTTTATTTTATTTTTTATTTTAGTCACTGATGATAAAAGATTTTTTTTTTACCGTTTATAGTTTATAACAACGAATAAAGAAGGATAACTACTATAATACAAGGTGTTCATAAAGTCACGCGAGTGAATATGGTGAAGTGTACAGGCATATTCACTCGCGTGACTTTATGAACACCCTGTACGTATGAACTATTTTTTTTTTAATGAAAAAATTCACTTCGCCTCGCAACAGCACGCGGTGTCGTTGCGTTTGTGATTCATATAAACAAAGGCAACGAATGTGCAATCAAGCAAGATTGGGTTGCAACACACACACACACACACACACACACACACACACACTCTTTGCTTTATCTTAAAATTTCGTTCGTGCCCAGGAAAATTTATCGAATGGGTATAAATCTTTGATCTCATAGTTATAACCTGACCACGAAAGGTTTCTTGCGGCAGATGGAAAACACACCAATATACTGTGTGTGGGTGGGGTGTGTGTGTGTGTGTGTGTATATATATATATATATATATATGTTAAAGGGAAGCTGTGTAATTAGGGATTTCATGAAATCCCTAAAATGTTCAGGGATTTCATATAAGGTTAAGTCTGATATTTTCGTTAGTTTTAACGAAAATATCACGACTTAACCTTACATGAAATTCCTGAACATTTTAGGGATTTCATAAAATTCCTAGTTACACAGATACCCCGTAACATAAGCATATATCTGTTGCATTGCCTTTCGTTTTTTTCGATTAATGGCAAACAAGCCTTTTCAGCCAACCACTTATTTCTAAGCTTGAAAATCTTAAACTCCTCCTACCTTCATGGTGTTGAACCCTCCGATTCGATCATATTCTAAAGTAAACCCAAATCTGAAATTGGTTCTGCTGTATTAAGGACGTGAGGTAGAATTTGAAAAAAAATAAAAAATAGATCACTTACAGTAGAAGCCAAAGGTAAGTGGAATAATTTTGAATAATATTTAGTTTCTTCCTCAATATTTACAGGAAAGAGAATCTTCCTTGAGCAAATCTTCCTCACTATTTACAGGAAAGAGAAAAATTCTCCTGCAGAATCAAATAACAAGATTCTACTTGACTCGAACGATGTTAAATAATTAAAAACGATAATTAGGATTAGCGATTTCGTCTCGGCACAGAAATTTTCTCGGAACAGCACATTGGAAAGAGCAACTCGAGAATTTATAAATAATTTTGCTTAGGCTCAAGGTAAATATTAGTTTAAAATTGTTAACAAAGTTGTGACTTGTAAATACAGGGTAATATATTATATATATATATATATATATATATATATATATATATACACACACACACACAAATGTGTTTTCATTAATTTTTTATTTTATGTTCTTCCTTAGCTCTCTCTCTCTCTCTCCTCTCTCTCTCTCTCTCTCAGTTCGTTCATTCTTTTCTCCACATCCCAAGACCTTTTAAGAAGTGATCAAGAACCCACAAAAAGCATAGAAACGCCATCTCTGCCTCATTTGCGCATCCTAATGTCGGAGGTGGCAATGTTCTCGTAAGGAAAAGAAAGTCGCCTGAAATACGAGTATGTTGTTCTAAGTAAAATTGGAAGAGTAAAAGCAGCTGTATTCAAGCAGTTAAGGAGTTAACTTTACCCTTTATTCTTGTCGCTGTATTCCATTATAATGCATGCAAAGGTTTTAGTCATTTATTATTTCATTTCACTATTTACATTAGCTTTACTGTATGTTTTAGTGCTTTGTTTTTGTGCTTTCAGCTAATGGAAAACAAAATTTCTCAATGAATATAATCGGCATATTTTCTGATCATGTTTTCTGTTTATGTAAAATAATTTTTGTGCATTTTTTCTGAAATATATGCAATGTCTATTATATTATGTGTATAATATTATATGTATAATATTATGTATATTATGTTATGTTTCTGGATCTGTACAGGTTTTTCCGCATAGATGAAATAATTGAGAAATTAACAATGATTAATTCAATTTTAGATATTTGAACGAAAAACCATGAGTGAAATATTGTTTAAGCTGTCTATACACCACAGTCGTCAGCAACTGGCGGCACGATGCTTGGCTAACGTCTGCTCGCATTTTGCATTTTTTATTAACATTTATTTATTTATTTAAAAAAAATTACTTTTCAAGATTATAAATGGACAACTTTTTCCAAGGTATAATTTTATTCATTCAAATTATAGGAAATCATCTAAAAGTTTCATCTCAATAAAGCAAAATAAATATTTCAGAAGCGTTCTCGTATCCTAACTTTTCGTTCAAAAGGGTCTTCAACGCCTAAAAAATATTGTGCCGTAATGGGGCCAATATTTAGATTACTTTTTCGTTAAATAATTTACACACCTCGCCGTAAATTACACAGTAGGAAAAGTTGCGTTTCACACTTCCACATAGTTCCCTAATATCCAGAGTATGAGACGTCAGCGCAAAACGTAAGTTGCACACGAGCGCCACAGGATTTGGCCCGACTGCACTCGCCCCGCCCTGGACAGGGGCGTCGATTGCTCTAAAATAGTCGGGTGGACACTTCGCCTTCAAACAGCGAATCAAACAATACTCTGAGTAGCTGTTGCGTGTAATATATCAATGTCGTAATTTACCATTTACCCGTTTTTTGTATTTTTCTCAGCATGTTGAAAAAACTCAATTGTATTTAATCATTTTATGCCTTTCTTTATTTAAACATTTTTTTTGCAGAAATAAGAAACGCAATACAAACTATTTATCATATTTAACCTTTCATGTAACATAATATCATACATATGTTTAATCGAAATAAATCTTTTATTACCTGTAGACAACTGATAACAAAATATGTTCGTGAAATATAAAACAAATAACCGACTGCTAAATTCTATGATAAATATACACTGGTGTTTATGACAATAATTTATAATATTGCTATTACATTTGCATATGCATATAATATGATATATATAACGTCTTATTAGGTGCCATTAATAGTTAGCATTTATAGCAATTCATCCACGAAAGTGGGGGGGACATGTCCCTTGCGTCCCCCCCCGCAATCGACGCCCATGCTTAACCACCATACGACCCACTGATCTAAAGCCTCGATATTTAAGCGAGCTTGAAATAAACGTTGTTTCTCTTAAAAGCAAAGTTATATAATTTGACCAGAGTGAAACGTACAGTGGAAAAACATGTTTTTTCATTCGTTAATTGGTGACAGTATCTTAATATCTTCAATATTGACGAAGCCTTTCTGAAACACTACTTTTCGTTATATTACATTTTAAATGAGTTTTGATGTTTCATTTTAAATTTAAGTGTCAAAGCGTGATTCAAATATACAGGGTGTCACAAAAGAATCGTATAAATTTGGCTTATTATTTTGTGGTAATATATATATATATATATATACAAAGGTGGGCAGAACCGAGTTTCAAAAGGACCGAACTCCAGGAACTCGGTCCTTTTTAAGGACCGTGAGCGGGAAAGTCGGTCCTTTTCTCAGTGAGGACCGAAATGAGGAGCGACGGTCCATTTTTAAGCAATTCCGGACGGTCCGGTCCGGACGGTCTTTTTTTAGTGATTTTAGTGTGTTTAGTGATTATTTGAAGTTCTAAAGAAGATGGATCGTTTCCTCCAGAAGACTCAGAAAGAGACTGAGACTAAACTGAAACTTGTTTCAACACCTGAAGGACTTGTTCATCAAGTTTAACACGCCTATCCTATCCAGTGCCGCCGTGGAGAGGCTCTTCTCTTTGGGGAAGGACGTCCTCAAGCCGAAAAGGTCAGGGCTCAGTGACAGCTATTTTGAAATGCTAGTCTTCTTGAAGGGAAACTCAAGCATTTAACTTAACTTTTTTTCATCATTTATGTATTGTATTAATTATAATTTACGTTAATAAAATTAAAGCTTTCCGGTGTCTTTAATTTCATTTTTCATTTTAATCAAATTTTTCACTTATATTATATATAAGGACCGAGGACCGAGTCGTTCCTAGGTCCTATCTTCAGAAAGGACCGTGACCGGGACCGTCGGTCCAGTTTGAGGCAAGGACCGGGACCGGGACCGTCGGTCCAGTTTGAGGCAAGGACCGGGACCGGGACCGTCGGTCCTTTATGAGGCCCGGGTGCCCACCTTTGTATATATATATATATATATATAATTTATAGGAAATCATCTAAAAGTTTCGCCTCAATAAAGCAAAATAAATATTTCAGAATTGTATTCATTGTATAATTGTATTCATACATAAATAGTTTGGAAAAGTTAGCATACGAAACAAAATTGGCATAAATTGGCACTGACTGGTTTTAAAATTTTATTACTTCGACTGTAATGAATAAAATATCCAGAAAAAAGAAGATACTATCAATTGGTAATTTTTTATGCTTTTCAGAAATTTATGTTTGTGGGTAAACTTTTTTTAAACTGTACACGGAACATAAAGGGGATAAACCAATAAATGTATAAAAATTGAACAGTAAATGATTTTATATATATATATATATATATATATATATATATATATATATATATATATATATATATATATATAACATTTTCGTTATTTAGTTTGTGACAACGAAGAGACTTTCTGAATAGACTTTCTGAAGAGACTTTCTGAAGCTTTCAAGTACTTTCAATTAGCTCTAGATATTTTGGATGAAGATGACCCTGATAGGGAAAGAAGTGCAACAGTAGCAGGAGGCGTGAATGAAGCCTACTCTTGCTGTCGAGAGCTTTACAAAGAGAAAATGCGTTCATCAACCCAACTCTCAATCGAAGCATTCCTTAATACTAAAAAAAAAAAGCAACCAGCAGCAGATCAAGAGGTTTCAACATCATTAGAAGCCCAATCAGCTGCAGTAGTACCTTCAGTTTCATCTCCGTCATCTTCCTCTTCTCAAACCCACCACCTCCAATAGCCACTTCTAACTCAACCTCTACCAGCCCCATCAAGTCAAGATCACGACCAATTTGGGTGAGTACAGTATATGAGGCGTTCCGGACCACAACCTACCAAGCGCCAGTGGGACCAGAATTGAGTTATTTATACCATTATATTCCCCCACCCTTCCTCTATCCCGTGGGTGAGTCAGGGAGCAGATTGTGGACCTGTACATATGGTCGAAATTAATCAAATATCGTTACTGGTTCAAAAGTTATGGCATTTTGCAAGTTGATAAACTTTAACTGCATTATTCTCTATTTTTTTAATTTTGGTGCTTGGCAGTTTGTGGTCCGGAGCACCTCATTTATACAATAAGAGTTTGTATTAATACATTTAATGATTGGATATGTTTAAAACATTTTCTTTTCAAAATAATACCTATAAAACAAATATTGAAAAACAATCCTGTAAATAGAGTCCTATCGAGAACGTAACCCACCCTTATTACATTATTTCTTATGGGAAAATTCTTTGTTTTACGCGTTTTCACGTGTTTCCAGGAACTCATTAACCACGTCAAACGAGGAATACCTATATATATAAAGGAAGACCTAGGAGACAGCATACAGCTTGATTTTAATTCGAATATCAACGTTTCGAGAGATGAAACCATCATATTTAAAATTCTAAAATAAAAGTATAATTATAAAAAAATAGGAGATAAGTAAAGGTTAAAACAATTACAAGATAAATTAACATTAAAACATTCAAAGAAATAAGAGAGTTATGATTAAGGGAAGGTTTATGTTTAAAGGTATAAATCTACTCAAGTAATCTATGATCATTAGTGTTGTTAATTACACTTAAAATCTCAAAATCATCAGATGAAAGAGACTTGTCACATCCAACAGAATGTTCTTGTATTATAACTGCATTGGGTTACTAATGGGACAACCGGTACCTAAATGCTGGTCAATGCGGAACTGAAGTAGCCGAATGGTACTTCCAATATAAGATTGACCTCTACAGTGCGAGCAATCAAATTTATAAACGCGTAACAAGCACAAAAGGGGAAGGAATCTAGCTTTTAAAACAAAGTAAGATTCTATGGTGGAAGCGTTTCAAAAAACAAATTTAAAATTAATGTGAAAAAAAATTCTCTTCAGGACTGCGGACAGGTTCTTCTCAATCTTATAACTAACAGAATCATAGTAAGGAAAAGGAAGGTAACAATTATATTAAGGAACATTGTAAACGGGTATCTTAGGTCGATAAATATTGTCAAGAAATTTATAAATATATTTATAAATGAATTTATTAGGAAAACCATTATGTAAAAATTGTATTAAAGATCAAATTCATTATGTAGACTAATATAAGATGAACATAAATGATATGATTTGTAAAGAAGCTTCCGAATGGAGTTAACCTTGAACGGAAAAAGGGTGTAGGCAAAACAACACTCGTACCCAAATCTGTAAATGTTGATATACGAAATACTGAAGTAGAAAATGAATTATTCACTGTTTCAATAGACAGATCAAGAAAAGAGAGAGTGTTTTTAACCGATGGTAAATTTAATATTAGTATGCTGTACATGAACATAATTTAAAAACTTCTCGACACGCGATGGAAATCGAAAGATAGCGAAAGTATTATCTACAAACTTTCGATAAAAGACAGATATCAAGAGGACAGGTATCAAGAGGACAGGTATCAAGGGCTCGTTCTTCAAAATTTAACAGAATTATGATGAATGGAAAAGAAATACAAAAATTATTATTGGTAGACTTCTGATAAACTTATAATTTAAAGCCATTGGTAGCTCTGTGAATAATCATATCGAGAAATGGAATGGATCCTTTTCAGTGTATATGTTACAGGAAATCTGTGTAACTAAGGATTTCATGAAATCTCTAAAATGTTCAGGGATTTCTTGTAAGGTTAAGTCGTGATATTTTATTTAAACCTACGGGAAAATTATTGAATACCCGGTTAAGTTAATTGAATGAAAGGTTAGGTTAACTATACGCCCTTGACGAATGGTTAGGTTAAGTCGTGATATTTTCGTTAAAACTAACGAAGATATCACGACTTAACCTTACATGAAATTCCTGAATATTTTAGGGATTTCATAAAATCCCGAGTTACACAGATTCCCTGTTACATATATAAGGCATTTACTCTATTTGTTGGTTGGTTAAATTTTATGCTGTAATAGTATATTACTGTCATAAGCAGTATTTTTGTATGAAAATTTATTTATTTTGATTATAAAGAATAAAATTTTTTGTGTAACGCGCGTTTGTGTAGATCATTGTAGGTTATGTTTGCGAATTATTTTATTTAATGCAGTTTGTCTCCGTTAGGCATATTTAAAGAAGTTAACGTTACATAAGTCGGACACTCGCTTGAAAATGTAATTAAATATTTTTTGGTTCCAATTATGTATTACGTCCGCGTAATATTTCCGGTTTTGCCCGATATTTTAATAATAATAATAATAATAATTTTTTTAAATTATTTCAGACTGTAACGATGAATTGCATGTACATACTGTGATTCACAAATTATGCTGAGTCTCATGAGGAAGGAGAGGGTTTAGCACAGCCATCGCCCCCTTATGTCCATCAATATTTGCTGGTGCCCTCTCATAAAGATAATAATATAACAGGATAAGTGATAAGCGATTTATTAACAGAAGATAACAATTTTACATTTTCCTAGCGCATCCCTAAGATTCTCAAACGCCCACTGTGGGAGCGGTGACGCCAACGTTGGGAACCACTGGTTTAGTATCTCAGAAGTTTTTGTAAATTATGAGGTTTCTTCCAGCTGAATATAGCAATGCGAGTTGGAATTAATGTATTGATTTGATTTTTCTGTGTTTAAGTTCAAATTTTGTTATTGAAGGGTTTCTTATAACTGTGTTATTTCCTAAAACTTTATTCGGGATTACTCGTGCATTTGAAGTTCAAGATTTGATTGCTGATCAAAAATACTCTTAGATTGACGGTAACGTTTTTTGCGCATTCTTGGTACTTTCTGCCTGCCCCCCGAACGGTGCTAACGTCCGCTGTTCGTCGTTGGTTAGATTAACGCATATGTTTGGTTTTCATTTTGGTGTTTTGTACTTGATTGTTCCGATTTTATTGCTGAAAATAAGTTGAACAATGATCGTCTTTTAAAATATTATAATTATGGTTATTATACCATATGTCCCACAAAAAAGTACACCCAACTTTAGATTGTACTAACTCCTCCAAAAATTTGGATATTTTGGATCTGTTTGTTTGATTTAATATAGCAAATTATTCTTTGTTAACGTTCAAAATTTATTCATGTTTAAACGATTTAGTGTTCAAGCATTTGCTTTTAACTGAAAGGTACAACAAAATGGATTGCGCAAAATTGGTCAATGAAAAAATAATGTGTGTGCTATCGATGCAATGAAAAGACAAATACATAATAATAGATACTTTAACATAATTTTAATAAGATACAAAGCAGATTTTTCTTTATTTCTTATTGCAAAAGTTATGCTTAGTTTCGTTTTCTTTCAACATGACCGCCATTCCTATCGATACAAATCTGGAGTCGAGCTCTCATCTTCCCCATCACTCATTTGATAAGATCTGGATTGTCTTTTAACAAGTTGATTTCAGCTGTGATGCGAGTCCTCAAATCATCTAAATTGATAGGTTGTGATGCAAATACTCTATTTTTTAAATGACCCCATAAAAAGTAATCACACGGGGTCAAGTCAGGGCTGAATGCTGAATGTTCTCGTCTGTTCTTGCCGTCTTCGGATGGCCTGAACGTCCTTTGTTCAAATTGAGGACCGTTCCTTCTTCTTTGTATTTCCGAACATTCTTCAAAATTGTATGTTTAGTTGGAGAAGCTCTATCGGGAAATTGCAGTTCGAAGGTATTCTGAACTTGTTTTAAGCTTTTAGTTTGCAGATAAGTTGTGACCATGAGAATGCGCTGCCTTCGTGTAAACTGCATGATAAGGGTTTCAAAGTTATTTATAAATTTAGTAATTCAGATTCTTCATTTATATGTATGACTCGTATCTTAGATACAAAAGTTCAAATTATTTAAAAAAAATATTTGCAATATCCTTCGACATAAAAAGTAGCACATTGGTTAAAGCAAGAGGAGCTATCTGGCTGGGAGAAATGATCATTCGGCGCAACCCATTTTGCTGTACCCTTCAGTTAAAAGCAGATGCTTAAACACTAAATCATTTAAACATGAATAAATTTTGAACGTTAACAAAGAATAATTTGCTATATTAAGTCAAACAAACAGATCCAAAATATCTCAATTTTTGGAGGAGTTAGTACAATCTAAAGTTGGGTGTACTTTTTTGTGGGACATATGGTATATGGGCGCAGTCATCAGGGCTGGGGTCAAATACACTTTGTCAACTACGAATACAAATACAAATATGGTAATTTTGGAATTGTCAAATACAAATACAAATACACACTTGCAGCTTTTTTAGTTGGCAAATACATATTGTTCAGATACAAATACGAGTTTCAAACTGACTAGTTGTGACTGCTATCGATTAATTATTTCTTCCCGTTTTGAGACCTTTCAAGTTAAACGTAAACAGAAGTGAGAATTACTATAAACTATTTCGTTAACAATTAACAAAAAACAATTCGTTACTAGTTACACTTTACAAAACATCAACTCTTCAAACCGCTCATTAGTTAGGGTACACCTCTCTGGGAGAACAATCTTCCCAGCAACACTAAACAGCCTATCTACAGTGGCAGAAGAAGTTGGGGTGGATAAATACTGGCAAGCCAACTCAGCCAACTGCGGAAAGTCTGTACAGCGCTGTTGCCAGTACTGAAGCGGATCTTCCGTTTCAGGAACACAGTGCTGAGAAAGGTACGTCTCTACCTGGATTTCTGCAGAGGGTGAAGATGTAAGGGAAGACGCAATGGCAGTAGAACTCTTGTCCATAAACTTGAAAGTTCATAGATTCCTCAGGTGTGGTAGATTGCCAAGTCAGGCGTTCCCGCCAAATCCCGCCCCCAAAACGAGCGCAAAAACGGCCAAATAGCAAATTTTTATAACTTGCATATTTACTCTCTCTCTCTCTCTCTCTCTCTCTCTCTCTCTCTCTCTCTCTCTCTCTCTCTCTCTCTCAGGGCCTAACCTGTTCTCCTGGCCCGAAACTACTGATTTGCTAAGGTGTTGTATTTGACATGTATTTGAGCAAATACGGCAAACACAACGATGAAATGCAAATAAAATATAAATACACATTCTTCGAGATTCTCAAATATAAATACGTATTTGACCTCAGCGTTGATTTATATATATATATATATATAATATATATATATATATATATATATATATATATATATATATATATATATATATATATATATACACCCAAATTACCATTACCATTACCATTACCATTACCCCAATTACCATTCAAACAACACTGGAAAATAGGAAAGGCAGAATGTGTAGTGTTCCCAAATTAAAGGCACGCCAAGGACCTCCTCAACCCTGAAGGAAAATAGCTTGGTTGTCAGGGGGCCAAGACTTTTCAACCAGCTTCCTAAGGACCTCAGAAACGTAACGGGGGTCAAAGTTGAAGTCTTCAAGAAAAGACTGGATGCCTGGCTCAGGACAGTACCAGATGAGCCGGGCGTGCCTGGCTATGTACGGTGGAGAGCGCAAGAAAGCAACTCGCTCCTCCACCAGGCCAGACCTAGAGGCGGGGCCACCAGCTTGACCTCCGTGTGAAGAGAGACCAACGCACGGAACAACATAAGGTTCATAAGGTAAGGTATATATATATATATATATATATATATATGGTGACATTCCGGAAATTCCCTTTCTCGTTTCCTCCTTTACGGCTTGAAGCAGTAAACATGCTGGTGAAATCCAAACACGCGGGATTTCACCACCATGTTTACTTCAAGCCATAAGAAAGGAAACTCGCATGAAAATGCAGATTTCACTATGAATCCCAAAAAATCGCGCCAAATTCTCACGTCTTCAGAGCGGCTATAAAAGCGTGAGTCCGCTTCAATTCACACACTGCTCTTCAAACTTCGTCGCTGAAACTCCGCTCCCTCTGCCACTACTCGACGATGGTGCCGCAAACTCGCTCGACCTCATTTGTCCGACCTTTATTTCACTCAACTATCCATTCATTCGACCTTCGGATCTCCTTTCTGTTCAACAAAAATTGCATTACCGCTACAAGCCTGCAAACACTTCGCCCGCCACCGTAAACACCTTCACTCCCACAAACTTCCACAATCTTTCATCATTTATCCTGCTCATGGGATCTCGCTTCTCACAGCCTATACCTATCACCAAACCCAGGTCTGTAAACCTTTTGTATAGGCTCAAGTCACTTGGCCTACAGTGTTCACTACGTCGTGATAGGCTACTTGTTTCATAACCAGAGCCGTTTCTAGCCATTAGGGGCCCCTAAGCAGGACACCCATTTGAGGCCCCACCACTCCATCCACCAACTCACGCCTTACTATGATACATCACCTCAGCACACACATACAAAAAATGGCTGTGTTAATAAAAAACAATTATGAAACAATTTTAATGAAACATTTATGTCCAAAACAACAAATATATACTTTCAGAAGACAAACAGAAAAAATACTCTTCATGAAATTCCTGAAAATTAACTTATACATTATTTAGAATAAATGACACAGAACTATGTATAACAAAATAATGCAATTATGAACTACCAAACAATTACTAACTCTACGATACAATCGTGTAATAGCTAACAGTTATACAGAACAGTTTGTATCTACAAAATTTTTGCCTCCTAGATTTTTTCTGGGAGAAATCATCAATAACATCATCATATGAAATCTCCCTGCCAACGTCCTGGTTGATGCTTATGATGCCAAGGCCACTGAGGCGATCCTGCCCCATTGATGATCTGAGGTAGTTCTTGATTAGCTTCATCTTAGAGAAGCTCCTCTCGGCTGACGCTACTGTCAGAGGCAGAGTGCAGGCAATTCTTAGTGCAACCCAGAGATTGGGGTATAGTTCCTCCAGTTGCTTCTGATGAATGAAGGAGAGAAGCTCCAATGCAGTCACGTTGTGTGAAGGTAAAGTCGGCAAGTTCTTAATTTCGAGGGCCAGTTCTCTTCCATTAATGTCAGAGTCAGCTCCAGAGCTCAGTATTTTAGAGAGCTTTTCACACTTGCAGGACAAGTTTTCCTTGTTCATTGTGGTGAAGTTTAGGAGAACCCCAAATATGTCCCTCACCTCATCTAATGTTTTGAATCTCTCATTTATTTACCTGATGGCACACTCCACCACCACATTGAAAAATTTGACTTCCAGCCTCTTTAAGGCTTCTGTAAATGGTTCGTCAGGAGCTTCGTAAGCAAAGTGCTTTTTGTGGATCTGAGCCTCTTCTCCTTCAGCACAGCCTCCACTCATTTCCTCACATATGTCCCTAGCTACGACTTGTGCTGCAACAAAACCTGTGTTTCTGTGGCTGGTGAGTGAGTCTTTTGTTTTTGTGAGGAGGTTGACTGCCACATCAAACTGCATTGTAGGAGACTGCAGAAGTTTGCTCACATGGTTAACTGCATGAAGAATGTCATACCATACTACTGTGCAAATCTGAAAGCGATAAGACCCTACCTCCTCTGCAAGTGCTTGTGTTTCAGTCCTGGCTATGGCATCTGTGGCATTGTTTCTGACTTCCAACAGGGCCTCTCTGATGTTGTGGCTCTGGTATCGCACAGCCTCAATGCTCTTAAGCCGGCTCTCCCACCTGGTTTCACTCCAAGACTTGAGTGTTATGTTCACGTGCTTCTTTAGGATTGTCCATCTCTGTGTAGCTGCTGCAAAAAGGTTGTACAATTTTTGTACGTTGCCAAAGAAGCTGATGGCATCTGTGGAAGCTTTAGCTGCATCAGTCACTACAAGATTTAGAGTGTAAGCCCCACATAGAACATAGAGTGCACGACAGTTCTTCTCTAATAACCTTGCCTGAACACCTTTGTTCTTGCCCTTCATATTCGCTTCGTTGTCATATGACTGTCCTCTGCAGTCATCAAAGTGAATATTCAGTTCATCTAGTCTCTTCAGAATCAGAACTGATAAACCCAGGCTTTTACTTTCGGAAGCCTCAAGAAAGCCCAAGAAGTATTCTTTTATTTCTAGTACTTCACCCATTTTAACAGTTCTGATAATAATCGACATCTGTTCTTGGTGGCTTATGTCTGGAGTGCAGTCTAAAATGAGTGAGTAATATTAAGCTTGTTTTATTTCTGCAACAATGGCATCCAAGATCTTCCCACTAATGGACCCAGTGAGCTCATTTTGAATGATGTTTCCTAGCTAACTTGAATGACTATGTTGGCCACTTTCGACTCTGCTGATGTGTTGTTTCATCACTGGATCAAATTTGTCAAGCAGCTCAACCTCCTTAAAGAAGTTGCCATTGTCTCGATTGTACACTGTAGAGGAAGACCCCCTGAAAGCAAGGTTTCTCTCTGCCAGTGATTGGATTATACTTACAAGACGTGTGAGAACATCTCACCAGCGTCTTCGCTCTACCTCCATTAATGACATTTCAGTTTGGTCAATGGTCCTCCAAGTTTTTAGCCGCAGTTCCAGATCCTTCCATGTTGCCATGTTATCTGCATGTCATGAACTATTTTCATGGCCTTTCAGAAGCGAACCAACGTTTATCCAGTCTGAAAGTCCATCCGTAATCGTACGACTTCCTTGAAAACAACTTGCAGCAGAAGCAATAAAGAGCATCATTCCTTCTAGAGCACATCAGCCAGCTTCGCTTTATTTTTTCCCCATTAATTAATGTTCTGTACATGTAATGGTGATGAACGCTTCTACCGTCCTCGCTTTTAGGGAATGTGAAATCTGGACTGATTTGAAATGGTCCTCGAGACACCAGATCTGTCTTCAAGGCAGTCATACGGATCAAGCGGTGGAGCAGATCTTGGTTCTTGTTGCTCAGTAGAAATGCCTGTATGGGGTGTTTGAAGCTGAACAGAAGATGGGCCACTTGTTGGTTCATCAGGCTCTACTTCTACTGGTGTTTGAGGTTGCATAGAGGATGGTCCTGCTGTTGGTTCATGATGCTCATCAGGCTTTGCTGAGGATGGCTTTTCCAAATATTTCAGTAGTGCTCCTGAGAAGAACATAACATTACATATTCTGTTAATTTTTGCTAAAATACTCTTTCTTATCTTGTTTGATAATTATTGATCTGTGTGAACAGAATTTGAGGTGATGTGATCCATTAAATTTCACATTTCGAAATATTATAAATGTTACAGAAACTATCTTACTCTACACGATTCCTGAGCACTTGCCTAGCTTGATGGTCTACCTAACCTAGTTGCCTGAACTGTAATCATAAGAATATACAAGTGGCACATCTCACCTGTGCTGCTGGAAAGCTTCTCCTCCTCTATTTTCTTCTTTTTCCGTTTTTCAGCTCCTGATGGATAATGTCGTTTTATTTTCCAAGATGCACGAAATCACATCTAGTTAACCACAACTAATCTGCTAAATAATAATAATCATGATAATAATGATGATGATGATACTACTACTACTACTACTACTAATAATAATAATAATAATAATAATAGTTATAATTGTAATCAAATACATTCAAATAATCAGACCATTTAGGTTTTAACTAACAAATATCACATTATCTGAAAAAGATGAGAAAAGAATTAATAAACTTGAAAACATAACGAAAATAATCCTAGGTTTTAAAGTGTTACAAAATCTCTCAATAATTAGTAAATTAGTGAAATAATGTTTTACAATACTAGGAAAATTAAGCATTTAGGAAAGTATAAACATATAGTAAGAATAAAGTTAAATAATATAGAAATAAGATCTCACAATAGTTATTTACACATAACGACCAAAACGTTTCGTTTGTCTCCGTTTTATCACATTTGTCTCATACAAAAACTTTAATTAATACGACAATACTACTACTACTACTACTACTACTAATAATAATAATAATAATAATAATAATAATAAGGATAATAATAATAATAACAATAATATTAATAATAACTTCAGCTATATTCCTATTCTTGCCCGTTGAGGTATGACCTGGGAGCTTGTCTAGGGGTCCCCTAGTAGCAGCGGGGCCCTAAGCGGCCGCTTAGTCTGCTTATGTCAGGAAACGGCCCAGTTCATAACCTTAAACTCGGATAATCTCTAAGCCTAACCGCATCGGCTATCTGAAGTGTCTTTCAATACCATTAAATCGGACTCACATATTTTATGTTACTGTAATATCGCAACTAGGCTTATTGCTGTTTGTTAACTACCATATATATTTTTAATCCTAATTATTGGTCTTAATACTATTGCATTATTTAACTCTTGTCTTGTATAGTATCACTCCTTTATTTTCAACAAACATTCATCGTAATATCGCACGCTTCAATATAAAGAAACTGTTATTCACTGCAAATAAATTATTCCTTTATTTTTGCTAATTAAATAAAACTACAACGCTTTTTTTATCTCCTTTATTAAATACATTATAATCTAAATGTTGGCTTTGAGTGGTCAGAGTGCAATTAGTTGGCCTATATATTTCAGATGAAATTTGTGGAAGTGAGTTTTGTTACGAAGAGGGCACTTATAAACATACACGGTGACACTTGATTAGTTTGTTCAATCAATGATTATCGTTTATATTCTTTACGAGTTCCACTGTGACTATAAGATCATTTAAATAAAATATTTTATAGAAAATGATGTAGTCATTATGACTTAAAGCTAACTGCCCTTAATTTGCACAATTAAATTTAAATACCAAAGTCCATATCTACAGACAGGACCCACATAATGTGACAGATCCTGGAGACCTCTCAGCGGTCCGACTATTTCTGGTTTGAAGCTCGAGGCGTGATGTTCGCCTTAAGTATTTCCTCAGAATTGCATAACAATCAAGGAGTGTCCTGTTGCTACAAAGAGGTAGCAGAGAGATGTTGTTTCAATTAGTAATTTAATAAACAGGCCTTCTGTGCATACATTATACAGCTTTTTTTATGCAGGAAGGAGGAGCCAAGGGCAAATGCCCGCAAAAGCGCCCCTCCCATAAAAGAAGAAGAAAGACAAAATCAAGGTCCGGGGTTTTCAAGATGCCTAACAATCTGCGTTTGAAAGTTGGGAGGTCATAGATAGGAGGAAAGATGGAGTGAGGAAGATTATTCCAGAGTCAACCGGTTGAGTAGATGAAAGACTGAAAATACCGATTAACCCTTGCATTAGATAGTTGGAGAGAAAAGGAATGATAAAGCGTAGAAAGTCTGGTACTACGTGCTCTCCTTAAAGGAGGAGGCATACAGTTAGATAATTCAGAAGAGCAATGTCCGTTATTATAGCGATAGTAAAGAGAGAGTGAGACAACATTGCAGCGAAGAGAGCGAGATTGAAGAGAATCAGTAAGAGGCGGGGAATTGATGAGACGAAAAGCCTTTGATACCACCTGGTCAAGTATGGCTGTGTGGGTTGAATCACCCAACACATGAGAAGCATACTCCATAGAGGGGCGAACAAGACCCCTGTACAGAAACAGCAACTGAGTGGGGAAACCTCGGAGGCGGTACAGCACACCTAACCTCTAGAAGCTGTTTTAGAAAGAGAGTATATGTGATCTTTCCAGGAAAGATCACGAGAAAAGGGAACGCCAAGAATGTTAAGAGAAGAGGAAGGATTGAGTTGTGTGTTGTTGAAAGTAAGGGGATGGTCTTGTGGAAGATTGTGACGAGTATACAGATGGAGGAATTGAATTTTTGAGGCATTGAAAGTCACAGGGTTTTCTCTGCCCCAATCAGATATAGTAGAAAGATCAGAGGTCAGGTTTCCCATAGCCGTCCTACGCGAATCATGTAGCGACTGCTGTGAGGGACGCTTTGGGAAGCGGGTGGAGAAGTGAAGAGTGGAATCATCGGCATAGGAGTGAATAAGAGAGGAAGTTCGAATTAAAAGATCATTAATAAATAAAAGGAAAAGAGTAGGTGACAGGACAGAACCCTGAGGAACACCACTGTTAATATTTTAGGAGAAGAACAGTGGCCATCTACAACTGCAGCTATAGATTGGCCAGAAAGGAAATTAGAGAAGAAGGCAGAGATAGAAGGATAGAAACCGAAGGAGGGCAGTTTCGAAATTAAAGATTTGTGCCAGAGTCTGTCAAAAGCTTTCGATATGTCTGTCGCAATAGCAAAAGTTTCACCGCAATCCTGTAAAGAGGATGACCAAGAGTCAGAGAGATGTGCAAGGAGATCGCCAGTAGAGCGTCCCTAGCGGAATCTATACTGACAATCTGAAAGAAGATTGTGAGAAGAAAGGTTTTTAAGAATCTTCCTATTAAGGATAGATTCAGAAACTTTGGAAAAGCAAGAAATCAAAACAATTGGACGATAGTTGGAGGGTTGACAGCGGTCACCCTTCTTTGGGACAGGATGAATGAAAGCGAACTTCCAGCAGGAAGAAAAAGTACCAGATGAGAAAGAAAGCCGAAAGAGTTTGCCTAGGCAGGGTGTTAACACAGAAGCACAGTTCTTAAGAACAAGAGGAGGAACACCATCAGGACCATACGCCTTCCTAGAGTTAAGCACAGATAGGGCAGAAAAAACAACTTTAGAAGAGATTCTAATTTCAGACATAATAAAGTCAGAGGGGTGAGGAGATGGAAGAATAAAACCGGAATTGTCCACGGTTGAATTGTAAGCGAAAGTTTGAGCAAAGAGTTCAACTTTGTCAGGAGAAGAGACGGCAACTGTGCCGTCGGAATGGAAAAGAGGAGGGAAAGAAGACGAAGTAATGTTGTTGAACAGGTTCTTAGCTAGATGCCAGAAAGAGCGAGAAGAATTAGAATTGGA
Source organism: Bathynomus jamesi (assembly GCA_023014485.1). Taxonomy (NCBI): domain Eukaryota; kingdom Metazoa; phylum Arthropoda; class Malacostraca; order Isopoda; family Cirolanidae; genus Bathynomus; species Bathynomus jamesi. The sequence goes on from JAJOZX010000381.1 coordinate 1,172,260, forward strand.
TAGATTTTCACATTTTTGTCGGATGAAAGAATTTTTGGCGAGTCGAAGAACAGATTTTGCACGATTCCATGCAGAAATACAAGCTGAGAGAGAGTCAGGAGTCGGATGGCGACGGTACCTTCTGAAAGCCTCCTCTCTGTTGCGGATAGCATTAGAACAAGTAAAGTTAAACCAAGGTTTTTTTTTCATTAGTAGTAGGTTTTGAATATGGAATGTGCGCATTCATGCCCGAGAGAAATACCTCTGTGATGCGCCTTGGACATTCAGAAGGGCCAAGGCCATGGAAGCAGTAATCATTCCATAGGAAATCACAGAAGGACTGCCTAAGGGACTCTCAATCAGCGGTGCCGAAGTGCCAAAAGCGCTTCCTCTTGGGAGGATCCAAAGTCCGAATTGGAGCGATAAGACAGGAAACAGATGTAGGATTGTGATCGAAGGAGCCCAACGGAGAGAAAAGTATCACAGAGTAAGAAGAAGGATGAGAGGTAAAAAATAAATCCAGAATGTTAAGCCTATTTCCAAGGCGATCGGAGATACGAGTAGGGTGCTGTACAATCTGCTCTAGGTAGTTTAGGATAGAAAAGTTGTAAGCTAGTTTACCAGGATGTCAGTGAGATGGGAGGAACGCCAAATGTGGTGGTGAACATTGAAATCTCCTAAAATGGAGATTTAAGCAAAGGGAGAGCGGGAAAGAATGTATTTCACTTTGGAAGTGAGGTAGTCAAAGAATTTTGGATCTTCAGTAGAATTAGGAGAAAGGTAAACAACGCAGTAGCCAGAGAGTATAGAATTCGGAACATTCGAGTTCGGGAATACGAGAACAATTTAGGTCATTGCATACATATACGCAACATCCACCTTTGGAGTGAAATTGAGTATAGAGAAAGTAAGAGGGTACAGAAAAGGGGTTGCTGTCAGTCGTCCCAGACACCTGAGTTTTGGTGAGGCAAAGAAGATGAGGTTTAGAAGAGGAGAGGTGGTGTTCAACAGATTGAAAATTTGAGAAAAGGCCACGAATGTTGCAGAAGTTAATGAAAAGTGAATCAGACAGAGGTCCAGAACATTTCGAATGGTCGGTAGCAGATCCAGCCTCGCTGCCTGCAGGGGGAGAGCGAGAAGTGGGTACATTTATGGTCCCCTCTCCAGGGGACTCCGAGGCTCTTGAAGTTGATGCCATTTTTTTTTAATTTTGAAAAGATTATGTAGTGTGTAAGATGCATGTGTATTTAGTGAGGAATAGGGAGGGAAGTGTGTGTTTGAGAGCATGCTCGACTGCTTATAGAGTAGATGAGACACGGAAAAAGATCAGCTAAGGAGGACTTCCAGCACTTCCTATCTTCTGTCTAACGTCCCACCCAGAGTACTTCCCTGGTTGATTGGTGTCTACAATCTCCTTATAATCTTATATGGCAAATATATGCAATGCGTGGGATGCTCAAATCCTGATCCTTCAAGACTCCATTCTACAATAATTTTCATTCTTCTTTAAAAAAACGAAGGGAAAAATGATAAAGGGTTTTATTAAAATGAAATTTAAACAAATAAATGTAAATCAATAAATAAATTAAGAACCAAATCCAAATATTATTCAGAGATTCAGTTCATGAACAGCTTATTTCTGAAAGGTGCTTAGTCCATGCCCATGTGCATCAAGGTGTGTTATCGATTAGTTTTAAAAGGTATTACATATATCCCTTTCATAATAGACATAATATCATAATATAACTTTGTTTCCAAAAGGTGCAAAGTCCAATTCACTTTGTTCCCTAAAGGTCTAAATCCACAAATCCACCAACAGCACCCTCTATAAATCACAATGTTAGTATAATTGTACAGTATGTACCTATATCTACAGTGAGAGATAAATGAGGATGTGTGGTGAATACTGTGCATGCTGAGTCCAACACATGTGTGACATGGCATAGCCTCAACAGTGGTGTGTGGCTGAACGTCAGGATGACAGTTTGGCTTCATATAATTTGATATGATTAGTTGAACTGGTAGAGATATTGAAATAAATAATACTGATTCTGTACGGCTGTGTTTTTGTATTTGTTTCGGTGTAATCCAGAAGTCTTTTGGACAACATGTCTTTGACTGTGTTCCAAAAGGTGCTAAGTCCACTACCAACTACAAACAAAAAACGCATTTACAAATTAACCATGTGTACTAGATTTTATTCAGATATGAGGGGTCCCGCGTCTTACGGTACCTAAGCGCCAAAATTAAAATTCGCCAGAAATCGCCTCCAAAGTTCAGCAATATTCTCGCAATAGTATCTCTGTTATTAATTGAGCTAGAACGTTCATTTTTGGCTAATTAGAGTTCTAAGTATGCTAATGAAGATGTCGATGAGTTTTTGGAATAGATTTTCATATTTTATATATATTTTTTAAAATTTTTTGATTTTCTTATTATGCCGAACTTTGGGTGAACTTTTGGCTGGCGATAGAGGTGAAAAAAGTAGTTCGCTTCATAAGGTTTTCAACCATACTTGTAGTGTCGTAAGGTCATTATAACCCAAACCACGCGATAGAGGGAGGGTGAAAATAGTGATATCCATCAAAAACACGTTTTCGCCTGTGGTGGCGCTTAGGTATCCTAAGACGCGCGACCCCTCATATCTATTTTTGCTTAATGGCATTCACTTCCAACATTAATGTGAAAAAACTACTTTAAGGACCGACTATATAGTAAAAAAAATATAAAATGTGCCAATATCTTAAACTGGTTTTATGGACTTAGCGTCTTTTGGAAATCAGCGCTTCACATATAATAATATTAATAATAATAATATTCATAATAATAATTAAATATAGTATGAACAAATTAAGTAGTTAACATTTAACTAGTGGAATTCGATTCAGTATTAATTATATAGAGATACATGAATGACGAAATATGGTTTTTAATTAATGAATTTAACTTAGTTATTGATAAAACCTGAGTTTAAGAAAACTTATAATTTCCTATAAAAAAAATAGTAAACTTATAAGAAAAGTTACAAGCAATGAAGAGAAACACAAAGTGTAAAGCATAAATAATAGTAAATAATGAAGAATAGTAACGATAGGTAAGAAAATAAACCATAGGAAGAGATTATTAAATAAAATGCACAAAAATACTTCTCACATTAATGAATATTGTTTATTTTATTTAATAATCTCTTCCTATGGGTTTATTTTCTTACTTATCGTTACTATTCTTTATTATTTACTATTATTTATGCTTTACACTTTGTTTCTCTTCATTGCTTGTAACTTTTCTTATAATTTCCTATAAAAAAAATAGTAAAATTATAAGAAAAGTTACAAGCAATGAAGAGGAACACAAAGTATAAAGCATAAATAACAGTAAATAATAAAGAATAGTAACGATAGGTAAGAAAATAAACCCATAAGAAGAGATTATTAAATAAAATAAACAATATTCATTAATATTAGAAGTACTTTTTGTGCATTTTATACAAATTTATGTGTAAATTCAAATAAATCAAAATAAATGGGAAATAAATCAAATAATTTGTAAAAGTGAATATAATCTTTTCAATTTATTATAAGGATGCAGGAAACATTTATTCATCGTTGCTAGAAGACATATTATCACTAGAGTTGTCTGAATAATTCTGGTAAGAAACAACAACTAAATTAATGTTATGAAGATGGATATGTCGAGTGAGATTATCTTCATTTATCGTAAAACAACCTGTTACTTTTTGATTTAGTTCTTTTATCTGATTACCAAGAAAGTTAATAAAGAAATTTCTTAAAAATCCTGCGAAATCTATTCACAAGTATCATAAATCATAAAATCTATAGTGAATCATTGATTTGGAATAAAAATAAGTTCTTCAATTTTCAAAGTTATATTAAATCCTGTATATTGAATTTCTCTTAATTTTAATGTCTGTAATCTCTTAAGAGTTAATAAGCAGGAATTAAATTCGCTGCAAAAGTAACATAAGATGATTTTAAGGTTCTTAAACGCTGAAGTACGCCAAAGAATCGACTATAACTTTTCTGCACTGTCAGTACTAAAGATAAATTAGATAAATTTAATAATTTAACACTTCGGAACTTCTTTTGCAATCCAGATAAAGTGCCATTGGTTAAGTATCTAACGTAATTTCCAGGACTTGTTATTCGTAAACTAAATGCTTTAGAGTTATAGCCTCGTGGAACAAAGTTTTATAATGTGCATCATATCTATTTTGTTTCTTATGGCCGGTCAAACCACTGGCACATTTGGACGAGACTTGGAGGATAGGGGTAACTGAGGGCGAGGAAGAATAAAGGCTATGTGTCGTCGGCCTCGAAGGTTATCTGAGGCCGCTGGAGATCTCTTTATTCCGGATTGGTTGAAAGATAGTAACATCATAGACACGTCATAAAAAATAATGACATAAAATGGGCGGAGCTCTATCAGAAACACGTCATAAAATGGGCGGAACTCTAGCATATACGAGGGCCACTCAATATATTTTGCCCCACCTTTTTTTTTTCTTTCCAAGTTTCCTTGTTAAGTTCCAGAAATTCTTGTACACAAGTAGTTACATACCTTTTATTTTTCCACATAGTCTCCTTCCTTTTCTACGGCTTCCCCACACCTCGAAACAAGGGCCTTTATTCCTTGCTGGTAAAAGTCATCCTCAACAACCTCATCGTCACTGAAACTTTCTTCCACGAATAGCATCCTTCATTGGCCCAAACAAATGGAAGTCTGAAGGTGCCACATCCGGGCTGTATCGAGGGTGGGGTAACGCAGTCAAGCGCATTTTTGTGATGGCCTCTCTTGTTTGAAAACTGTTGTGTGGTGTTGCGTTATCGTGCAAAAGAAGGACGTCTTCCAGTTTTCTCTCCGGTCGAACTCGCTTTATACGTCTCTGGAGTCTTTGTAGGGTAGCAATGTATGCCTCTGAGTTGATTGTTTATCCTTTCTTCATAATGTCCACCAGAATCACCCCTTTCAAGTCCCAAAAGAGGGTGGCCATAATCTTTCCTGCAGAACTTTTTCTTGCGTCGGGTGTCTCCGTGATGCCACCCATGGATTGGCGTTTTGTTTCAGGTTCAAAGTGGTGTGCCCAAGTCTCATCCCCAGTCACAATTCGTGAAAGGAAGTCATCCCCTTCTCTCTCGTATCGAACCAATGACTCAGAAGCAATTTCTTTTCTTTGGACTTTATGAGCTTCAGTCAGTTCGCGAGGAACAAACCATGAACACACTTTTCAGTATCCAGGTTGCTAAATTATCGTATTCACACTTCCTTCACTAATTCCTAGCTCCAGTGATAGCTCCTTGTATGTGACGCGCCGATTTGATCGAATGATGCTGTTAGCACGTTGCACAGTGTGAAATGTCACAGCCGATGCCGGGCGATCGTGCGTGGCTCATCATGGAAGCTGGCTCTCCCTCTCTCCGATGATCTCACACGTTTAGACCAGCGTCCAACTGTGCTTCGATCAACAACAGCATCTCCGTAAACGTTTTGTAGACGTTTGTGAATATTTCCAACTGTTTCCTTCTCTGCGGTTAAGAACTCGATAATAGCTCTCTGTTTACGACGCACATCACTGTCAGACGCCATTTTCGAAACTGTGTTAACCACCGGCTTTATACAAGGGCGTTTAAAAGTGGTTTTATACAAGAAGGGGATGTTCAAAGTGGAAAAATCCGGTTATGTGAAGTGCAGAAAGTTCAACTTACGGCCCAAAGACATTTTAGCCCCATGTCCTATTATTTAGCTAAGAAAAAAGGGTGGGGCAAAATATATTGAGTGCCCCTAGTATATATGTAACAGTCAAAGTGTGTAACCAACCATTTCGCGTAATGGCTGAAACTTTTAGTCATTTCGCGAAATGGCTGTTCCACTTGGTCATTTCGCGAAATGACTAAAATCTTTAGGCATTATGCGAAATGGCTGAAATTCCACCTTGTTCATTTCGTGAAATGGCTAAAATGACTTTTGTCGTGAATTCATAGAAATAAAACATCACAATAAAATTGGAAACCTTTATTTAACTAACTAAATCCGCTAAAACATACATACATCCACAGGTCTGTTCAAATAAGTGAGAAACACTCTTTAAATACACATATGAACACATTTGAACATTTGAACACATTTGAATTTGAATTTTCAATACAGAGGTTTGCAAATACTCCGGGCGTTTCAATGTTATTCCGATGTCTGCCATTAAAGGCCCGGTTAGGTCAACTGTATACCCTTGACAATTGGTTAGGTTAAGTCGTGTTATTTTCGTTAAAACAAACGAAAATAACAACTTAACCTAACCAATTGTCAGGGGCATACAGTTGGACCTAACCGCGCATACAGTTGACTTAAACGGGCATACAGTTGACCTAACCGGGCAAATAATCTTCTACGAAATGACCAATGTGGAATTTCAGCCATTTCGCGTAATGGCTGAAGATTTTAGTCATTTCGCGAAATGGCTGGTTACACACGTTGACTGTAACATATATATATATATATATATATATAATATAGAACACATAGGCTATGTGGCGTCAGTCTCCGAGGTCATTATATATATATATATATATATATATATAGATAGAGAGAGAGAGAGAGAGAGAGAGAGAAACCTACGATAAAATTATTGAATGCCCGGTTAGGTCAACTGTACGTCCTTGACGACTGCTTAGGTTAAGTCTTGATATTTTCGTTAAAACTAACGAAGATATCACGACTTAACCTAACCAATCCTCAAGGGCGTACAATTAACTTAACCAGGCATTCAATTAACCTACCAGGGAATTCAATTAATCTAATCAGGCATTTCTAGGGCATTCAGACCTAGCCGGGCATTCATTTAACCTAACTGGGCATAGTCATCATATATATATATATATATATATATCAACGCAAAGAACGACGCTTTGTATAGGAGAATTATCCGCGCAAGATGAGAGCGAAAGAACGAAACAAATGAAAAAAATGAGGTAACCACCCGGGAATCGAACCCGGGATCTTCCGATTGCCGGTCAGATATGATAACCATTACACAACGGCCTCACTCAAACAAATGTCGTAATTCCTCTACATACGCGCAGAAAACCAATGCCCCAAAGGGCACCCCTCGCATGCCGTAACATTATATACATTATAACTGCAAACACGCAGTATAATTAACGTAAAGAACGACGCTTTGTATAGGAGAATTATCCGCGCAAGATGAGAGCGAAAGAACGAAACAAATGAAAAATTAGGTAACCACCCGGGAATCGAACCCGGGATCTTCCGATTGTGTAATGGTTATCATATCTGACCGGCAATCGGAAGATCCCGTTTCGATTCCCGGGTGGTTACCTCATTTTTTCATTTGTTTCGTTCTTTCGCTCTCATCTTGCGCGGATAATTCTCCTATACAAAGCGTCGTTCTTTACGTTAATTATACTGCGTGTTTGCAGTTTATATAATATATACAGGGTGGGCCGTAAGTTTCCATACATAGGAAAAATTAAACGTTTGTTTTTATGTTTCAGATACCCTAAGAATATGCTTTTGACGTAAGATCTTGTTTACTGATGAAGCAAATTTTTACGTCAATGGAGAGGTTAATCGCAAAACATACGTCATTGGAGTAATGCTAACCCTAACTGGCTGAGTCCGACGAAGATGCAAGGTGCCGGTAAAGTGATGGTGTGGGCCGGGATATGGGGTGACAGAATTATTGGACCAATTTTTGTCAGTGGAAATCTTAATGCCGAAAGGTATCTTAACATGTTGCAAGAAGAGATTTTCCCATCCCTGCTAAACGAGGAAGGTAACTTCCCAGTTTACTTCCAGCAAGATGGAGCTCCACCTCATTATGGTCTTCACGTACGTCGGTATTTGGATCAGCAGCAGTTTCCGGATGCTTGGATTGGTCGGCGTGGTCCTGTGGAGTGGCCTCCCAGATCCCCAGATCTCACCCCCCTTGATTTCTATCTTTGGGGGCACTTGAAGGCCATGGTGTATCAGGAAAAGATACGAGACATAATCATCTAAAGGAACGTATCACCAACGCCATTACAAGCAACGTCAACTGTGCTAATGCGTGTTCATCAACATTGGGGAACACGTATTGAAATGTGTTTTCAAAACAATGGCAACCATGTAGAGCATATTATAAATAAAAATGGTTGTCCATAAAAAATGTTTATTTTTCCTATGTATGGAAACTTACGGCCCACCCTGTATATATATATATATATATATATATATCGAAACCTACGGTAAATTATTGAATGTCCGGTTCGGTCAACTGTACGCCCTTAAGGATTGGTTAGGTTAAGTCGTGATATTTTCATTAAAACTAATGAAGATATCACGACTTAACCTAACCAATCCTCAAGGGCGTACAATTAACTTAACCGGGTATTCAATTAACCTAACCGGGCATATATATATATATATATATATATATATATATATATATAATATATCCCCGCAAGGGGGTTCTAAGCTCGTGCTCTTGAGTGCTCTTTGTGCTCGTTTGTACGTGCTTGTTCCTGGAGGTTTCACGTACGCCCTCCCGGCCCTAGCACCCAAGGATGATGGGGCTCGACCCTGCAGTCCTTGTCATCCTTGGTCTTTTTCCACTTCGACTGTCCCCTCCACCCTTTCTTTTTCCTCTGTCTTTCCTCTCACTTTTTCTTTGTTTTTCCGCTGAGATATGCCCTTTTAAATAGAGGCGAATCGGTTCTTCCCGAACTTAAAAAAAAAAAAAATATATATATATATATTATATATATTATATATAACGTTTAACTTCCACCCGGGCAACGCCGGGTTGCTCCGGTAGTAGTATATAAATACATGAATTGTACATGACGATTATATCGCGATTTCCTCATTATGCAGTTCTAATTTTTGCAAACACGTTCAAACAGAATGGTTCGTTTTTCTGTATCCACCCGATGAGGATGCCAGTGGGCATCGAAACTGTTGTGGAAATAAATTCTGCCTATTAGAGTGGGTTTTTATTATCATATTTTGACCTTCACGTAGAAAAAAGTGGTTTTTTGCATTCAAACAGAAAATAATAGTCTGTCAAATAACTAAGTATATGAAATTAAACATCGAAGTTAAAATAAAAAATCTGTAACAACTTTTAGATTGTAAAACTTTAAAATTAGAAATGTGCAAATAAAATTTTTAAAAACTTCGCACTAAAATAGAAAGACCAAATTTAAAATTGTAGTAACTTTTTAAATAAGTAAACTTCATAATTAAAAAAGTAAAAATGTAAAAATATTTTTGTTCAAATTTGACATTAAAGTGGAAAAAGGAAACTTGTAAAATTGACTGCATTATATTAGAAACGCAGAAACTGAAATTGTAGTAAGTTTTAAATAAATAAAGATTTAATATTAAAAATTTGCATTAAAAATAGTTTCGATAAAACTTTATATTACTTAGAAACCAAAATTAAAATTGTAAAATCTTCAAATAAGTAAAACCTTAAAATTAAAAATATGAAAAAATATAATACTTTCGTTGAAAACTTTTAAATTAGAAAAGTAAAAATTAAAATTTAGAAATTTAAAATGAAACTTATTTAACTTTACTTAAATGAGCATAAAATTAATAAACTAAAAGTGGAGGTAAGTAAACGCACCAAGCTACATACAGTATTTATTAAAAACATCAAGGTATGATAATTATTTTAATAACAAGGTAAATTCACATTTATTACTAGAAACACATTTTCGTTGCTTTCTATAGTAAAGGCAATTATTTTAAGAAATACACAAGCCCTTCGGCTCCCTGCCCTACGGGCGGGGCTTGTACTTCGCAAACTCACCTACGGCGAGGGCACGTTAGGGTTACCCCTTTGGGGAGAGGTCATTCTCCCTCTCCCCCCAAAGCTCCCTCACCGCCCTTTACGCAACTTGGGGGATAACCCCCACCCCCCTTGTTGCATACCCCCCTCCCCATTACCCCCACCCTCTCCCCCACTACCTCCTCCCTCCCCATTACCCCCATTACTGCTGTAGAAATGGTGTCTTGAAATGGTGTCATGCTGTTAAAATGTACCCTCGAAGTTGATTGACATCTTCAATATTTTGTCTGTCGACTTTGTCAACTAAATGTCCTATATGAAATAGTCAACTGGATTTAAACCTGGACTATTTGGTGGCCATTCTTCTGGCGCGATGAAATCGAGACATTGTTCTTGCAAGTATGTAATGGTGTGCCTGAGCAGATGAGGTGAATTACCGTCTTCCTGAAAAACAATCTCCACCGTAACTTTCAATTTCAGGCATTATCTTACTTAAGATATCGTCACAGTAATGTTTTAAATCAGGTTTTACAACTAAAGGAGAAACACCAACAGAAACCATCACAGACTGACTGAAGTGATATATCTCTCGTATGAGTCTGCTTTTTGAATCATCTTGTTTTTTATATGATGGCACTCACTGTATTGTTTTGCATATTTTGAGGCCGTTCAACAGTGAAAATCTTTTCATCTGTAAACCAAATGAGAAACACGTCGTTATTTGATCTAAAACGGCGAAGCAGTCGACGGCACATTGTACACGTTTTACTTTGGACCATTCAGACATGCGAATCACCTGGAAGCACTTAAATGTTTTTAGACGAAGCTCTTTCTTTGCAATTCAACGCACTGAACTTCTTTTAATACCGGTGCGATTAGCATTTCTTCGTGCACTCATACTTGAAAGAGGATTGTCTTCTTGGCCGGAAATAAGTCCGCTTACAGATTCAATGTTTGCAAAAGTACTTGCTGGTCGCTGTCTTCCACCTCCCGGCTTTCGTGCGCGAGTTCCCGTTTCACGAACTTTTTCCAACAAATGCTACACACTACGTACAGATCAATGTCGACTGGGATACTGTTTTGCTGTTCTTTTAGCACCGAAACCTTTTTCCTTGTAAAAAAGTTTGATAGCAGTTTTTTCTTCCTCAGCTAAACGTGCCATAACAACTCACATAAAATAACAGAGTTAACAAACTTCCTTCACTCGCTGCAGAATCAAAATCAAAATCTTTCATTTATTAGCCTGCCTCGACTAGCACTATACAACCCATAACAATGCACCAATTACCTGAACCTACGCCTACCCTGAATCGACGAGTGATCCCAAAGTTGACCGTAAAATTAGGATTTTATTTGGTAATGGTTCTGAATACGGGCGTCACTTAATTAAGCAAAATTTCGAAAAATACCATAGAGACAAAGTTGTTTCTCTCATTAAAATACGTTGATTGCATGTGTCGCATAGTCAAAAAAACGAAGTTAGAAAATTAAGAAAAAATATATGTATAGCTACTTCAGTGCTTTTTAGTGCTTTTGGGTATGAATCTAGGAAATTTTGAGTTGGCAACCCTACTATCGTTCATTCACTTCAGTTTGAAAATGGCTTCGGTCTGTGACGGATGTGCGGTGACGCTAGTAGAGCTTGCGGCCGTGTTGGAGGATCGGACGAAACTAATTAAATTACTTGCGGACCACAAATTAATAAAAGTTACCTCTGTCTGTTCGTTCTGCGATAGTGTGGTGAACATTGCGCTGATAATAATTTCCGCTGTGATAGACGCGTCATTATTCGTGGAAATAAGACTGTCAAGAGACGTAGGTGTAGGTTTAAGAAGTCTGGCTAAGTTGGCTAAGTTATAAATCTTCAGTCTGTGTTGTAAGATGGTATTTTTGGTAATTGTTACACTAACCTAACCTAACATGAATATGTTATTACATTATCATTTGTATAATTTAGGTCTCGAGGGTACGGGGGCGAGCCCCCGTAAAGATCACGCATCACAAATTGATCGGTATAGGGTTTTATATTCAAACCTAGTAACGTAACGGTTCAGAATAGGGGCGCCACCTCAATTTTTGTTTTTTCCTCCAAAACATGCTAAAACCATTGGTTTCCTGTTGTTTAGGATAAATCTGACCATCGCTATTACAGTAAATTATTGCTTGTGCTGTGTTCCCACACCCAAAACCCCCAGTTCCCAAGGTGGTCCCCCCAGATTGTAGGAGGGGTTGGGGGGGTGAAATCACTTCAAGCAATAATTTACTGTAATGGCGATGGTCACATTCATCCTTAACAACAGGAAACCAATGGTTTTAGCATGTTTTGGTGGAAAAAACACAAAAATTGAGGTGGCGCCCCTATTCTGAACCGTTACCTTTTATTTTTCAGTGACATGAATTTAGTAATTTTTTCTAATTTCGTATTGTCACCTTTATTTTTTTTAACAACTATTGCTGAAGATAAGTTTATAAAAAGATCACTCATCCAATTTAAATAAACTATCTCATTTTAAGGAGAATATAAAGGGTCTAAAATAATTTCTGTTTTATTTAGTTATCCTCCGAATTGTGGTTTTTTGGCCCGGTGAAAAATGTGGCCACATTTTTGGAACACACTATATATACAGGGTGGGTAAAAAAAGTGGCCCCTTAGAGGTAAACTGTCATATTAAAAAAAGTAAGGGGACTAGAGCTTCCAAACTTCATATATTCTTACTTTAGCATGTTGTTCGTCTTAATTGAGAAGTTGCTCGATGTATCCCGTTCCTGCTCAACGCAGGCCTCCAAACGTGGACGCCACTGATCAATATACCTGTTTACATATCGTTAAGACACCTTTTCCCAACCGAGCAGAATTCTTTCGCGTATTTCATCTATGTCTCCGATATTGGTACCAGGGATGTAAACTTTGGACTTCAGGGCTTCCCAAACACCATGACCAAACACCATGACCAAGATTCCACAACCGAATATATATATATCCCCTTTACAGCGTGAGGCCGTCCCAGCCAGAAACAGTAAAACATTAGATTACAAAACTATATATTAATATATACAAAGCAAATCAGGCTGCCTACACAAGTCATCATTACCCTAACCTAAACTTAACTTAAACTTAACCTAACTTAACCTAAACTTAACTTGACCTAAACCTAAACTTAAACCTACAATATTAAATACTTAAATCACTGGCACTTATAAAAAATGACGTTTATTTAGGGCGCTTACAAGCAGTTGCGAGATCTGGCTCCCAACTACTACTCCTAAAAAATTCTGAAGAAAATAACTAATAAAACACCACTTACATAAATATCATTTCTCCAATAATAAAAATCTTAAGTAGATATATACATTATATATACATAGAAACCAATTCATAACATACAGCCTACCTCTTTTGCAGAGGACAATTCTTAGGTTACTGGTCTTACAGTATGCTGTGTCTCCAACCAAATCTAATATAAAAACATTTATGTATTACTCTAAAAGATATCTAAAAATAGCTTAATATACACAATATTTTAGGATTTACAATTATGTACAGCATTAATGACTCACCTAATACAAAAATTCCTTTACAGGGAAACCTTCGATAATACTTGTTTATTTTAAATTTTACACGCTTCAATCACCAAAATTTCCAGTTCAAGACCAGCTGTCCGCTTTCAAGCAACCAAAATTCAAAAGTCCAAACACGCACGAAATTCAGCCACGTATCACATACCATACAACCAACCACCCAACGGATCATCCGCTGCACAAACACCCTTATCTCGCATGGCATAAAAATCTTCCAAATACACGTTCGTTCTGGGCAAGGGAGTCTCCTCATACGAAAAATCTGAACTAGAACTTCCATCCACTGTGTACTTTCTACACTTAACACCTTTATCGCTTCTTACAAACTTACTTTCACAATCACGCTTAGCCTTATTTCTCAGTCTCCTTTTCCTTTTACTTTGCACCTCTTTCCATTCACCAGGACTTTCGCAATCATACTCAGATTTGTCGCTTTCAGAGTAATAAGCAACTTTCTTCTCCAAACACCTTGGTAAGTGCACATGTCCCACTTCAACCAATTTCTTACTGACATACCCTTCCTCCATTTTATGCATGCGCTCAAAGAAAGCTTTCAGTTTCACATCTTTACTTCAGTTCCTTCTCATTCAGCAATTCTTGTACAGAACTCTCTATTGCAGTCATTGTACCATCAAACTCATTTAAACCCTCACTTGCTTCAATCTAACCGACTGCCGCCCCTTCTCATCCGCAGTCATGTCTCCTAATGATCCTTCTTCAACCATCCTAAACAATATGATTAAATCAAGATACTTTCCAACAAGATGGTGCCCCTGCTCACAGAGCACGCGAAACTGTCACATTTTATCGAACCCAATATGTTGCCAGCTAATAGCCCCGATCTTTCACCACTAGATTATGATGTATGGGAAGCCCTGACAAGTCCAAAGTTTACATCCCTGGTACCAATATAAGAGGCATAGATGAACTATGCGACAGAATTCTGTTCGGTTGGGAAAAGGTGTCTCAACGATATGTAAACAGGTGTATTGATCAGTGGCGTCGATGTTTGGAGGCCTGCGTTGAGCAGGAAGGGGGACACATGGATCAACTTCTCAATTAAGACGAACAACATGCTAAGGTAGGCATCTATAAAGTTTGGGAGCTCTAGTCCCCTTACTTTTTTTAATATGACAGTTTACCTCTAAGGGGTCACTTTTTTTTAACCCACCCTGTATATATATTAGGGTGGTCCTTATCTATAAGGTGAAAAAATTTTCTTTGAATAGTTTTGGTCTGACCCTATCAAAATGTTTCATTTGGTGTAAAAATACAGCCTACAAAGTTTTTTGGAAAAATTTTAATATCTAAAGGTCGCGCAAGGCCCTCAATATTTCACTATATGGAGCTGTGCAAGTTCTGTTACGTGTTAGGATGCGTATGAGGTTTTAAACTAATTTCTACCAACCCAAACGGGTATTAGCCGTTCAATATGAATAATTATGTATACACTGTGTAGAGTATACTGTGTAATGTATAAATATACTTATTACTTCAACTTCAACTTCAACGCACGTTGTGTCAATAATTTGGTGACATTTTTTGATGTATTGTCAGTTTTTAAATACCAATAAAATTAATTTGTCACTATAAATTTTATTTCATTGTTAAATTTAGCAACACTGTCTTTGACTGTCTACTGTGACACAGTTGGTAACACGTTGGCAAAAATTGGCAGGCGTTGGCAATTATCAATAGTAACAGATAGTGACATGCGTTACCAAACAGTATTTTTGTTGTGCGTCATATTTGTCTATAAATTTTTACTGTCTTTAGCATCAGTGATAGTGTGCCTCCTGCCGGTGTTGTTTACACATAATACTTTGGTTTATTTTGGGTTATTTAACTTGTTTTCCACTCTTTTCAGGTGTTAATTTTCAGTTTTTAATACTGCTAAAACAACTGTTTAATAAAAAGTGCTTATGATGGCGACTCGGTCATAGACGAAGGTGTATTTGATAGACCGGTACAAGCGAGATATCAAGGGGTTCAAGCTGCCGTCCAATCGACAAGCACTAACATACTTCCTCCACTTACATATGGAGCAGGAGACAACACACGAGGGGGCTTCATCGACGATCGAGGAGATCCAGGAGTTTTGGAATCGTGCGCGAATCCCAGTCCAGCACAAGCAGGATGCGGTAAAAAAAACTGGAGAAGCTCTTCGCTCGGTGGCAGGTGTTAAAGAAGAGTGCCTACCGTAAGACGGCGACGCAGGCCAAGAATGAGAACGACTTTAAGGATTGCTTTGAAGATCTCTTCGACATCGTCCACGCCAATGCTCTCAACAACATTAAACTCGACGAGAACAAGAAATTCCTCCTTGCCCAACGTGAGAAGGGTCATCGGGGAACAATGTCCTCTGTTGACAAGATACTCGAACAGAAGGAGAGAAAGAAGCAAGAGCAAATGGCCAATGAGCAGAAACGAAGGTGGAGGGGGGAAGTAAGCATAGATCGACTGCAATCGACCGTCACGCTCGAGAGCTGCAGCGACTCCACTTCTGCTCCTGAGGGTTGTGACACCGATCCAGTTCCTGGACCTAGCTTCCAGACTCCTCCTCCAAAGTGCGGTCGATCGAGCAGCAATGATGATTTTCGTGGAGACAGCTAAAAATCTCGGTCACGACATCACTGCCCTCGCATTGAATCGGAGCAACATCCGGAGGCAATGGCGGAAGAAACGGGAGGAATCCACCACCAGCATACTAGAGACTTTCAAGCTGGACGTCCCCCTAACTGTCCATTGGGATGGCAAGCTCCTGCCCGACCTCATCGGAAAGAAGATGGTTGATCGCTTTCCCGTTATTGTGTCTGGAGATGTCTCCCGGCTTCTCGCTATTCCCAAACTCCCCTCAGGCACTGGACGGACGCAAGCTCAAGCTGTCCTCGAAGCTTTGAAACGATGGGGTGCTGAAGAGAAGGTGAGAGCAATGTTCTTCGACACCACTAGCTCCAACACTGGTCGCACCATAGGAGCGTGGGTCATCCTGCAGCAATTACTCGGGCGCGATGTTCTCCACCTTGCCTGTCGACACCACATTCTGGAATTGGTGGCAGAGGCAACCTTCAAAGAGTGCATGGGTTCCTCCTCAGCCCCGGAAATACTCCTCTTCAGGCACTTGCAAACACATTGGGAGTAAATCCAACAGGAGTGGTTTGAAGACTCCAACACAGACGAGGTTGTCGCCGCTGCCATCGCTGACGACAAGGAAGAGCTCCTGTCTTTCTTCAGGGCCGCGTTGTTGGAGCAACAGCCTCGACAAGACTACAGGGAACTTCTCGAGCTGACCTCGCTGTTCCTTGGCACTCCACTTCCTCGTGGCACACACTTCTTAGCTCCTGGAGCTCCTCTTAGCTCCTGCATATTCGTAGTGCGAGTATACGTGAAGGTCTGGACCACTTCCCCTCTTGCTGTCAGCGCCTCACAGAATGACCTACGTTTCCTCCAATCTTTAGTCAAATATGCACGTGTCAACCCAGGCATCGCCAAAGCGACTTCCCAGAAGATGGCCGCTCACCTGTGGTACTTGTCTGAGCAATTGGTGGGTCTTTCCCTGTTCGACAATGATGTCACTCCTGACATCAAGGACAACATGGTCGAGACTATTTCAAGTGTCAACGGGAACGAGTATCCTCCTAAGCGAGCCCCGGTAGACCTGGACTCCTTGGAAGGGAAAAATGTCACCGACTTTGTCACGAAGAAGACGAGGTCACTCTTTGCAACT
Source organism: Bathynomus jamesi (assembly GCA_023014485.1). Taxonomy (NCBI): domain Eukaryota; kingdom Metazoa; phylum Arthropoda; class Malacostraca; order Isopoda; family Cirolanidae; genus Bathynomus; species Bathynomus jamesi. The sequence continues at coordinate 1,189,353 of JAJOZX010000381.1, forward strand.
CTCAGCATCCTGAAGATTCCTGCAGCGAGATGGACCAGTGACAGCGACTACCAGGCTGCGAGGGCGGTAGTGAAGACTCTGACAGTCACAAATGATAACGCCGAGCGTGGAGTTGCTCTTATCCAGGACTTCTCCGGGCGTCTTACTAAGGATGAGGAACAACTCCAGTTTATCCTCCAGGTGGTTGCGGAACATCGCAAGCGTGTGCCGTGGGCCGTCAAGCAAACCTTAACAGGGCGACAACGAATGGCTGGTCACCATGAGACCCCCGTTTTAAACGGATAATACCCATTTTAAATGGGGGGGACCCTGGCTGAGGGTCCACGGCTTTGCCAATACAATTAAAGGTAATAAATTCATTAAACTCCATAGAGTAAAATTTCGAGGACCTTGCGCGACCTCTAAATATTAAAAGTTTCCTCCCCCAAAACTTCCACACGGTTTATATATATACAGTTAAATATTGTATTTAAGGTATGCCTTAGACATATTATAATACGGTAGTATACATAGTTAAAATGGTCAGTTAAGCAGTTAGGATTCAAATAATTCAATCTAAAAAATATTATGAACCTAGCTAAGACGGTCCAAAAGACCGGATAGAGAAACCAATTACACTAAAGACAAATTGTAGTATGTATGGGTTCATTCATTTTAAATGGTTTTGTGTATTACAATACGGCTGTATTTGGTTAAATAACTACCAATTGTAGATTAAAACTGTCTAACAGTCAAATTTAAATTGCTTGTGCATTTTACTTAATTGTCTTATTATTAGGCTGACCATACGTACCGTTTTGAACGGGACAGTACTGTTTGTTTTATATTTCCTGGCCGTCCCGTCGTTTTAATAAAAATGTCAATTTTGTCCCGGTTTATGTACTTACTTTTTCATGAATACAGAATATTACATAACCCCGTCCCTTTCTTGCCATCCCAATGTCCCGTTTTTGTCTCAAGGAAATATGGTCAGCCTACTTATTATTAAGTGTCTTCCCTTGGTAAATGATAAATTTTTCTTTTTCATTATGTTAGCCCGACGTAGGCAATGGGTCACTCGCAAAGAGGCCCTAAAATATAGCTTCCCTCACCAGCTATCTGCGAAGCAGATAGGATCCAGCTCTGGGACAGGATCTACGGAATGCAACGAGTTTCTTGCGTATATTGAGGTTCTGAATATAGTAGACTAGGTATAGGTGTAGACCCAAGATCCTGTCCCAAAGCTGGATCCTATCTGCTTCGCAGATAGCTGGTGAGGAAAGTTATATTTTAGGGCCTCTTTGCGTGTGACCCATTGCCCACGTCGGGCTAACATCATGATAAAGAAAAACTATAGTATTTGTCATTTACCATTACTTATTCGAACTATAGTGGATTTAATTTTCTCAGAAGAGTTCCTTATTTCATGCATGGTCTGTGTGTAACATAAAAGATCTCAGGGGACCATTCTGAGTTCTATCCCATATTTTTTTATGCAGGAAGGAGGTGCCAAGGGCAAATGCCCGCAAAAGTGTCACTCCCATAGAAGAAGAAGAGAGCCAAAATCAAGGTCCGGGGTTTTCGAAATGCCTAGACACTCTACGTTTGAAGCATAGGAGGTCATAGACAGGAGGAAAGATGGATTGAGGAAGATTGTTCCAGAGTTCACCGGTTGAGTAGATGAAAGACTGAAAATACCGATTAACCTTTGCATTAGATAGTTGGACAGAAAAGGAATGAGGAAGTGTGGAAAGTTTGGTACTGCGTGCTCCCCTTAAAGGAGGAGGCATGCAGTTAGAGAGTTCAGAAGAGCAATGTCCGTTATGATAGCGATAGTAAAGAGAATGAGGCAACATTACGGCGAAGAGAGAGAGATTGAATACAATCAGTAAGAGGCGGGAAATTAATGAGACGAAAAGCCTTTGATTCCACCCGTTCAAGTACGACTGTGTGGGTTGAACCACCCGACACATGAGAAGCATACTCCATACAGGGGCGAACAAGACCCCTGTATAAAGACAGCAACTGAGTGGGGGTGAAGAAACTGCGGAGGCGGTACAACACACCTAACTTCTTAGAAGCTGTTTTAGAGAGTATATGTGATCTTTTCAGGAAAACTCACGAGAAAACACCAAGTATGTTAATAGAAGAGGAAGGATTGAGTTGTATGTTGTTGAAGGTAAGGGGATAGTCGTGTAGAAGATTATGACGAGTAGACAGATGGAGGAACTGAGTTTTTGAGGCAGTAAAAGCCACAATGTTTTCTCTGCCCCAATCAGATATAGCAGAAAGATCAGAGGTCAGGTGCTCCATAGCCGTAGTATGCGAATCATGGAATGACTGTTGAGAGGGACGCTTTGCGAAGCGGGTGGAGAAGTGAAGAGTGGAATCATCGGCATTGGAGTGAATAGGACAGGAAGTGCGAATTAAAAGATCATTAATAAATAAAAGGAAGAGGGTGGGTGACAGGACAGAAATATATATATATTATATATATATATATATTAGGTGGACCAACACCAATAAAAGCAACAATTCTTCGTGTTATCTTAGCTCAAAGAACAGCCATATTCTTCTTCATTTCATGCAGTTTTCGTCACTTTGTATTGCAGACACCTCCAGTTGTTGTGAGTCCAGATGCATGATTGTTCTCGAACAAGATGCACCACAAGTTTATGTTTCCTCCTCAACGCAGAATAAATCTACTATACATACGTCGTGACCACGTTGCAACACCGCTTCCAGTCAGATCAGCGGAGGTAAGCGACGTTGGATCTGTTTTGGTGGATGACCGCCGACTTCTGCGTTCAGATGATGTAGCTATCGGCGGTTCGAATCCAACGTAAATCTGTAGGTCCTCTCCGTTATGTGACCTTAGCTGTTACGAAGAAGGTTAAACAACCTCAAAACACCAATATGTCTATATAGATATATGGGATCTACAGATCTACAGAAGTTAAGGCTAACAAAAACCATAAGATCCACTCTAAGGTTAGCTCGAGAAAAAGAAGAGAGTAGGGGGTTAAAAGAAGAGAATAAGGGGTTAAGTAAAAAGCAAAACCTATCATTCGTGGGTTAACATTCATTCAGAAAGAGAGAGAGAAAGACTCACCATCATCGTCCGCTGGCCACTGCCGACAAGTCGGAAAAATAGTCGAAGAGAATAGGAAAGGGGTGAAAGATGAAAAGAAGTAAAATAAGAGCGCTTACAAACCATGCAAACACAGTCTTAACTCAAACACTGTCAAACCATGCAAACTACAGACATGCAAGTAAAGAGAGGATATGAAAAGAACAAAAAAAAAGTATGAAGAGTATAATAGAGTATGAAGAGTATATCTAAGTTCGTGTTAGTCTAATTTTTTTTAAATATAATTTTATTGCTGGCATATCACACGCTGGCATATCACACGCTGGCAAGTCACAAGCTGGCATTAATCGTCATCAGACTCAAACCTCAACCATTACCACTAGAGCTCCTGTGGCTAATTGTTTTATTATTTTAAACGACGTTAATATTTTTAAAATGCCTGTCTAAACGGGTTTTAAACATATTAACCGCTGGTAGAGTTCAAGACGGAAGCGGGAAGATTATTCCATTTATCAATTACTTTAAACGTAAAAAGGTTTTTAGCGATGTTAGTAATAAAACGTCTGCCACGTAATTTAAATCCGTTATTACGATTATTGCTATTATCGAAAATGAACAATTTGTCAAAATTTACGTTATCGACTTTATTAACGATTTTGAAAACTTCAATAAGCTTCCCCTTAATCTCCTAGTTTCGAGTGAATGCAAGTCTAACTCTTTACTCCTATCATCGTTAGACTTGTTGCGTAGTGACGGAATTAGTTTCGTGGCGCGTTGCTGAACCCTTTCCAACCTATCAATATCCTCACGCAAATACGGGCACCAAAAGTGAACGGCATATTCTAAGTGAGGCCTGACTAGGGACTTGTAAAGGGCCAATATAATATTCTTCGATTTAAATTCGAAATTACGCGCTATGAAGTCTAACATCATATTAGCTTTTGCGCAAGACTCTAGGCACTGGTTCCTAACTTTTAAATCCTTAGATACGTGTACGCCTAAATCTACTTCCTCGTCAACGCTCGCTAACTGTCTATCATCCATCGTGTACGTGTAATTGTTGTTACGAGAACCTATATGCAAAACTTCACATTTGTCTAGGTTAAATTGCATCTGCCACTTATCCGTCCACTCCATAATCCTATTTACATCGTCTTGGAGCCTATTTCTATGGTCCACTTTAAGAACTTTACCCCCTATTTTAGTATCGTCCGCAAAATTTGACACGTTACTGGTCAAGCCTACATCTATGTCGTTAATGTAGATTACGAATAGCATTGGGCCTAACAATGAACCCTGTGGGACACCACTACCTACATCCAACCACCCAAATTCCCTACCATTAACAACGACCCTCTGTTTCCTGGCACGAAGCCATTCCTCTAACCAGTTAGCTACCTGACCGCGTATACCGTGCGCTTTAAACTTCGCAATCAATCTTCTGTGGAGAACTGTATCGAAGGCTTTTTTAAAGTCTAAATAAATAATGTGAATCTTTTCGGTTTGACGGCCTCCGCAAAAAAAATGAAAACCCAGCTTTTTTATTTAGTTAATGTTTATTACAGTTCAGAATAATACATTTTAGTTTAGAGAAATGAAAAATAGTATCAACAAAATAGAGTTGGCTCTTTGTCTTAAATAATGCATTTATATATTTCCCATAGCATTTATATCGTTGCTTAGGCATGAAATAACACACACGCAAAATTTTATGACTCTAGGCTAGGGTTTAAAATACGTTTTTGACTACTAAAATATGATTTTCATCGCTCTGCCGGGGGCAGAAGATGATTACCTATTAAGCTAAGAATTTGCAGAGGCTATTTTCTCATGCATCGCAAGTTTTTGTCTCTATTAGAATATGGAAATCGAAAAAAATGTAAAATTGATCCACCCTAAATTATATATATATATATATAATATATATATATATATATATAATAATTTGAAGTGGCTCCAGAACCGTCTCGACGGTCCCGCAACCTGTAGACTACGCGACCGTCGCGCCAGTTTTGGAAACCCATGCCAAGTTACGGCTACTGGACCGTCAAACTCTAGACTCTACCAACTGGTTAGGTTAATTGAATGCCCGGTTAGGTGAACTGTACGCCCTTGACGATTGATTAGGTTAAGTCGTGATATTTCCGTTAGTTTACTGTCAAAACTAACGAAAATATCACGACTTAACCTAACCAATTGTCAAGGGCGTACAGTTGACCTAACCGGGCATTAAGTAATTTTCCAGGAGGTTGCCCCTGTTGATTCTTTAAACGTGGTATTTTTACCACGGGTTTCTGCTAGTAATATCTTACTTATCATTTTATTTTTTATACTTTCAACTATTTTCTTGATGTATTTTTCATTTCTCAAAATTAAAATGTATTATTCTGAAATGTAATAAACATTAACTAAATAAAAAAAATTGTTTTTGTTTTTTTCTGCAGGCCGTCAAACCGAAAAGATCCAATAACGTCAGCCGCTCTATGCCTATCGTATTCGCGCACTATTTCGTTATAAAATTCTAACAAATTAGTTAAACAAGATTTATGGCGTCGAAACCCATGCTGACTACTATTAATCAGATCGCGACTTTCTAAGTGATCGACGATACGATCCCTAACTACAGATTCCAAAAGTTTACCGACAATTGACATTAAGCTACTAGGCCTATAATTGCTAGCTACTGTGCGTCGCCTTTTTTAAAAATGGGCGTAACGTTCGCTAATTTGAAGTCTTCAGGAATAATCCCCGCTTCCAGTGAATTATTAAAAATTTTTGTTAAGGGGCCCACGATAATGTCTTTCAAATCTTTCAAATGTCTAGGATAAAGCGCGTCAGGGCCTGGAGCCTTGCTAACTTTTAGCTTATCGATATAATGCGCAATCACACCCTCGTAAACAGTTATTTCATTCAAAATAGTCTCGCAACTAAATGGAACGATATCGTCCAAGTCGGGGACATTATTTACGTCTTCTACGGTAAAAACTGTTGCAAAAAAGTTGTTAAAAATACCCGCCATCGCCTGAGCGTCGGAAGCCAAAGCGCCGTTAGCGTCCACTAGAGGGCCTATGTTATCTTTTATCGGCTTACGATTATTGAGGTAGTCAAAAAACTTTGGATCACCTTAAGATCAGAGCCCCAGCCTTCTTTATTTAGCCTTATAAGGCTAACTAACGAAACTATCACGACCTAACCTAACCAATCGTTAGGTCACCTGTACGCCCTTCATGATTGGTTAGGTTAGGTCGTGATATTTTCGTTAGTTAGTCTTATGAAGCTAACTAAGGAAGGCTGGGGGTCCTGAGCTTCAGGTGATCCAAAACTTTCAGATTATATTTACTATCCGCAGCTACAAGTATCTCAAAATTACGCTTAGCATTCCTAACAGATCTTTTAACCTATCTATTAAACCTATCTATTAAAGTTAGCTACCGTGACATTGTGCTTATTAATTCTATACCCTCTGTTACGCTCGTTTATGAACTCACCTATTTCTCTAGTCCACTACTTGGGCCTACCATGATTACTAGCGCGCTTGCGCCCACGCGGAATAAACTTCCCTTCGATATGCAAAAAACTTTCTTTAAACGCCTCCCAATGAAAATTTGCGTCATTACCCATAAATAAATTATCCCAGTCCATTACTCTCATCCTATTCGCAAAACTATCAAAATTAGCCCTACGAAAATCAGGGATTTCTATTACGTTACTATCCTTACTGTTTTCTATCAATAGCTTAAACCTAATAATTTGGTGATCACTTCATCCCAAACTCTCACCGACTTCCAAACCTTCGACTATATTTTCGTCGTTCGTCATCACGACCTCTAAGATATTGTCACCGCGCGTTGGTTCGGTAACCACTTGTCGTAAAAAATTATCTTCCATGAACTCAATCAAACTCAAACCCTCATCATTACCAGTAAAAGTCTCGTAATTAACGTTAGGGAAGTTAAAGTCTCCGACAACTCTACTATCCCGATTATTAATAAAGTTACTAAGAAGTGTGTAAAATCTAGTATCGGTATCGAGGGGTTGAACGGGAGGCCTATAAACAACAACGAAATTAAAGCTAATACTACGCGCCCTACTTCAACGCATATCGCATTAACTGCTGCCGGAAAATCTAGCTTAACCTTGATAGCCCTAAGGGAATTACGAATTTACAACAAAACGCCGCCACCAATCCTATGTAACCTACCATTAGTAAAAAGTTTGGATCACCTGAAGATCAGGGCCCCCAGCCTTCGTTAGTTAGCCTTATAAGGCTAACTAACGAGAATATCATGACTTAACCTAACCAATCGTCAAGGGCGTACAGTTGACCTAACGATTGGTTAGGTTAAGTCGTGATATTTTCGTTAGTTAGCCTTATAAGGCTAACAAAGGCTGGGGGCCCTGATCTTCAGATGATCCAAAAGTTTAAAACCCGCTATATCAAATTCCCCCAACAAGTCCCGAGTTGCGGTATTTAACCACGTTTTGGTTATAGCAACTATATCGTAGTTCCCGGAATAAATTATCGCCTTAAATTCGCTCAATTTATTTCTAATACTACGCGCGTTACAATAAAAGACTTTTAAATTATTTTTTACCACGGATCGGCGTTTTAAACTATTTTTCACGTGTATTCACGTGTATTCTATGTTCGTTTGTACACGCCTGAACGACTAATCTGCACCAAATTTAGTAGTACGGGGCTCCAATAAACCTTAGCCCCCCGCCATGGCCTAAACCATTAGAGGTACAGTAAAACTAAACATACCTTACAAAAGAGAATTTAATCCTGCATTTAATGAGAGACGATTAAAACTTGGTGTTCCCGCCATTGGCTTCTAAGACAGCCTGAATTCGCTTTGGGTAGCTTGCCAAAAGTGACGTGAATAGATCTTGATCCTTACGCAAATTTGCTAAAAGAGTTTCAATGTGTTGCGTCATTGTATCCTGCGAAAATCGATTTGCTGCAGGTTCTTGAAACAAGAGACATTCAACCTTGTCCTTTATAACTGATCCAATGTGTTCACAGACGTTCAGGTCAGGAGAATTTCCTGGCCATTCTTCATTTCCAAAGAAATCGATCTCATGGTTCCGCAGCAACTGTTGAGTGGCTAATGCCTTAAAGCAGGGGGCTTTATCGTGCAGAAGTGTGACCTGATCGACATCCATAACATTGTTTGGGTTTTTTAGAAAAGGAATGACATGCTGGGATAGAATAATATCACGAAAATACTGTCCATCCCAACTCTGACCATTTGGCTTCAGTACCCACATGAGCTTCTTTGCAGTGAACAAAACAAACACACCAACACAGTCTGGACTTTTTAATAATTCGCGATAATGTTCATTGTCATCTATTTCATCTGGTGTTGTGGCCCACACTCGATCATTTTGGTAGTTAGGCCGACGTGTTACGTAAACAAAAAATTCATCGGAGACAGCTAAATGCATGAAATCATCCACATCCCAATCTTCAAGATAATGGGCAAACCACATTCTGTCATCGATGTTAAGTTGAGTTTTTCTTGGTTTTGGAAGTTCATGTCAAGGCTTTAAACCTTGCCTATGACGGTACAGTCGAATGATCTCACCACTAACGATCTTTCCTCTCACCACTTCGATCTCTCTAGAAAGTTTAGCACAGCTGTTTTTCCGCTTACGCGTACCACTTTCAATGATGTCCTTTTTTTCCTGAGAGAGTGGTAAATTTGGGCGCCCAGATTTGGTTGTATCCATTTCACATTCATCCAAAGTTTTATTCCAATTTCTTTTGACGAAGTCCTCACTTCTTCGCAACTTTTTGGCAACCCATGAACGTGTTATAAAGGTGGCTCCAGCATAACGAGTTTCCCGAAATGTTATTGCTCGTATGCGATCTATCACACGTTGCCTCTCCGAATCACCAATTAATCGAGAAGCCATTATATTATCATTTTATCAGCTAGAGTAATTTTAATACCTGCAATAAATAAAGAATTTTATATTTTTATAATCACTAAAAACTATTTCGATATAAGTAAACATGTAAGCTGCAAATGGGGGGGCCAAGGTTTTTTGGGACCCCTTATACATATTAAGGAAGAACCAGAGAAGGTTTTAATAACAAACTCGCCATTCCCAGTCCCATCCTGTAGGTTGTATTTCAGGGGGCTTTTTCTGAGCAAGAAGCTGTAGACATTTTAGTATGTATATATATGTATATAATGTGTGTGTGTGTGTGTGTGTGTGTGTGAAACGGTTTATTTCTTATTGAATTTAGTTTAATTTACATTCTTTGCACTAATTTCTATTACTTTGCACTGATCTACTTTTTTAACTGCTGCATGGGTAACTTGGACCGAGACAACAGCGCAGAACACGCCGACATTTTGAAAAGGAAGGAGAAATTTTGGAATAATGACAATTTTAAATATTTAACTGATTTTTTTAATTAAAACGAGATTGGTTAGGTTAGGTCGTGATATTTTCGTTAGTTAGCCTTATAAGGCTAACTAAAAAAGGCTAGGGTGACCGATCTTCGGGTAATCCATAGATATATACCTTTAACCTTTGGTTAACCTTCATATATATATATATATATATATATATATATATATGGCGAAATTTTGTTCGTGATAGGTTGGTAACCTTGCTGTCCACTAGTCAGTTACCAGACAAATCTTTGTGGCTTTGTGACGTGCAGTTTCTTTTATACTCTTTGGAGCTATTCTGTGGTATTAGTTGACTGAACATCTTAAATAACATGTGTTCCAGTGTAAACGGTGCACACTAACTGCATGGGTGCTGGTTAAGTGTGCGGTCTACCTACGATTGGTTAGGTTTAATCATGATATTTTCGTTAAAACTAACGAAAATATCATGACTAAACCTAACCAATCGTCAAGGGCGATTGACAATGGGATGTAAACAAACAATTAGTAAACAAGATAAGAAGCTATAATTAAAAGGTAGACCGCCGAATCGTAGGTAGACCGCACACTTAACCAGCACCAACTGCATGTTAGATAACAATGTTAGCTAATATGCTAAACCAACATGCAGATAAGTTAGCGTCAATGTAAATGCAGCTTAAGAGAATTTACATATGTACTGTAGACTGTTTCACGGCTTCCAGTTTTCAACATTTACTGAATTAATAAATATCTCACATGGAGCAGAACTCTTAGTTCTCTCTCTCTCTCTCTCTCTCTCTGTATATATATATATAGAGAGAGAGAGAAAGAAAGAAAGAGAGAGAGAGAAATGATTTATATCTGATGGATTAGATCAGAGTGGTTTTTGACAATAGTAAATAAATACTTGTTGAAAAAGAGATAACTAATCTTGTCTTCTTTCTACATTTCGTTTATTGGGAATCCGGGACCGACCCCGTGCCTGGACCGATACATCGCGTTCCTAAATAAATTAAACTAATATTTCGTCGGTCATTATTTTGGTATCACATAGCTCTCCCTCTCTCTCAATATCGACAATACAAAGATGTTGGACTAACCACAAGATCTCTTATGTTGTCTCTCTGTCTCTCTCTTTCTATATATATATATATATATATATATATATATATATATATATATATTATATATTCCCAAAAGAGTTCCTTGTTCCATGCAAGGTCTGTGTGTAGCACATACACACACACATATATTATATATATATATATATATATATATATATATATATATATATCTTTGTTTTTCTTTTTTAGTCAAACAATCATTAATGGCAGTTCCACTTACAGACTTTTAATGTTTGTGCTAACGAAGTCGTGTGTGTTTCTCTCGCAATTACTTCCGCTTCCTCTGCTTACTCGCTCGCTTCGCTCTTATCGGGTCACAAAAATTTAAATCCAATTATCAGTCATTTATGGAAACGAAAATTTTTCATAGCTGGGTGAACTTCATTCGAGGTGCTAACGATATTAGAATATAATACCGCAAATATACGCGAGTAGGTGTTTAATTTCAGAAGGAGGCTGAATATGTTTATATAATTTGAATTGCAATTTTGTACAGGATTATACATTAGATGTAGCAAGAGAATAATAATATATACACACACAGTATATATATATATATATATATATATATATATATATATATATACTGTATATATATAGGGCGTCCCAAAAAAATGTATACACACTTTAAATACTTATAAAGGCAGTGTTTATTAAAATACATTTCATTTTCAAAATGTAATAGAATCTACAGACATTATTTAATTGTTTTGTCAGCGCCTATTTTCAAACTGACGTCCGTTCTGGTCCAGGCACTGCTGATAACGCGAAGCGATGGAATCGCAAACATCACGAAACATTTCGTTTGGTATTTGTGTGCATTCTCGTTCAATGGCTGCTCTCAATTCAGCGACTGTTGCAGGTTTTATAGCGTAGACTTTGTCCTTTAAGTATCCCCATAAAAAAAAGTCTAGTGGTGTGAGGTCTGGTGAACGCGGAGGGTATTCTACGAAACCCCTTCGTCCAATCCACATCCACATCGTGCCAAGTACCACTCGCAATACTCCACTCTTCGGTCCGGATCATCATCTTCATTAATAGCATGGACTAATCTTGGAATGTAACTTTTCCATTGACAGCGCTTCAAAATGCGTTGGACAGACGATTCTGAAATTCCTACCTCACGACTCGCTTGCCGCACAGATTTTCTTGGACTTTGGTGATACGTTTCCAGTACTCTTTCTTGCTTTGTGGGCTTGTCGATGTCCGTGGTCTTCCGGAACGCTTCTTGTGGACATTCTGAACAGTTTCATCGGCTTCAAACTTATCTCTAATTCGAGTGATGGTAAGTCGCGTTGGTGGATCTGTTTGAAACTCCCTCCTAAACTGTCTTTGCACTTCAACTGCGTTTTCACACTTCCAGTAGCATTTTAGAATGAATTTCCTTTGTTCAAAGCTTAGTCTGACTGCCATTATTAATTCTAATGGGTTTAACTTGGAAAGAAAGAAACATCAATTGAGCTATCAGCTGTTAAAGTGTGTATACATTTTTTTGGGACGCCCTGTATATATTACTGAAACAGTTAATGTATTCCTAAACATGCATAACATAGTATTATAATAATATAATAATAAGAATAAGAAAAACAACAATAATAATAATAATAATAATGATAATAATAACAATTTATTATTCTATTCTTACACATTCAGGACATACGAGGGCCACTCAATATATTTTGCCCCACCTTTTTTTCTTTCCAAGTTTCCTTGTAAATTCCAGAAATTTTGTACACAAGTAGTTACATACCTTTTTCACAATTTTTTATTTTTCCACATAATCTCCATCCTTTTCTCCGACTTTCCTCCACCTCGAAACAAGGGCCTTTATTCGTTGCTGGTAAAAGTCCGCTGGGTTCCGCTGGAGCCACCTCTTAATCTCTTCAACAACCTCATCGTCACTCTGAAACTTTCTTTCACGAATAGCATCCTTCATTGGCCCAAACAAATGGAAGTCTGAAGGTGTCAGATCCAGGCTGTATGGAGGGTGGGGTAACACAGTCAAGCGCATTTTTGTGATGGCCTCTCTTGTTTGCAAACTGTTGTGTGGTGTTGCGTTATCGTGCAAAACAAGGACGTGTTCCAGTTTTCTCTCCGGTCGAACTCGCTTTATACGTCTCTGGAGTCTCTGTAGGGTAGCAATACTGTATATGCCTCTGAGTTGATTGTTTGTCCTTTCTTCATAATGTCCACCAGAATCACCCCTTTCATGTCCCAGAAGATGGTGGCCATAACCTTTCCTGCAGAGGGAGCCATTTTGAACTTTTTCTTGCGTGGGGAGTCTGCGTAACGCCACTCCATGGATTGGCTTTTTGTTTCAGGTTCAAATTGGTGTACCTAAGTCTCATCCCGTCACAATTCGTGAAAGGAAGTCATCCCCTTCTGTCTCATATCGAACCAATGACTCAGAAGCAATTTCTTTTCTTTGGGCTTTGTGATTTTGAGTCAGTTCGCGAGGAACAAACCGTGAACACACTTCTGAGTATCCCAGTTGCTGAATTATCGTATTTACACTTCTTTCACTAATTCCTAGCTCCAGTGATAGCTCCTTGTATGTGACGCGCCGATTTGATCGAATGATGCTGTTAGCACGTTGCACAGTGTGAGATGTCACAGCCGATGCCGGGCGACCGCTGCGTGGCTCATCATCGAGGCTGGCTCTCCCTCTCTCCGATGATCTCACACATTTAGACCAGCGTCCAACTGTGCTTCGATCAACAACAGCATCTCCGTAAACGTTTTGTAGACGTTTGTGAATATTTCCAACTGTTTCCTTCTCTGCGGTTAAGAACTCGATAACAGCTCTCTGTTTACGACGCACATCACACTCAGACGCCATTTTCGAAATTGCGTTAACCATCGGTTTTATACAAGGGTATTTAAAAGCGGTTTTATACAAGAAGGGGAGGTTCAAAGTGGAAAAATCGGGTTATGTGAAGCGCAGAAAGTTCAAACTTACGGCCCAAAAGACATTCCAGCCCCATAGCCTATTATTTAGCTATGAAAAAAGGGTGGGGCAAAATATATTGAGTGCTCCTAGTACATCGGGTGCAACGAGAAATATATCTACATACACATATAAAACATGCTCATATAGGATCAAGTAAAGATAATCCCTCCCAGGTTACACTAGTAAAGCAAATCCCTCCCAAAAATGACCAAGTAAAGATAATCCCTCCCAGAAAGTAAAGTAAAGTGAAGCAGGCTGACATAAGGATAAAAATTAAGAGAATCTTTTTTAAAATTTATTTGAAAACGAAATTTATTAAAATTCATTTATTACAATGGATCAAGTAAAGATAAGCACCCCCAACCTTTTTTAGTTAGCTTTATAAGGCTAACTAACGAAAATATCACGACTTAACCTAACCAATCGTTAGGTCAACTGTACGCCCTTGACGATTGGTTAGGTTAGGTCGTGATATTTTCGTTAGTTAGCCTTATAAAGCTAACTAAAAAAGGTTGGGGGTGCTTAACTTTACTTGATCCAAAGACTTTAATTAAAGCGGTATTGCGGTATTGCGGTAAAGCGGTATTACCAACTTTACCAAGTAAAGATGATCCCTCCCAAAAAATGATCAAGTAAAGATAGTCCCTCCTTTTTCTGTTGGGAGGGATTATCTTTACTTGATCCCTCATGGATATATATATACTAGCAGAAGTCCGTGTTAAAAATACCACGCTTAAACAATCAGCAGGGACAATTTTATTTGTTTTAATTTTTCCCGGAATGAGCACATGCACAAACAAACAATATCCGATTTCAGCTTTATTTATAATTTTTCCGTCGGTTTCGATTAATTTTAAACAACTTTTACCTAATATTTTTTTTCTCTCGAGGAGTCGTTTCCGTGACAGACAGCATTAGCCTATTATTATATTATTATTATTATTATATTATTATTATTACATAGATAAATAGATTTTTTTTCTGTCGAAAACCTTTCTTTTAAGGTTATAGCAAAATTATATATACTCGTACACTGTATTTACACAACTATATACTTACATATATTATATGTATATGGTACAGTTTATGCCTTCCTATACATACACAGTATAGGACTGCCATTCACAACAAATTTTATGCTATATGTTTCATAGAAACTGTAAGCAGCTCTTAAACTTAACCCGTTTTTCGACATATTTCAAATGGGCCAAATATTTCCACCACCAGATGTACTGGACGAGTGGTTTTGCAGGTGGGGTGGGAAGGGCGTTTCTTAAGCACGTTTTTGCATTAAGAATGGAACTTATCTCTTTACTATCATTTTTCTAAGAAAGTGCGGTACAATACGCAGTCTTAAAAATGAAAATACCTCGTTCTCTGCTGTTATATTTCTCTTGGAAAGCCATTTCTGAATTTTATATAGTTTTACGATGAAATAACTTTATTTTATGGTATTACCTTATTTTCTCGTAACGTTTCAGTTATTTTAAATATTTAACTTGTATAAGGTATTTGGAAGAAGAACAAATTATCTTTCTTATCTTTTATCTCAAGTATGATGATGATGATGATGATGATGATGATACACGTATCATTCGTTATATAATTAATAATAACACTGGTCAACAAAGATTTTTCATCAGAGTAAACTTTGTGGTGGCTGGATAGCATTTTTCACGCTGATTCCAAACCTGCATTCAGATTTTTTCTAGCACGTATAGTTTTCAAGATGAAGGCATATATATAACTACACAGATTTAACCATTTTAAATAGGCAAAATACTAATATTTCAACATTTGATTGTGTTTATTTTATTGTGTTTTTTTAGTTTATTCATCTTATTGATTTCAATTATCTTAATTATACATCTTATGTATTTCAGGTGTGAGCTTTTACGTCTAGCAGCATTGTGATTCAGGCAACAACGCCGTGCTTTGTGTGTCAAAAGATCAGTCCAGTCCAAGAACTTGTTGTGTCAAGTTGGTGTACATTTTTTTTGAATTTATAGTTTGCTCAGGTCAGTCAACATGCCTCGACAATGTAAGAATGACCCCTGAAAGCAGTTCTTTTGCATAATGGCAATATAATGCCATCCATCCCCATTGCTCATTCCGTCCATCTAAAAGAGACATATGACAATATGGATATACTACTTAAGGCAATCAAATACGACAGTCATCAATGTGTAGTGAATACTCTTATTTTAGTTTCAAGTTAAATGTTAATTTTACCGTCTTGAATTTCGGAATAGCTATAAATTCATTTTAAATTAGTTACCCCTCATAATTCAATTGTGAACCACATTAATACTAATTTTATGTATATGTATTATTTTATTGTATGTAAACATAATTAATTATATATCACAATTGTCAGTTAATTATTTATATTCAAATATTTATTTTAATCTAATACCATGTCCATTTTACAAATAAATAATAGAAAACCAAGGGTTATATTTTCCACCTTTGGTACTGTCGCAGTTTCGCCTAACGGACTCAATACGGCTAGTGAGATAATCACTGGTTGGCACTTAACTAGCGGCAGTGCTTATGGCTACATCATCCAGGTTAACCTATACGGATAGATGCGCTACGGTCCCAAGCCGTAGCTTGCCTAGGCCAACGACGACGACGTAAACCAACAATTGGTGACCCGTAGCTGGATTACCCCTTTTACCCGAACGACTAGGACTAGACTGTAATGTCGTTCGTGCCCATCACCCCTTCACCCGAACGACTAGGACTAGACTGTAATGTCGTTCGTGCCATCACCCCCTTCACCCGAGCGACTAGGACCAGACTGTAACGTCGTTCGTGCCATCACCCCCTTCACCCGAGCGACTAGGATCAGACTGTAATGTCGCTCGTGCCCTCTGCCCCTCACCCCTGCGTGCGCTCTGTGCCTGCGCTCGTCTCAACCTCCATCCTTCGTTGGTCACTTGTCGTCTTGCTTGTACGTCAGCAAGCATAGGAGAAGATGCCTGACGACGCTGGTGCCATCTCCACTTGAGCGTAAAGCTCCCCGTCTTCTGGCCGGGTGATCCATTTATTTGGTTCCACCAAGTGGAATCACAATTCAACTTGGGGAAGGATCACCGCTAGCAGGACGAAATACGATCATGTTTTGTCCTCTCTACCAGCGAGCATCATCTCTGAAGTCCGTGACGTCATCGTGTCTACTTCCACGAGTGAGGACCCATACAACGATCTGAAGTCTGCCATCCTGTGCCGCACCACTGTCTCCGAGCGTGAGAAAACTACATCAGTAATCTCAAAAGAAGAACTTGGAGACCGTAAGCCCACTCAAATGCTGAGGCTATGCAGTGCGCTCTAGGCGAACGCGCACAAACCTTCGATAAGGACATCTTTAGACAGCTGTTCTTGCAGAAACTTCCCCATCAGCTCAGCGTGTCTTGGCCACTATGGATCCTGCTACTCCAGTTGATAAACTAGCAGAAACTGCCGACAAAGTAGTGGAGATTGACACAGCTCCGGTCAACAACGTGAACACACAATCGGAACTGGAGTTGAAAGTGGAAGAGTTAAGTCAACAACTCAACCACGTTTGTTCTCTGCTACAAAATCAACGGCAAAGAAGCCATTCTCGGTCAAGATTTACGAAGAGGCATCGTTCGAGTTCCGGGAAGATCTGCTTCTACCACTCGAAATTTGGAAAGAAGGCTAGGAAGTGCATCTCCCCTTGCAATTTTCGTCGGAAAACCCCAGCAGCGAGTCCTAATGGCGTCTAGTACTCGCACTGCCAACCTGTTATTCATAAAGGACAGGAACTCTGGTGTCAATTTCTTGGTTGATATACCGGAGCGTCAGTCAGTGTATTCCCTCAAAAAATCTGGTCATACGCACTCGGAATCTCCGCCTCTATACGCTGCTAACGGTTCACGCATACCCACGTACGGTACTCAGTCGCGTGAACTAAACTTGGGCCTTCACCGATCCTTCAAGTGGATTTTCATCTGTGCTAAGTGCAGCATCCCATAATCGGCGCTGACTTCCTCCAGCATTTCAAACTCCTGGTGGATCTTAACAAGCGACGCTTATGCGACCAGGCCACACTGCTTTCTGTTCTTGCCAAACAGGTTGCCCTTCCGGACGCCTCGAACTCTGCACTTTCCCTCGTTCCCCCTAATTCCATGTACCAGTGCCTTTTCCAGCGATATCCAGGAATTCTTCAACCGATGCAGATGGGTGATACCATTAAGCACACCATTACCCATCACATTACAACAAAAGGTCCCCTGTGTTTGCAAAACCCAGACGTCTTGCCCCGGACAAACTGAAGCTGCCAAATCGGAATTCCAGCTTATGATAGATCTTGGGATAATAAGACCTTCCAAAAGCAGTTGGTCCTCTCCCCTACACCTGGTCCAGAAGAAGTCAGGAGATGGAGACCATGTGGGGATTACCGGTTTTTGAATTCGACAACCATCCCGGACCGATATCCGGTACCAAATGTCCAAGACTTTACTTCTCTTCTCCACGGCAAATCTATCTTCAGTAAAATAGATCTCGTTAAGGCTTTCCACCACATTCCCGTAGAGCCTTCGGATATTCCCAAGACTGCAGTTTGTACACCATTTGGGTTATTCGAATTTTTGAAGATGCCGTTCGGGCTACGGAATGCTGCGCAAACCTTTCAGAGGTTTATAGATGAGGTCACCAGAGGCTTAGACTTTGTTTATGCCTACATCGATGATTTGCTTGTGGCCAGCTCAACGGAAGAGGAACATAAGGAACATCTTTCACTCCTCTTTCAACGCTTAGAACAATACGGTGTTACTATTAATGCATCTAAGTGTGTGTTTGCACAGCCAACCTTGGAATTTCTCGGTCACACGATTTCGCAGCACGGAATTACCCCCTTCAGGACAAGTGTGAAGTGATAAAAAATTACCCTATGCCAAATAATCAGCGTGAGTTACGTCGGTTTCTAGGTTTGGTAAATTATTACCACAAGTTCATTAAAAACTGTGCCAGTGTTCTTGCTCCTCTACACGCTATGATCACACACAAACGCAAGGTAACGAAATTGGTATGTGTAGCGATAGTTTACAGGCGTTCGACAATGCCAAAAATGCTATCAATAGTGCATTGTCTTTGTCATTTCCTATCAGTGATGCCCCCCTAACTCTGACGGTCGATGCATCAGATGTTGCGATCGGTGGAGTGTTGGAACAAACCATTAACGGTCAACAAGCACCCATCGCGTTTTACTCGAAAAAGCTGCAGCCAGCCCAAACGCGTTATAGTGCTTTCGGACGTGAACTTCTTGCTATTTACTTAAACGTGAAGCATTTTCAACATTCCTTGAAGGCCGAGAGTTTTGTGTTTTTACCGACCACAAACCTTGATCACTGTCTTCAATAAAAACAGCTGTAACCACTCTCCCAGAGTCATCAGGCAACTCGATTATATCTCGCAATTTACCACAGATATCCGCCACATCAAAGGTGTCTTGAACACTCCAGCGGATGCACTTTCAAGAATAGAGATTACTTCTGTTACCCTCAGCTCTACACTGTGGAATGCTATTGCACAGGATCAAGATAAGGATACGGAACTACAAGACCTGCTCAGAGAAGACTCCACTCACTCACTTTCCCTCAAGAAAAGAGTATGCCAGGATTGTCTGTGCCCCTCTATTGCGACGTATCAACAGCTGCTATTCGCCCTTATGTCCCTCCATGTCACAGACAAGCAGTCTTCACGGATCTTCATAAGCCCTCCCATCCTGGTATCCGTGCTTCGCAACACCTGGTTACCTCTCGCTTTGTTTGGCCCTCGATGCGGAAGGATGTCAAACATTGGACCAAAACGTGCCTTGCCTGCCAGCGTGCCAAAGTCCAAAGGCACACCAGGTCCCCCTTTGACGCATTTCCGCCCCATCCCAGCGATTGAGGTAATTCATGTAGACATTGTTGGCCCTCTTCCAGTGATTCAAGGCCAACGTTATCTGCTCACCTGTCTCGACCGCTTTTCCAGATGGCCTGAAGCCATCCCACTTCCTGATATCCAAGCGGACACTGTTGCAAGAGCCTTTCTTCATGGATGGGTATCAAGATTGGATTGCCGACAAAAGTCATCACTGACCAAGGTCGCCAATTTGAGTCTTCGCTTTGGAAGAAGTTTACTAGCTTGTTGGGTACAGTACATGCGCATACCTGTGCGTATCATCCGCAAGCTAACGGCCTCGTCGAACGCTTCCATCGCCAGCTGAAGTCATCCTTATGTGTCACGAAGACTCCCATTGGATGGATAAGCTTCCACTCGTGTTGCTTGGTATTCGCTCTGCATTTAAGAGTGATCTGAAGACTACAGCGGCCGAACTAGTCTATGGAAAACACTGCGGCTACCAGGTGGCTACTTCACTGCAGGGATAAGTCATGCGATCCTACGGAATTCGCTCAAACACTTTCCTCTCACATGCAGTCCCTTCAGCCTGTTCCCCTCGATTGACTAGCCAACAGAACATCTTGTTTCCCAGCCCTCCAGTCTTGCACCCACGTTTTCGTTCGTGTACCTGTCCCAAAACGGCCTCTCCAATGTCCATATGACGGACCCTATGAAGTTCTCCGACGTACGCGCAAATCATTCCTCATCCAGCGCGGTTCCAAGGTCGACAAGGTTTCTATCGATCGTCTTAAGCCTGCGTTTTTGGAATCAACCTTAAGCGAGGTACATGTAGCTACCAAAAAGGTCCAGGGGAAATCAGTGTCGTTCGGAACTCTTTGAACTTCCTCTCTGGTGGGGGAGTGTGTAGTGAATACTCTTATTTTAGTTTCAAGTTAAATGTTAATTTTACCGTCTTGAATTTCGGAATAGCTATAAATTCATTTTAAATTAGTTACCCCTCATAATTCAATTGTGAACCACATTAATACTAATTTTATGTATATTGTATATTTTATATGTATGTAAACATAATTAATTATATATCACAATTGTCAGTTAATTATTTATATTCAAATATTTATTTTAATCTAATACCATGTCCATTTTACAAATAAATAATAGAAAACCAAGGGTTATATTTTCCACCTTTGGTACTGTCGCAGTTTCGCCTAACGGACTCAATACGGCTAGTGAGATAATCACTGGTTGGCACTTAACTAGCGGCAGTGCTTATGGCTACATCACAGGTTAACCTATACCGGATAGATGCGCTACGGTCCCAAGCCGTAGCTTGCCTAGGCCAACGACGACGACGTAAACCAACAAATGGAATGTTTGTGGAGATCTAAAAGTTATAGGAATGCTAATGGGTATGCAGTCAGGATTCACAAAATTTTGTTGTTTCCTTTGCCTGTGGGACAGTCGCGCCACTATAGAACATTACACCAAAAGTGATTGGCCACTTAGGTATACATATGTCCCAGGGATAAGCAATGTCCAGTCTGTCCCTTTAGTGGATCCCCAAAAGATCTATCTGCCACCTCTTCACATTAAACTTGGTTTAATGAAGAATTTTGTTAAAGCAATGGGTAAAGTCAATTCTGAAGGGTTCCAATACCTTTCAAGGAAATTTCCGAAGGTTACTGCAGCAAAATTGAAGGAAGGAATTTTTGTTGGGCCACAAATAAGGGAGGTTTTGAATGACACTGAATTTGAAAAGTCCTAAGTCCGCTGGAATTGAAGGCTTGGCTGGCGTTCAAATGGATATGTGAAAACTTTCTTGGAAGCAACAAGTCACCTGCGTATAAGGATGGAGTCAAGAACCTCCTTGATGCCTTCAAAGAAATGGAGTGTGTCGAATGTCGTTAAAAATTCACTTCCTGCATTCCCACTTAGATTTCTTTCCTGAAAACCTTGGTGCAGTGAGTGACAAGCAAGGAGAGCGCTTCCATCAAGATATTCAGATGATGGAGAAGCGCTACCAAGGATATTGGAATGAAAGCATGATGGCGGACCATTGTTGGATGCTGTATCTGACAATCCAGGCCAAATTTACAAAAGGAAATCACACACACAGCGCTTTTAATAAAATAATGTATATATTCTTTATTTATAAGTACATTGAATAAAGTATATGATGTATTTGTTGTTTAGCATTCCTAAGTGTGATCTATACATCCATAAATTTTCTTATAGCAATATCAAAAACTTAAAAATATCAAAACCAATGTATCTATATAACTATACGTTAGGGTGACAATAAAAATCGAAATTTGGAGTTTTTTATTGGCCATTTGTTCAATGCTGCTACTACATGAGAAAACAATGTACTGTAAATATTAGGTCATTCAGATAATATTTAAGGGTGTCTCAAGTGAGGTAAATAATTCTCCTTATAACAAAAATTAATTATTCATTACCTAGTAAAAATAAATAAATATTTTTTTTAATTAATGTAAATAAACGTTAGTTTTAGTTCATAAGGTTTAAGTGCAGGCGTACTCCAATCGTAATAAGTAAATAATATATTTACTAAATATATTCCAGGGTGTCTTTCATTCAATTGTAGACCACCCATTAATTCTTGCTTTTCCTCAAGCCATACCCCTTTTTCAATGTACCAGGCTGAGACTTCCTATGATCCTCAACAACCTGCAAGAGATGTTGGCGCTGTTCTTCATTCTTCGTAATCTTTGTATTGAAGGCCTGGATCAAGGCAATTCCCCTCTCTGCCATGTCATTGACGACTTTTAGTCCTTCAACTATAGTCAAACCAGTCTTGAAATCTTCGTCGTCCGGCCAGGTCCCTGGTTCCTTGGACAAGAAACCATCATTAATTTTTAGAAGTTCAAAGAGAAGCTTTGATCCTTTCGAGGCAAAGTCCGAGAGCTGCTTTGTTGAAATGGAAGAAACAGCAGGTATTGGGACTCGCTTTGGAGGATCTTCAGCAGCTTCTTTTTCGAGGATTGATCGAGCGATATTCTTTTTCGTCGTTGCATTGATACCTTTATCAAAGAGTGCGAGACCAATCAAGTACTCGCTGAGGTACCATAAGTGACGACCGAGGACACTAAGGCAGGATGCTGAGATCTTTTCATCGTGGTACTTTGCTAGGTCTTGAAGAAGCTTCAAATCGTTCGCGGGAGCAGATGAAGGACTGCTGGCCGTGAACCACGCGCTGACATATAACTCCAGGGCAAAAAATACAAATCGTTTTAAGCCAGACATTTCAAGAGTTGTAAGTCTGAACTGATGGAAAAGCAGCAGGATTTTTAATGAATAAATTACTTTTGCCATCCAACGTGCTCGGTGAAGTGCTCCAGGTCGCCGAAACCTAAAGTTAGGTAAATTACCTCCAAGGATTGTAATCGACAACTCCAAGAATTCACGGTAATCATCCCTCGGCTGATGTTTTGTCAGATATAGATTCCAGCAAGCGATCAGTTCTTCTCGATTCTCATTCAGACTCGATGGAAGGTCTGACAAGGTCTTGTACTTATCTTGGCAAATTGTATTCCACGTCTCTTTGAAGCGGGAGAATAGGAGGATATCTGGACCAGATGATGGTCCCATGCATTCCATGTACGCCTTCTCAACGACAAGTTCTAGGATGTGATGGCGACATGCAAGGTATAAGAGTTAGCGGCCGAGTTTCTGCTCCAAAATTACGCATGCCCCAGACAAGTAACCAGTATTTGAAGCTGTAGTGTCGAAGCTCATAGCTGATACCTTTTCTGACACATTCCATTCTTTGAGCGCAGCATGTACCACCGAGGCGATGACCTAACCCGTTCCTGATGTCAGCTTAGGTACACCCAAGAGCACTGGCCCCCCCCTGACCCCCCCTCTCGACGGCCCTGTATATATACTCGTATATACTGTATATTATCATAGGAAATCAAATTCAGTTCCAAATTTATATAATTTAAACATCAAACTATGCCAACAATTAATGAAACTTTTCTAGAACAATTTCCAATAATAATATAATCAATGTATCAAAATAAAAAATATTACCTCAGATATCTTAAAAGAATCGGGAGAGAACTTCTAAGCGTTGTTTTCAGTCAGGCAGTCGTATGCAAAATGAACTTGAAGCACCAAAAGCTGATCATCCAAAGATTGATACACATCATATTATTTAACGATTTATTTATGAAAATTTTAATTTAATGAAATAAATTAATCGATTTGCATAATCTATAGTATGAAATAAAGGAAACAATTATTATAAATTATATAATACACTTGCATTCTCGAAACATTTTTGTTTTGAAGCGTTGTTGAAACTCGTCATTCTTGAAATTTCTTCCGCGCGACAGTTTCATTCATGTGACTCGAGGCACCCCTAAATGCTTTCCGAATTCCATGAGATTTTGTCTACGGTGTTTCCTCATAGGGTGGCAGCATTGGACAAATGGCCGGCAAATTTTTTTGAATTTCAAATTTTATCCCTATAAGAAGTTGTCACCCTACTATACGTGCTAGAAACAAAATAAAACCAGATTCGGAATCAGCGCGAAACATGCATTAAGAAAAGTGTGATCATGTTTGTGATGAGAAAAAAAAGTTTCATTTTGTTGGCCAGTGTAATTAATAACCCGACAACATTAAGCGAAATAGATAGTGGATTTTTTAATATATTGTACAATTCAGTTGTACATTTTCTAAGAATGAAGCAATTTCAGTGAGATGTTATCCCTCTGATTATGTACACGCGGAATAAAAGTTTGCCGAAATAAACTTTACAAAGGCACCAGATTTTACTAATTAGTATATTTATTTAATTTTATTTTATTCCATTGAAACGAAATTAAAAAAAACAAACTAATTATCAAGTTTTGAACTCTTTAAATTTTTTTCCTGTCAGTAAATTAGGAATAAACCAGATTACGGAAGTGGTGTAATCATATGTCTTTAAATGTCTTTTATTCCTATGCTTCGTAATCATCAGATTAATAAATCACTAAAACGACCAGCAAACAACAAGTAGTAAGTCCCTGTGAAAGAGGTGTTGGCGGAATTGTTAAAATCACTATGGTTCCTTCACAGGAGCTAAAATGTTAAAATGTTAATAATTAAACGTTGGCCTTTCCTTTTTTTTATACCATATGTCTCTCTCGATGTTAAAGTGTTTATAAATAAGTGAAAGTGATAAATAAATAAAATTAAACAGAGTCGAAGAAAAATTTCTTTATGTGTAAAACCCCGCTTTTTCAAAGAAAGTTAAATGTATGTTTGTTTGTCCGTTTTCAGTTGATGACGTTATCATCCAGAAAAAGAATAGATGAGTGGAATATATATATATATATATATATATATATATATATATTATATATACATTATAACTGCAAACACGCAGTATAATTAACGTAAAGAACGACGCTTTGTATAGGAGAATTACCCGCGCAAGATGAGAGCGAAAGAACGAAACAAATTCCGGATGGGTACCTCATTTTTTCATATATATATATATATATATATATATATATATATATATATTATATATATATATAATATATATATGCAGAAATGCTTTTTCTGATTCTTTTAAGTCTTTATGTGAAAGATTTAATGTATATTATTTAATGTACGAGAGAGCTTGTCTAATTGACTTAACCCATTTAATCACAGTGGGACTGTAATGTCCGACCGAAAATAGTAATAATATAAATCGTAGTCAAATGCAACTTTTCTACAAAAGTTTCTACATGTTTATATACGTTTAATTTAGTTGTTGGAAAAGGCACTCAAAATGTGTGTAATGTAATTGACGAGTTACTAAAATATTTGGTTTTGAATAACAATAAATCCGATAATATTTGGTTAAAGAAAAAGTATTCGTGAACGAAATGGTTAATACTGTGAACATGAGTTGTTGTCCAGGAGAAATTAGATTGACTAACATACTTTATGCCGATGATTTAGTGTTAACTAACCCATTAGATAAAGGGCTAAAGTGCTTATTACTGTAAATTTGCGTGAAAATTATGCGGAACAGCATTACATCGTGTTCAGTGTAGACAAAACAAAAGTTACAACTATTCTAAACCGTTTTGACATCAACGAACGTACATACATTTAAAATGAAACATGTTACTCTTAATAGGTCTATAAATTTAAATACTGTATATTAGGAAAAGAATTATTAAGAAAAAATCCCGTAACTCATGTGCCCCCCCCCCCCCACCAAAAAATGCTAATCAGGAAATTTAAATATTGTACAAATGAGGTAAAAGAAACAATTGTTTCAAACATTTTTTCTAGTGGGTGAGCTCTAATAAAACATAGAGAAAACACTGTACCCACTGTACCATATAGCTTTTAAAATGTTACAGAGATTACCACCACCTAGATGCTCGATTTCCCATGCAGATATTTGCTTCTCAAAATGTACTTAGTTTTGATGAAAGTAGAAGGCGTGCCAAACACTGCTTAATACATAGAATACATGACTCAACCAATCCTTTAGTCCAAATCCTGATTCACTCTTGTCATTTATCTTCCAGATTTTAGTCAAAGCAGCGAGAGGCGATTTTCATTAAGATTTTCATTAGTTTCACACGAAAATCAAGCTGGTGGCCCCGCCTCTAGGCCTGGCATGGTGGAGGAGCGAGTTGCTTTCTTCCGCTTTCCACCTCACATAGCCAAGTACACCCGGCTCAACTGGTACTGTCCTGAGCCAGGCATCTAGTTTTCTCTTGAAGACTTGAACTTTGACCCCTGTAACGTTTCTGAGGTTCTTTGGAAGTTGGTTAAAAAGTCTTGGCCCCTGACAACCAAGCTATTTTCCTTCAGTGTTGAAAAGGTCCCTCGTCTGGCCTTTAATTTGGTAACACTACACATTCTGCCTTTCTTATTTTCCATCATTGTTTGGATGATAATTCGGTTTAGTTTGAAGTTTGGTACCATTTTTTCGATCATTTTCCATATGTAGATTATGGTGTACCTCCCTCTTCTTTCCAGGAAGTACAAATTTAGTTTACTTAGACTTTCCCAGTAGTTGAGCTCTTTGCAGCCATCAATCTTTGCTGTGAAATGTCTGAGTTTCTTCCATTTTATATGGGGACGTCAAGACTGAGGAGTATTCAAGTTTTGGTATAATCAGTGTTTTTAACAGAGGAATCATTACTGTCCTGTTCCTTCTTTAGAACGTTCTTAGTATCTGCCCTGCGACACTTTTTGTTTTATTTATCGCCATCTGATTTTGTGTTTCGAATTTCGTATCATCGGTCATTATTACCCGCAAATCGATCACTTTCGTGCATCCCTGAATTTCCTATCTGGAGCATAATATGCAGTCTGTTTAAGTTCCTCATTTCTACCATATCTCAAGAGTGAAATTTCTTGGTGTTACAGGTCATGTTGTTATCTTCTAACCATTTGTATATTTTGTTCGTGTCTGTCTGCAAAGCCTCCACTTCATTTGCATCGCTGAGTTTTCTGCTGATCTTTGTATCGTCCGCAAAGGATATTACCATACTGTTGCTGTTTACTCCTCTGTCTATGTCTCTTAGCATGATAACAGAGGCGTACCGAAGGGGAGGACGACAGGGGCGATCGCCCCCCCTTGAGCTAATAAATTATTATTTTTCCCAGTAAAATTGCTAAGTTACAAGATGAGAATGAAAGTGAAAAAATTTCGGCGTCTTCCGCGCTAGCTCTTGCCTCCCCTACTACTAAAAATATAAAATGGCTTAGGATCCCGAAAACTCTTAATCCGGCCCTGAGAATAATTTTCTTTTATAAAGGTAACAGTCCAAGGAAATGCTTAATCTCGAAATTAGCACTTTTTTATTCTTATGTTAATACAAATCTGAGCATCCTAATTGCGGTTTGCATTGAATATTATGTTACTAATCAGATTTTTATCATAATTTTTATATTTTTTATAATATAATTTTTATATTTTTATTCATAATGTGTCTTAGCAGTAGCTAGTTAATCATCTCTAACTGAACGATAAGCTCATCATGAACGTACATAAAAATTATTTAACTCTATTTCAATTATACTTCTACGATTAGTTCCAAGTTCGACCCCCCCCCTTGGCAAATTTCTGGGTACGCCCCTGCATGATAATCAACAGGAGTTGGGCAGTACTGTACCTTGTGGTACTGAGCTAAGTACTTCTGATTCTGATGATGATATACTTTGAATTTTGACGACCTGTAGGCATTCTCTGAGGAAGTTGTAGATCCATTTTCCCACTTTCTCTGTTATTCCCATATGTTTCATTTTATGTGCTATTATACCATGATCGCATTTGTCGAAAGCTTTAGCAAAATTCGTGTATATGACATCGTAGTTTTCATTGCCTTCAAGTTCATCTAGGATATTGTTATAGTGCTCTATAAGTTGTGATAGGCATGATCTTCCTGATCGGAATCGATGCCGATTTTCGTTGAATCTTTCCAGTGTCTCCAAGAAGTTGTAGATTTTTTCTGACTATTCTTTCAAATATTTTGGGGAGGTGGGACGTCATTGACACTCATTGACACTGGTCTATAGTTCTTTGCTTGATATCTATCCCCTCCTTTATATATAAGGACAATGTTTGCTCTTTTCAAGATGCTCGGTATTTCCACAGTGTCTAGGGATCTTCTCCATACCCAGTATAAGGGTGTAGCTATTTCATTTTTACAGTTTTTAATCAATAGTGCGTTCCATTTGTTGGGACCTGCAGATGAATGTGATTTCATTTGTCCTCTTGTTCTCGCTACATCTTCTGGTAAAATCAAAGTCTGTTATATACTCTTCTTGCAATTTCTCACTTTTTGGGGTTCTAAAGACTGATCCATACTGGGCTCTCAATGTTTCAGACATTTCTTTTAGATCGTCTGTTAGTTCACTATTTCCTTTCCTTAAGGGCCCGATAGTAGCGCGCGTTTTTGTTTTCCTTTTCGTATAGTTATAGAAGTATTTTGGATTTTCTTTCATTGCTTCTACCGCCTTTTCCTCTTTCCTTTCTGTATGACCCTTAATCAGGGTTTGTATTTCCTTAAGATTCTCTCCAGTTTTTCTTGTATTACTTTCCTGGCATTGTTGTTTCCGCAATTATCTAACTTCGCCGCTACTCTCTTTCTTTGTAGAATATTCTTCTCTTTTGCCTCTCTAGCTAGTTCCTCTTTCCTTTTGGCTGTGATTTCGGAGCATACTTTTTTAAAATTCTCAGCGTCTTTTCTTCCAAGGTTGTTAGCATTTCCTCATTTGTTTTATTCTCTAAATCTGGTCTCCGCTCTATTTGGGCCATGTGTGATCTGATTTCTTCCGAATTTATGGTCTTGGGGTTTAAGTTAAAAGCCCCAAATTTGCTTCTTCCTTCCGTATGTGTATTGTCTTTTAATGTTATCGCCATATTTGTTGATAACTCGATTATGTTGTGGTCTGAGATAATAGTTGGGGTTATTTTTATATGAGCAATCAAGTTCGTGTTATTCGTGAATACCAGATCTGGGCAGTTATTTTTTCTGGTATTTTCTGTTATCTCCTGTGTCAGCATAAACTCGTTTGTGAGAGCCATCAGCATTTTTGCTTGCTCCTCGTCCTCTCTTGTGCCCCCCCTTATCTTGCTGTATAAATATATTTCTACTCACCTATTTGTATTTTATAAATGGGAAATTAAAATCTCCGCAGAGTATTATATTAGGGGATGGAGAGTTTAGGGACTTTATTAGGGTTCTGATATCATCAATGGCATCCGAAAATTTTTCAGTTGGAGAGTTTGGAGGTCTATAGATGACTATCAGTACCACGTTTAGTTTCTCTATTTTCACTGCAAGGGTTTCCACGAAGCTGTTGGGTTTACTTATTACCGTCTCTGTCATACGACTCCCATGTATATAAATAACACAGCCACCTTTACGTCTCGCTATTCTATCCGCTCTTAGTAAGCTGAATCCATCGAAATGCAATTATTTCTTATCGATACAGTGTTCGCAGTTATCGCAGTTTCCTTGGCAATCTTTAAGATATGTTTCTGTGAGGCATGCGATGTCCGCCCTTGTTTCGTCCATAAATCCTTTCAGGTACGAAACTTTGTTTAGTGAGTTGTTCGGTTTTATTCCTTGAATATTTGCCAGGACAATGTTTATGTTCTTTGTTTTGCATTGCCTCTTGTGCATTTTAAGTTCGATGTCCTTTGATATCGCATGTTTTGTAGCTTTGTGTTCCTCCGAGATGGATCTGTTCCCGCCTACCTGTTCTGGTAGCTTCTTGCCAGGAAGCTGTCCAGCTTGAGGGTTCACAGCTGTGTCAGCTGCATGTGCTGTATAAGACTTAGCAGCCGTATTGTGTCTGAGATGTTGAAAAACATTTGTTTGCTACTTGTGTTAAAAGTTTAGAGGTTTGTTTGCTATTTGTGTACATAATTTTTTTCTCACATTCCTCCTGTTGTCATTTGAAACTTGTCCTTTGTCCTGTGAACTTGTCGGGATATGATGGTAGTAGCATTTTCTCCCGTACTGGCAGGTTCCATATGTTGCAAAGGGAGGGTGTTCGTATATACATTGTCCTCCCTTATATCTGCAAATTCCTTTCACATAATATTTAGTTATTTACATATAGTTTCTTCCCCATTTTTGCTTAGGACCTTTGTTTTTTGTGGTTTCAGTTTGGTTTCTCTATTGTCTATTTGTTTTTTCCCATTGCTGGTAATGTCCTTTGTTTGAAATCTTTGGATTTGGTTTTGTGCCTCTGTTTCCTCTGTTGGTGCTTCTTTTATTTCTGCTTCCCGTTTACTCGCTTTTTCTGTTTTTTTCCCTGTTCATTTTTCGCAGTTTTCTCTTGTACTATCTTCGTTCCATCTATTTTTCTTCTCCGTTCGCTATTCATAAATTCCTCTTTTGCCTTCTCCTCATAGTCTCGTTCTGCTTTAAAGATCGTAAACGAGTTTATTTCGATTATGCAGCTTTTACAGAAGAACTTGATTCCGTTCAATTGTTTAGCGCCTGTTATAAGAGAGATTTCTTCTTCGCTCCATCTCAGGCATTGAAATTCGATTAAGGACTGGCAAAGGTCGCAGCGGATTGCCTTTGATTCATCTGTTTCTTTTTTACGGTATCCACCGGGTTGTATGAATTTATTTGCCACTGCGATGTTTCTAATGGTATGTAAATGATTGTGCATGAAATATTAACTCGAAAGGGTAATTAATTAAGTGAGGTACTTAATTTGACTTTAGAAATGAGGGAGAGAAAGTTTTTTTGTAATTCCTGGGGGTGAGGGATGGGGTATGTGGCACACTGTAGATTCTCACTGATTGGGGCCGGGGAGTGTACTGCAGGGGATAACTGAGGGATATTGCCTTTCGATGGGCAGTTAAATTACCTCGGAGAGAAAATACGGAAAAAACGCTATAAGATTAAGTTGCTTTGATTTTATTTGCTTTATTTAAAAAAAACGCAGCTATTTCACCACTTAGAGAAATACGACTGTGACCAGAATATTCACTCAAAAATTGGCCCTACTTAAAAAGGATTAACTGCAGGATTTTTATTTTAATATCACTTTCATTCGGACTTCAAACGAAACACTTGTAACCGTCACACACACACACACACACACACACACACACACACACACACACACACCTGACGAGGTGTGCTTCTGAATACACGAAAGACCTTGGAATCATTTTTCTTTTTACTTGTGGGTTTGCATCATTCACTCATTTCACGTGTTTGTGAAATTCATCCCATGTATATACATATATATATATATATACATATATATATATATATATATATACCTTTCAACCTTTCAACCTTTTAAATGTTCCCCACGATGATTCCTCATTTCACGAAGGTCAAGCTTGTCGCCCCTCCTCTCGAGTTGGCCTGGTGAAGTAGTGAGTTGGTTTCTTATACTCTCCACCTCACATAGCCAGGTACGCCCGGCTCATCGGGGATTGTTCTGAGCCACGCGTCTAATCTTTTTTTGAAGATGTCCACTGCAACACCACTCGTGTTCCTTAGGTCTTTGGGTAGCTGATTAAACAGTTTTGGTCCTCTCACAACAAAACTATTTTCTTTCAGGGTTAAGGATGTTCCCTGTCTAGCCTTTAATTTGGGAACACGACACAATCTTCCTTTTCTACTTTCCACTGTAGTTTGGGGAGTTACAGGGTTCAGAGTAAGATTAGGGACTAGTTTCTCCATTATTTTCCAAGTGTAAATAATGGTGTATCTCTCTCTCCTCCTTTCCAGTGAATATAGGTTTAATTCGCGTAACCTTTCCCAGTAGTTTAGTTCTTTGCACCCCTTGAGCTTGGCTGTGAAGCTTCGCTGAATCACTTCTAGTTGTCTAATGTCTTCTTTTTTATATGGGCATGTTAGGACTGAGCAGTATTCCAATTTGGGTATGATCAGTGTTTTCAGTAGAGGAGTCATTATATTCCTATCCCTTCGTTTAAAGGTTCTCAATATCTGCCTAGTTACTCTCTTTGCTCTGTTTACTGCTATCTTATTTTGTGTTTCAAATTTCGCATCATCAGTCATTACAACTCCTAAATCTTTTGCTTTAGAATTTCTCTGAATTTCCCGTCCATTTTGGGTATAATATTCCATAGATTTTAGGTCTTCTCTTTTTCCGTACCGTAACAGCTGAAATTTTTCAGTGTTAAACTTCATACTGTTGTCTTCCGTAGACTTGTAGATTCTGTTCATGTCGGTTTATAAAGCTCTTATATCTTCTGGGTTTCTTATGTTTTTACTAATCTTTGTTTCATCGGCAAAGGATGTTACTGTGCTGTCTCTGGTAACGTCCTCATCTATGTCAGTTAGCATGATTATAAAGAGTAGTGGAACTAATACTGTTGCTTGTGGTACTGAGCTGAGGACCTCTGATTCTGATGAAGATGCTCCTTGTACTGTAACGACTTGCCGCCGCTCACTAAGGAAATTATATATCCATTTCCCTACTTTTCCTGTTATTCCCATATACTTCAGTTTATGTATTATGATTCCATGGTCACACTTGTCGAACGCTTTGGCGTTGTAGTGTTCCATTAGTTGTGATCGGCATGATCTGCCTGACCGAAACCCATGTTGGTTATCATTTAATTTTTTCTGAGTTTCCAAAAAGCCATAGATTTTTTGTCTAACTATTCTTTCAAATATTTGAGTGAAATGAGATGTAAGCGACACTGGCCTATAGATTTTGTCCTCGGATCGATCTCCTCCTTTATATATTGGGACTATGTTCGCGCTCTCCAGAATGCCCGGTATTTCTCCCGTGTCTAGTGATCATCTCCATATCCAATACAGAGATTCAGCGATTGTATTCTTGCAGTTTTTGATGAGTGTGGCATTCCATTTGTTTGATCCTGCCGTTGAGTGTGCTTTTAGTTTCCCTATAGCTTGTGTAATATCATCTGTCGTAAAGTCGAAGTCCGTTAAGCTTTCCTCTTGTAGTTCTTCTTCAAAGGACGCGTTTCTCTCGCATATCAGTTTGTCAGTTTTTGGGATACTGAAAATGATTCGTACTGAGCTCTTAATATTTCAGATACTTCTGTTAGATCATCAGATAAAGCACTGTCTTCGTTTTACAAAGATCCAATAGTCGCGTGGTTTTTCGACTTCCTTTTTGCAAAATTATAGGAATACTTTGAGTTAACCTTTATCGCCTCTATAGCGTCGCCTTCTTCTTTTTCTGTATGTTTCTCAATTAGTTCCTGTATGACGCAATCGATACTCTGCAGTTTATCATTTAATATTTTTCTGATGTTGTTATCTTTACAGTTACTTAATTTTGCAGTCACTCTTTTTCTGTTTCGGAACAATGACCTCTTCTGTCTCTTGAACCTGCTTCTCTTTCCCGTTTGTTGTATTTTTAGGACATGTCTTTCCAGCGTCTTCTCCTCTGAAGTCGTTAGCATCTCTTCCGTTTTCTTGGCCTCGAAGATGGATTTCCAATCTATTCCTTCCATACTGGATGCAACCTCTTCCTAGTTTATAGCTTTGGAGTGAAAATTAAAAATTTCGAATTTGCTTCTTTCTGTTGTTCCTGTTCTTTCCTTTCTTGTTGCTTTTATATTGGTTGTCATTTCAATAACGTTGTGATCCGATATTATAGTTGGGGATATTTCTACATTATTAATTAAGTTGCTGTTGTTTGTGAACACCAAATCTAGGCAGTTGTTTTTTCTTGTGTTTTCTGTTATTTCTTGTGTTAACATAAATTCATCAGCCAGAGCTTGTAGCATTTTTACCTGCTCCTGGTCTTCCCGTGTGCCCCCCTTGTCCTGATGTACACATATATTTTTTCCTATCCTTTTATATTTCATAAATGGAAAGTTAAAATCACAGAGAGAAAAATATTTGGGGTTGGAGAGTGTAGATCTTTTACCCAGTTTCTTATCTCTGTAATGGAATTTTGAGATTGGCGTGTTCGGGGGTCTGTACATTACAATTAGTACCATATTTAATTTTTCAACTTTTGCTGCTACACATTCTACGCAGCTGTTTGAGGTACTTATATTCATTTCTGTCATATGCCTTTCGCGTGTGTAAATAGCACATCCTCCTTTACGTCTCACCGTTCTGTCGGCTCGGAGGATGTTATAGTTGTCAATTTGTATTTTTTTTTAATCAATACGGAACTCACAGTGCTCAAGTTCGCCTAGCAGTCCTTTAGATAGGTTTCCGTGAGGCATGCAAAGTCTGCTCCGGTTTCTTGCAAGAGTCCTTTTAGGTATAAAACTTTGTCTGGGGAATGATTTGATTTAAGGCCCTGAATGTTGGCTAGGATTATTTTTATTTTTTCTCTATCATTTTTACATACATTCGATTCGTTTTCCAATATTGGTGCTTGTTTCGTTGTCTTGTGGTCCTCCGAGAATTTTCCTCTCTCTTTATATATATATATATATATAAATACGAAATTTATATTTCAAAATGAAAGTGCATTCATATTTCGCAATAAAGCTGCATATTTTTTGCATTTTTCTCCTGTAATTATTTACAATTTTCATACACAGCGTATTTGGCCTTTTTTCAAAATGGCTGTAAATTCACTCATGAAACTCGTATCTATAAATGTACTTAACTGAATATACGTGATCCTAGTTATACTACTGCCAGTGTATGACCGGCCCAGTTTGTATGTTAAATATGCGACATCAGTTACTAAAAGTAATTTTGAAAGTGAACTTTGTACATAAACAACACTTACTTATTCGCAAAGCGTTTTCGGGTTTGAAAATGGTTTTTTTCTCATAATTCAGAAAATCTTGAAAACTGTACAAAAAAATCGTGTTTTAACAATTAATTTGATTTTGAAGAAAACATTTAAGCAAAAATAATCATAAATACTGTCTAAAACTACTAACGAGTACCTTTTTTTCTTTTAATTCGAAACTCTTGAAGTTATAACGAATATGTACTGTCATTCTGACTTGCTAATATAACACTGGGTAACAAAATTTGAAAATTTTCTGTTTATTGTGATTTTTCTGTCATTTCTTAATGATTTCGGGGCGCTGATTCCAAAAATAATATTGGTTTTGCTCTATCATCAACCGTTTCAAAAATATAGGTTATCACACTTTTCATATGGCACAGCATATAAAGAAGGCTAACAAATATTTTCTGAAAATAAAAACACTATTGGAAATTAATGTTTATTGAGCCAAAATTGTTTGACAAACCCAAAATGGTGCAAAGGATATAATATATATCATGAGGAGAACCGATAAGAGAATAACAAGCCTCGTTATGCAGTGTGCGTTCCTTAAAAATGCACTGAAGAACGCGACTTCCGCGTATGAACATTCTTATCCTTTCTGATCAGCGACCATAAGTTTGGTGCTTTATGGTTGCCTAGAAACCCACGAACCACATCACGGAAAGCACACCAAGCCTCTTTTTCGATCGGAGTCATCTTGGCTTCAAGATTCTTTGAATTCAACAGCGCCTTGACTTGTGGTTCTACAAAGATGCCAGCCTTGACTTTGGCCTCAGAGAGTTTAAGGAACATGACCCGAATCTGTTGAAAAACTTCCCCTCCAAAATCTAACGCAGTTATAAACTGCTTAATTAGACCCAACTTAATATGGAGAGGTGGTAGCAGAACTATGTCAGGCTTCACAAGAGGTTCCCTGAGTACATTGTACTTTCCTAGTTGCAGTCCTTCACATGGAGGCCACTGAACTATTTTATAGTGCTCAGTTGAAGCCATGCTATCCCACAGGCAAAGAAAACATGAATATTTAGTAAACCCCCCTTGTAAACCTAACAGGAAACCAATCATTTTGAAATCACCACACACGTCCCAGTTATATTGTTCATACCTGATTTGAGTGAGCAGTTGTTTGACATTTTCATAGTCCTCTTTCATTTGAACAGAATGCGCAACTGGTACAGATGGATATTTGTTCCCATTGTGGAGTAGAACAGCTTTTAAACTCCGAGTTGAACTGTCAATAAACAGGCGCCACTCTGAGGGTATATGTGTGTGTTAACCCAATAGCTGTGAATAGATCATTAACCTCGCTGCAATAACAGAGAGAGCCATTGACATCGTAGAACCTTGCAAACTCTTCATGCCGCTTTCGGTATACAGTGCTCTTGCAGTCTTCTCCAAGCAAATTCCACTCTTTGAGTCTGGAAGTCAGAAGCTCAGACCCTGATTTCGTCAGACCCAAATCTCTAAGTCGTCCAATTCCCTCTGATTTGGAAAGTGAGGGTTTGTACTGAAAGTTACTGTATATTCTTCATCATGACTGTCCTCACCAGCCGACATCTCAGATGAGCTAGCTGCATCCTCATTTTCAACCTGCAAAGCAAAGAAACAAAATATAGGCATAGCTATATATGTAGAAGAGCATCAGCACTAAGAAAAATCGACACATAATGACCCACAGTCTGTAAATACAGAAGGTAAAGTAATGGATAGATACCTGTTCTGGTGGACGTGGTATTGGAAGACCTTCGCCATGTGGTAAAGGAGCTATGGACGACGCTATGCTTGGATACTGAAGAGTCTGCCTTCCTTTAACTTTCCTGTACTTAGAAACATCTACATGCAGTAGTAGCAATCGTCGTGGTGGCTCTTTGGTTCTCTCCATATTCTGGGTACCGCAAAGGGCATTGCCTTGCGTACTCCCCGCAGCCACCCTTCAAGTGTGGAGCGGCAGCTTCCACAGATCACATGGGGTGCCCAGGGCTTATCTTTGTCACCTATAGGCATACCAAAATAGAGCCGATACGCGATCCAGAACTTGGTGCCTTTCACAATCTTTGCGATACTTGCTTGGGGCCTATGTAATACCCACAAACGTAGCAGAATATTTCCGGCGAGTGTTTACAAGCTCTAGTTGCCATTCTCTTTACCAAACTGTACTACATTAATCATAACCTGCAGATATAGAGAGAAGAGTTATTAAATCTGCAACAGATTACAGATTCCAGAAAAAAAATGTATTCGCAACACTGAAACAATGTTCGCAATAAAAAAGGATCGATAACACTCAAATCATCAGCACAGAGAAGCACAGAAACACAATACCTCAGTGCTGGTAACCATCAGACAAACAACCTGCTTTCTTTGTGTGCTCACACTTACTGACTTCTCAGACTCTGCGCTCTTCTTTATATAACACAGTGGAAGTTTCGGGCAATTTCTAGAGCAAGAAACTGTCAACGAACATCCGGATTGTTCTCAACAATTCCTGATTATTCTGATATTGCTGCGCCCATAATAACATTATACTGGTAAAACATGAAAAATGGATTATCTCTGAAACCATTGATGATACACA
Source organism: Bathynomus jamesi (assembly GCA_023014485.1). Taxonomy (NCBI): domain Eukaryota; kingdom Metazoa; phylum Arthropoda; class Malacostraca; order Isopoda; family Cirolanidae; genus Bathynomus; species Bathynomus jamesi. Next base: position 1,226,557 of record JAJOZX010000381.1, read on the forward strand.
CAAACTAAGGCCAGATTTGGACTCAGCGCCCACAAATGCATATAAAAACATAAAAAATTCTATATAAACAGAATCAGTGTTACACAGTGTAATTGCCCTTTGTTTTATCAACTCTCTTTTTTAAATGGATTCAACCCAAGGCATTACCAAAATAAAATATACCCACAAAACTGACACACTATTAACAAATGGGGGTTTTCCTTTGTATTATATAAATAGTTATCAGGCACATTAGGAAATTCTGCCTTCATTAGTCCCTCATGGAGTAACTTCAACCAAAACGTGATCTCCGGTGTCATTGGAGCCGGTATCCCTTACGACTTCTCCCTCGTTTCTCATTTTTCTTCATTCATATAAAACTCATTAAATACACGCATAAAATACAATATAAAAGCGAAAATTTAGATTTAACTACGTAGAATATATATTTTTCTTCAAGACACTAAACTGTGTAATATTAATTAAGATATTGTGTAAATTGAAATGTATTTATATCGTACGACACCTGTGCAATATATTTAAATAAATGTATATGGATTATTAGGAAAGGATTATCGTTGGGGTGCAAGATCGGATGTATAATTAAATATTATAGATTTTCCTCCACTGTCACACTGTGCTTGAATATGGAGATTTTCATTTAGTTTATGTTCCCGCCCTCGATGTTTTCATACCCAATGACACGAGACTTTGCTAATATTTGTGACGAACTCGATAGTAATGCTAAAATCCGTTTTCTATACCATCACATTCTCCAGGATGTACTCTTTTAAATGGATAATGACACATGATGCAAGTTCGTCACTCGTCCTCGCAAAATTCAGTTCTTTTAAAGGGGGAAAACACCATGCGCTCAGGGCAGATTGTGAGAGAATTCCGCGGATATTAGTGACGAACTCGGTGTGTTTAGCATCTCTTGCGGAGTGCAGTCTGGTTATTATTATCATCATTAAAATAATCTACACCCACTTCCGATCAAAATGGTACAAACCCCCATCAAAATCTTCATTTTTTGGCAAAGCTATGGTAATTTCTAATTCGCAAATCTTTAGAGTCAAATTGCTCAAAACAGTTTTGCAAAGATCGTCAATAATATTCGCAGCGCTTCATATGGTTATATCACAATTCCCTTCTAGCCAATAGCTGATGTATAAGGTATAATATATGTTTATATTTACTGTATATAAGATCTTTACGAAACTTCATTTGATGACTCAAATAGAATCCCAACCAACTTAGTCTTTATTTGAAATATACTGTACTCGACACTATATTCACTGTGTGTACACGTACAGTACATTTATTGAACTAATATTCTTTTTCAACTAAGATTTCAGAAACTCCAATTAATATATTTTCCACTAAAGTTTCGATAATTTGGTAAATATTCAGTTTTGGGAACACCTGTATTTTCACAAAGTCGAAATTTGCTGCAAGGATCCTTATCGGTCTGAAATTTGATGATGTTATTATGAGCTTGGCTAATCATGGTAAATGCTACTGATGACGTCATTAACTTTCGGCCAGTCAGAATCCGTGTAACAAATTTGGACACACACACTCTCTCTCTCTCTCTCTCTCTCTCTCTCTCTCTGTATATATATATATATATATATATATATATATATATATATGATTATAGGGTTTCCCCAAAAAATGCCCCGATTTTTATTTGACCATTATTTTATGATGAATGTATGTTATTATTGGGGTTTCTTCTTCAGAAAGGTAACAGATTGGGGTTTTATTCCGCATATGCACTAGCCACATACGTATACATTTCTAATAATTCATGACTTAATAACTAATAAATATTGTATATTAATTACTTAATTACTTAATAACTAATAAATATTGTATATTAAAACCGTTCTTTCACTATTTCCTACTTAAAGCAATAGCTTTTCCTAATTTCGTAGAAATTAGGAAAAGACGACACCGCTGCCAATATACTATATTCTAGTAATGCCATAGAAGGCCTTATTAGGCCCAGATTACCCGAGATTCACAGTGGTTTCAGCAGGATGGAACACCTCCACGCACTGCTTGTGAAACTTGCAACTCTTTGAGGAAGCATTTTACCGGGCGATTAATCCCTTCATGAGCCAATGGAATAACCCCATACTCACCTGACCTCACACCCCCTGACTCTTTTTGTGGGGTTACGTTAAAGACAGGATCTATTCTGCCAAGCCTAAGACACTTGAAGACCTAAGCCTAAAGTCTATGAGGTAACTGTAGACACCAATCGATTTAAAAAAGTGGCAACCTTTTTAAGAGTCTCAAAGACCTTTATTTCGGCTCTGTGCTTTTTTTCTATGGGGGTAGGGTGACATTTTTGTGGGCATTCGCCTTTGGCCACTCCTTCCTGCATAAAAAAATGAACAACATCCTAACTGATCTTTTTCCAAAAATTGTGTCAAACATTTATGTAAGGTTGAATATTGTGTTAGAAAAAGTGGCGATTACACTGAACATGCTGTTTTATTAAGGTTAATAAATTCCTATTTTACGTACCTATTGCGTTTGTCTTTGTGTCTAGATTCCCTTTTTTTTTTTTAGCTTAGAACACTTATTTAGAAGTAGGGCCATGTTTTAGGGACACCTGGTGCATATATGTTAACCCCTCCGTCCATGGCCTTGGGCGGTTCGAAGATGACGGGGGTTCTGGTTAGGTGGCAGCAACGGATTTGTTACTCTGGAGTATCTTGTACTGTATAGGGGATCGCAGTACTTTCTCTTATACTACTCTCCGATTTCTTCTTGTAGTGGATTGGAGGATTCTGTGAAGCTTACTAAATTCTCTGAAGGTTCCCCGATTCTTCTTGCAACGTATCGGGAAATTATTTTTCTCTATTTAAGACTAAGTTCTCTGAAGAGAGCAAGGCTCGAAGGAGAAGACAAAGATATCCTCTTACTGTAGTTTCCTGCTAAAATGTTACAGGTAATGCTCAGCCTCTAAGTTAGATCAGACAATCAGAATGAATATTTGAAAAATTGTTCGGTTTTATATACTGAATTTTTGGTGACATCATTATTATTTAATGTTGACTTGTTTTGTTTTTTATTCTCAATAGGCTGCATTATTTTGCATAATATTTGAAGATAAGGTAAATATTTTAGCTGTAGCAATGTCTAGACAGATAAGCAAGATATTTGAAGATGAAGCCATATTTTTATTTTAAACCGCATATTGACAGATCTGATATTATCATGATCTGCCGAATTAACTAAAAATGGAAATTGAAATATGTATTTTATTATAAATTACAATTAAACATACATATGAGCAAAAATTAAATGCTTAACATTTAAAATTAAACGTTAAGCAAGACATTACTTCATCTTTTACAACGAAGAGAAAATGTATACAGAAAATGAACATTGTAGAATTTAACAAGATTACATTATTAAGCTAAATCTAAAAAATGATTAAGCAATTTAAAAAAAATTATTCACCAATTATTTAGCAGAAATAAAATAGAAAGCGAATCAAAAATTTTATCCGAACTTCGTCAGCGTTTTGCGAATTTGGACTCTATATGTAAAAATGAATATAAGAATATAAGGATTATATAAATATAAGGATTATATAAATATAAAGATTATATAAATATAAAGATTATATAAATATAAAGATCATATAAACATAAGGATTATATAAATATACGAATTATACGAATGAATATAAGAATTATATAAATCACTATAAGAATTATATAAATCACTATAAGAATTATATAAATCACTATAAGAATTATATAAATAAACATAAGAATTATATAAATGAATATAAGAATTATGTGAATGAATATAAGAATTATATGAATAAATATAAGAATTATATGAATAAATATAAGAATTATATGAATGAATATAAGAATTATATGAATGAATATAAAAATTATATGAATGAATATAAAAATTATATGAATGAATATAAAATTATATGAATGAATATAAAAATTATATGAATGAATATAAAATTATATGAATGAATATAAAAATTATATGAATTATTCACTGTTCATTTTTACACACACACACATATTATATATATATATATATATATATATATATATATATATATATATATACAATATATATATATATATATATAAAAACTAATATTAAGTATCGGAGACACCAAATTCCGGCGACCCGCACATTTCAGGCATCAGGCCAATCAGGGTAATCCTTACATCCTAGGTTACACTAGGTTAAGTGGTCGCTCTAGGTTTTTTTATGCAGGAAGGAAGGGCCAAGTGGGAACGCCTGTTGAAACCCCCCCCCCCCCCCAAAGGAAAGTGAAAAAGAGAGCCAAAATACAAAAACAAAATGTCAGATATTTCCTACGTCACCAACTTTCGACTGATCAGGGGTCCAAAAAATTGGTGTCTCCAGAAGTTAGCATAAATATGACATATGGCTCTATTAACCTAATCTAACCTACCCACTACAGTAACTTAGCGTACGCCTACTCGGGCATAAGTACGCTTAACCCGGGCATAAAATTCATCCCACTTTATTAACGTAACTTACCTAGTATGGTAAATAGGACTATCGCACTGACCCGTAGTTGTATTCTTGTAAACAAACACTGATTTCAAAGTCCTTTAAAATGACAAATGAGTTACTGTAAAATGTTTGAACCCTTTTTTACCTAATCCCAGTAAGATTTTCAGCCGTCCGAAATTATGCATGAGTAGCTCATAAATTTTACTGTAACTTAATTGAGATTTATGAAACTTTGTCTTTGTCAATAAGAATAATTTACATATGAGCAAATTTCTCACCCTTTTCTAATGAATTACAGTGAACATCACATTTTTTACAAATTGCAGGATCTTTCACTAATTTTTTAGATTGTAAATAAATTGACACTTCACTTTCATTATGTTCAAGTTCAGTTCATATTTTTTAAGGTAGACGAGTACATCCTCCTGTTTCCAATTTCCAATTAAAACTAAAATCGTGTATTGCTATGACGTATGGCGTCTAACGGATGAAAGATTTGCCAGGATTGGCCAAGAACTCATAATATTATCAACTTTCAGCAAAATTCGAGTTTGTCCAAAAACTGGCGTCCCTGAAACTTGATATTAACGGACAATTTATATTAATTAGACGTTATTGTCATAGTTGTCTCTAACAAATGTTATCATGGTAAAGAAGGGATAGGAAATCTTATTTATGGAAGTATAGTTAAATGGTATTTTGTTTTTAATGTTAATAATGAATTTTATATGCTAGCTAGTTTAAATTCACAAACTGCTCGTAAACTGTACTTTCATAAATGCAATAATCTGTATGTATAGAACAAGAAGATAGTTTTAAATTTGTGCGAATGTACTTATAAGCGGGTCCCTTTAATAAAAATGCCCTTCCGGTGTCGGGAGAACGGGATCTAACCTAGGTGCGAATTTCTTAATGGTCCCTGGACTGTTTTCCCTCTTGTTTGTGGTTTATTCGTTTTTTTGTATCCACCCGAAGAGGATGCCAGTGGGCATCGAAACTGTTGTGGAAATAAACTCTGTCTATTAGAGTAGGTTTTTATTATCATATTTTGACCTTCACGTAGAAAAAAGTGAAGTTTTTTGCATTTATGATGCAATACTTATTATTTATTTGTTTTCAGATGCACAAATGAACTGAAGATATGGTTGTTTATGAATGTAAATATTTTACATATATTTACTGTAAAAAACAAGTAAGAAAATATAAGAAAATATACAGAAAATATATAGAAAACTTTCGTTGTAATAAATTACGCATTACTTAAAATTATAAAAATTTGTGTTCTAAGTTCGAGAGTTACATGTAAAATAAATTCATACATGAAGCAAAGATACGAGTTTTCGGATCGCCGAGTTTACTATACTGTATATATATATATATATTTAAAAAGGGCTTAAGTAAACTACGTTACAACTTTTTAGGTTTAATTTAAGCTTCTTACGTAATTTTATTTATATAAAAAAATAAACCTCTCAAAATACAGTACTTATCATTTTAATTTTATGTTTTTGGTAAGTGGCTGGGACTACAAGTTCGAAAATTTATCTGAAGAAACCATATTTTATTCTATTCTCTCTTTTCAAACAAGTAATAATCAATGAGGAGGGCCAGAAACTGGCACAACGCTCAGGCCAACTAATGCAGCCTATTGCACTAAATCCTGTATTATTATTACCAGCATCATCGGGATTTGAAGCAGGCATGGGGCAATTACTTGGTCAATGTAAGTAGTATGACCGCAAAAAGGTAGAGTGCAATGCAATTGCAAATGTCGCAAGAGTGCCAACCCCCACCCCTTGTTGCAACCCCACCCCATTTGTTGCAAGGCACCCCATAGTGCCGACCACCACCCCCCTTGTTGCAAGCCACACCATAGTGCCAATCCCCCACCCCCTTGTTGCAAGGCACCCCATAGTGCCAACCCCCTTTGTTGCAAGGCACCCCCAAAATGGGGGAGGGGTTGCAAGATCAACAAGGGGTTATGCAACTTGGAGGCGGAGTTATCCCCAAGCTGCAATGAACCCCGCTGGGGAAGACCTAACCTAAGAGAGAGAGAGAGGAGAGGTGTTCGTCAGGCAGCAGCCAAGCGCATATTAAGACTTCAGCCGAACGGCCGTTGTCTTATAGGGCCCCTAATCAGCCAGTTGGCTTAATCAGCCAGTGCCTCCAGGCATCATCAGCCAGTTGGCACTGTGTACACGGCACGTACACACCCTTCTATACTGTTTATGTGCGTCGCGCGACCGCGTTAAACTCTAAGGTGGAGTGTAGGCGGGCTCGAGACCCGGCGCGTCCTTCCGCGGTTGATAGCCAGTGTGACCTAATGATCTGTGTTAAACCGTAGATCTAAGGTGGAGTGTAAACATCCTTCCACGGTTCGTAGGGGCAGGATCCAGTTATTGCAACACTCGATCATGCTGAGTTGCCAGTTTGCGCTATTTATTTAATTAAAGCATATATTCTGGCTTAATCCGCCAGTTGGCTTAGAAGGCGTAAATGGCTTGTTCAGGTTGAGTTGCCAGGTAGCAATATTTATTTAATTAATGCATATATTCTGGTTTAGAAATCAGCTTTAGAAGCCAGCCAACGAAAATATCACGACTTAACCTAACCATTCATCAAGGGCGTACAGTTGACCTAACCGGGCATTCAGTTGACCTAACCGGGCATTCAGTTAACCTACATTAAGATATAAAGAATGCCCGACTAGGGCATTTATAGCTTTGTTTACGGTCGGTAGGTTATCTCCTAGATTACCAACCTCTTTCTAACCAACCAACCTTTCTCTTTTTAACATATTGCTTCCCAGTGTTAATCACTTTAACATATTGCTTCCCGAATACTTTGGGAAGCAATATGTTAAAATGATCCGGGAATGGCGTTAGCTAGCCTTTCAAATGAATAAGTTATATTTTCTTTTAAGAAATAAAATTAGATCTCTCCTTTCCTGAGTATGATACGTTATACTCATTTAACAAATATTTACAATAACCTTTCAACGTACTCCCACCATGAATGATTTAAAGAGTGTAGTTGTAGAATTTCTTCTTTTATTAGAGAAATACCAGTATATTTAATACTGCGCAATTAGAGTTTATTGTCTAACAGTAACATTGTCATCCATATTTAATTGTATATAGATTTTATGTAAAGGAAGTATTTCTAAGTGTCTTTTCAGATGAACGCCTTTTTCCAGTATGCAAAAGATTCTATATGCATATCATAAGAAATTTAAACTCGAAAGTTTATTTCAGCAATTTAAGAATTAACTTTACTTGCACAAAACATAAATGGAATGATGGAAGTAAAGGTAAATTACACCTGTCCTTAGTTTACTTAGAACTGGAGATGCATTTATATTTTCGGAAAAAATTTAGCATTACGACGCTTCCTCTAAGATCAACGAAGTAGGTAAAACGCCAATGGGTCTGAGCAGTAGTTGGATGGGTTACCGTCGTCTGCGTTAAGCTGTAGTTCCCATCTACCATACATAGTACGGAGGAAAATTAACAACATTAACCAAAACTTTACTTCTAATATGGAAATATTCTAATACCAAGACTAAACACCACTTAGAGCAGGGATTCTCAACACGTGGCTCACGGGCAATATGTTCCTCGTCGAGCTGTTTCAAGTGGGTCGATATCTCAAAATATCGATGTGGCACATCGACACATATTTTTAACTTTTAAAGTTGCTCATGGCCGGTAAAAGGTTGGGGGACCACTGACTCAGAGCATATGGCAGTTTTACAGATTGAAAAATCTTCGAATGAAAAATTGTCGAAAGATTACGATCTTTAGCGTTTAACGAAATGTGAAAAAAAAATTAGAAGCAACTTTTTGTGGCTAGAAAATAATAAATTTATTAAAAGCACATTTTAGGGTGGTGAAACTTACTATTTGATAAAACCTACTATTTTAATCATACCTAATTTTAGTGTACAGTTATAACCAATTTGCACAGTAATAATTTCAATTTGTGCAGTGATAAATTAGGTTCTATATCCGATATAGAACCTAATTTATCACTGCACAAATTGAAATTATTACTGAGCAAATTGGTTATCACTGCACACTAAAATTAGGTATGATTTTAATTGAAAAAATATTTGCCGATATTTCAACTTACTATTTGATAAAACGGATCACCTGAAGATCAGGACCCCCAGCCTTCTTTAGTTAGCCTTATAAGGCTAACTAACGAAAATATCACGACTTAACCTAACTAATCGTCAAGGCCGTATAGTTGACCTAACGATTGGTTAGGTTAAGTCGTGATATTTTCGTTAGTTAGCCTTATGAGGCTAACTAACGAAGGCTGGGGGCCCTGATCTTCAGGTGATCCGATAAAACTTACGGATACCTGAAGATCAGGGCCCCCAGCCTTCTTTAATTAGCTTTATAAAGCTAACTAACGAAAATATTACGACTTAATCTAACCAATCGTCAAGGGCGTGCGGTTGACCTAACTATCGGTTAGGTTAGGTCGTGATATTTTCGTTAGTTAGCCTTATAAGGCTAACTAGAGAAGGCTGGGGGCCCTGATCTTCAGGTGATCCAAACCTACTATTTTAATTAGAGAATCTATAGCCTAACCAAACTTAACTCTAACCTAACCTATAACCTATATTTTCAATGGTTTTGTCATTATGTGATCGCTCATGGACCCGGGTACTAGCCAATATGCGTTGTTCAATCGTATAATTGCTGCTATTACACATTTCAAATGGGTCTGAAAGAAAAACGAAAATCAGTTACTATTTAATTAACTGAGGTGACAAGACATTGTGGACACCCTGTACAAACAATATATTTTTTAAATTTCTGATTTGTTAACTTATTGTTAGAATAAGTTATGATAGAATGATTAAATATAAATAAGAACGAATTATCAAATATTTTTTTATTATTTTCTAGTGATTTTTTGAAACGTTTCGCGTGTTCGAGTCTGTAATATTGCCATGCAGAAAATTTTTTTAGTTACTTTCTCGTAAGACTATTTTCAAAGGCAAACATTTCTGAAGAATGATATCCCACCAGTCATAAGCAATTATTTTTTTAAATAGTTTATAGACAACACGTATCGCAAAATAGTTTGGAGGCAAAAAATGTGAATGAAAACTTTATTTGAGCTCCATTAATTTTACTTTTATTACAGAAAATTATAAGAAAATTTTTAATGATTCTTAAGACCTTTATTTCGGTAATTTCATTGTTTTGAGCAATTTTCAGAGAACGCTGAAAACCTCCAAATTTTCAAATATCTGTATATAATAAAAGGATCACCTGAAGATCAGGGCCCCAGCCTTCTTTAGTTAGCTTTATAAGGCTAACTAACGAAAATATCACGACCTAACCTACCCAATCGTCAAGGACATACAGTTGACCTAACGATTGGTTAGGTTAGGTCGTGATATTTTCGTTAGTTAGCCTTATAAAGCTAACTAAAGAAGGCTGGAGGTCCTGATCTTCAGGTGAACCCAATAAAATTATAGACTGTGGACTGGTGGTAGTACTCCATAAAAAACTTATTAGATTTGGTTGTGGGTTTCTACACATTTCATTTGTGGGAAATTGAAGGTGTAGAGTGTAGACTATGCTAGGGTTACCATATTTGAACTTTCAAAAAAGAGGACACTTCGGAGAGGGAAGGTGTATCAGTATCAGTATCTATCAACTCACGTTGTATTAATTTGTTATATATATTGTGTACTACATGTCGTCTATATTGAGTATCTATTAAATAAGAGCAAGTGTTATGGCCTCAAAAATCAATGTTAGAAACTTTAAATTTGCCGGACATGTCCGGGAAAAACCGGACGTATAGCAACCCTAGACTATGCGGTATTGGCCGTAGTCTAAACTCTTTTGCAATGGACATGTACTCGAACAACCGACAACACTATGACTTGTGTTAGGATAGATTAGTTAGGATATCTCGGGTGAAGTTAGATTAACTTAAATAAGATATAGATAAACTGCTGTGACGTTCCTTCGTTCAAAGTTCCATACAGAAAATTAAGACCATATTTCTTTCCCCGAACTTTTTTACTCTAGTTACGCTCCTGCGACTTTATGTTCACACCAAATTATAAATAGTTAAACGGCAAACATAAATCACTGCGTCCTAAATTAGTTCACAGAGAGAATATATATAAAATTTCGTTGAATATTGTAGATGAAGTATTTAAGTCAATACGCAGAGATAAGGAGTTAAGTTTTTAATATACGACTATACTAACAGAGACCCGCAAGACATTTGCGGTCAAATTAGTATCTTTATTTAGACATTACTTCTTTAATTACAGGATTTCATGCACCTTTAAATTTCAGCTGGCGGAACCCGCCAAAAAATGACGGGTTGGAGTTTTCCATATGCCGCACACTACCCCCACACCAGCCTCCGCTTAAACAGACCAAAAGGAACATTTTTTTTCTTCTATGAACCTTTTCCTATCTGGCTTCGTTTAAAAGTTGCGCATTCCCGCACGCACCTGGTAAAGATTTTTCACTATATTCCGCTTAAACAGACCGAAAGAAATATTGCTATTTCTATGAACTTTTTCACAATGTGGCTTCGTTTAAAAGTTGCGCGCGTGCGTCTGCGCAAGCTTGTGCGAAACAAAACCTAAATATCCTTAGGATCCTTCCAGAACAGAGACCTTTCCAAATGTGTTGGTATGAGTGCCCTACGTTGAGCGATTTCTAAGTAAAACGCCAGACAAACAGATCCACAGACAGAAGGAGAGAAACTGCCTATTATTATTATTGTAGATACAGTATACAAAAGCAATTTTTTAGACATTTTATTAAGATTCGCGATGTAAGTTTCGATACTTTATGTATTATTTGAGAGATGAAAAGTTAATTGAATTATTAATGTCAATAAACTGTTCTTCAATAAAATGTGTTTGCTTTTGTTATAATCATTACTTAAACTAGTTTCACATGCTTTTAACTCTCGAAAAGATTCTTCTTCATGTTTACACAATCTTATGTCTGATTTATTCTGAGGTCTACTTCTACTCATGTTCTTCTGAACTGTTTTTGTTCTTTGGTCTACAAAGAAAACACCATAAATCGTAAGCATCTTTACATTCCATCCAGAAACATTGTAGTATAGCAATTATAAATTTTAATCAAAGAACTTTTTTATTCGCTGTGTATAGATTCCATATTGCTATACTACCTCTCTATGAGTTTATAATGAAAATCAATTGAACAGGAATTACTGCAGGCAAGTTGCAATATTTCTAAATTATTTAGGTGTTTTGTCCTTTGCTTTTATTATACAGGGTGTCCCAGAATTAACTATCTATTTCAATGAAATCGGACACATTTTTTAAAAACACACTTTTATTTATGTTTATCATGTTTAATATGTGTTAAAAATGTATAAATTTCTAAATTTTTTTCATAATTTTATTTTCATAATTTGTTCATTATCTGGTCCAATGAAAGACCGTCTGAAGTCATAGAATGGCAGAGAGACTCTCCAAAAGTTAACGTGTGGCTTGGAATGACCAAATCCAAAATTTATGGCCCATTCTTCTTTGCGGAAGCAACTGTAACAGGTACCGTCTACCTTGATATGCTTCAGCAGCTTCTCGAACCACAGCTTCTTGATGATGGCATTCTTGATAATGTTGTGTTTCAACAAGAAGCATTGATCTTTTGGCGATAAACCTTTGTTTTTATGAAACCCCATGCAAAGAAATCCGGGGTGTCAAATCCGGAGAACGCGGAGGCCAAGGTCGAGGTCCTCCACGTCCAATCCACCGATTCGGAAGGCGTCTGTTGAGGTATTCTCGAACAATTAGAGCATAATGACATGGTGCTCCATCTTGTTGAAACACAACATTATCAAGAATGCCATCATCAAGAAGCTGTGGTTCGAGAAACTGCTGAAGCATATCAAGGTAGACGGTATCTGTTACAGTTGCTTCCGCAAAGAAGAATGGGCCATAAATTTTGGATTTGGTCATTCCAAGCCACACGTTAACTTTTGGAGAGTCTCTTTGCCATTCTATGACTTCAGACGGTCTTTCATTGGACCAGATAATGAAAAAATTATGAAAATAAAATTATGAAAATTTTTTAGAAATTTATACATTTTTAACACATATTAAACATGATAAACATAAATAAAAGTGTGTTTTTAAAAAATTTGTCCGATTTCATTGAAATAGATAGTTAATTCAGGGACACCCATATTTTCTGCTGCATATTACCCACAATTTTATTATTTTCAGCTATATACACACACACACACACACACCTTTCCTTTCAACCTTTCAAATGTTCCGTGCGATAATTCCTCATTTCAAGAAGGTCAAGCTTGTCGCCCCTTCTCTCGAGTTAGCCTGGTGAAGTAATGAGTTGGTTTCTTGTACTCTCCACCTCACATAGCCAGGTACGCCCGGCTCATCGCGGATTGTTCTGAGCCACACGTCTAATCTTCTTTTGAAGATGTCCACTGCAACACCACTCGTGTTCCTTAGTTCTTTGGGTAGCTGATTAAACAGTTTTTGTCCTCTCACAACAAAACTATTTTTTTCAGGGTTAAGGATGTTCCTTGTCTCGCCTTTAATTTGGGAACACGACACAGTCTTCTTTTCTACTTTCCACTGTAGTTTGGGGAGTTACAGGATTCAGAGTAAGATTAGGGACTAGTTTTTCCATTATTTTCCAAGTGTAAATAATGGTGTGTGTGTGTCTCTTCTCCTTTCCAGTGAATATAGGTCTAGTTCGCGTAACCTTTCCCAGTAATTTAGTTCTTTGCACCCATTAATCTTGGCTGTGAAGCTTCTCTGAATCCCTTCTAGCTGTCTGATGTCTTCTTTTTTTATATGGGCATGTTAGGACGGAACAGTATTCCAATTTGGGTATGATCAGTGTTCTCAATAGAGGAATCATTATATTCCTATCCCTTCGTTTAAAGGTTCTCAATATCTGCCCCGTTATTCTCTTTGCTCTGTTTACTGCTATCTTATTTTGTGTTTAAAATTTCGCATCATCAGTCATTACAACCCCTAAGTCTTTTGCTTTAGAGTTTCTCTGAATTTCCTGTCCATTTAGGGGTATAATATCCCATGAATTTTTGGTCCTCTCTTTTTCCGTACTGCAACAGGTGAAATTTCTCAGTGTTAAACTTCATATTGTTGTCTTCCGTCCACTTGTAGATTCTGTTCATGTCGGTTTGTAGGGATCCTATATCTTCTGGGTTTCTTATTTTTCTACTGATCTTTGTGTCATCAACAAAGGATGTTATTGTGCTGTCTCTGGTAACGTCCTCATCTATGTCAGTTAGCATGATTATGAAGAGTAGTGGAGCTAACACTGTTCCTTGTGGAACTAAGCTGAGGACCTCTGATTCTAATGAAGATATTCCTTGTACTGCAACGACTTGCCGCCGCTCACTAAGGAAATTATATATCCATTTCCCTACTTTTCCTGTTATTCCCATACATTTCAGTTTATGTATTATGGTTTTATGGTCACACTTGTCGAACGCTTTGGCAAAGTCTGTGTATATTACATCATAGTTTTCATTACTTTCCAGCACATCAAAAATGTTGTTGTAGTGTTGCATTAGTTGTGATAGGCATGGTCTGCCTTACCGAAATCCATGTTGGTTATCATTTAATTTTTTCCGAGTTTCCAAAAAGTCAGATTTTCTGTCTAACTATTCTTTCAAATATTTTAGTGAGATGAGATGTAAGCGACACTGGCCTATAGCTTTTGGTCGGATCGATCTCCTTTATATATGGGACTATGCTCGCTCTCTTCAGGATGCCAGTATTTCTACCGTGTCTAGTGATCGTCTCCATATAAAATATAGGGGCTCAGCGATTGCATTCTTGCAGTTTTTGATCAGTGTGGCATTCCATTTGTCCGGTCCTGCCGCTGAGTGTGCTTTTATGTAGTTTCCCTATAGCTTGTGTAATATCATCTGTCGTAAAGTCGAAGTCCGTTATACTTTTCCCTTGTAGTTCTTCTTCAAAGAAAGCGTTTCTATCGCATATAAGTTTGTCAGCTTTTGGGATACTGAAAGATCATTCGTACTGCGCCCTTAATATTTCAGATACTTCTGTTAGACCATCAGATAAAGCACTGTCTTCGTTTTTTGAAGGTCCGATAGTCGTGTGATTTTTCGACTTCCTTTTTCCAAATTCTAAAAGTACTTTGAGTTAACCTTTATCGCTTCTAAGCTTCGTCTTCTTTTTCTGTATGCTTCTCAATTAGTTCCTGTATGACGCAATCGATACTCTGCAGTTTATCATTTAATATTTTTCTGATGTTGTTATCTTTAGTTACTTAATTTTGCAGTCACTCTTTATCTCTTTCGGAACAATGACCTCTTTTGTCTCTCGAACCTGCTTCTCTTTCCTCTTTGTTGTATTTTTGGGACATGTCTTTCCACAATTTCCAGCGTCTTCTCTAAGGTCACTATCATCTCTTCCATTGTCTTTGCCTTGAAGATGGTTTTCCAATTTATTACTTTCATGCTCGATGCAACACCTTCCCAGTGAAAATTAAAAATTTCGAATTTGCTTCCTTCTGTTATTCGTGTTCTTTCTTTTCCTGTTGCTTTTATATTGGTTGTTATTTCAATAATGTTGTGATCCGATATTATAGTTGGGGATATTTCTACGTTATCAATTACGTTGTTGTTGTTGTTTAGCCGATCAGCCCACCCTGATCGAGCAAGCCGGCGGCACGCAGGTAACCGATCGCCCTCTCCGGAGTGGACCAGAGGTTCAGCGCACTAGTGATGTTGTGTTGTGTTCGTTGTTGTGCTAGAGCGGTACAGTCCGTCATAATGTGTTCAATTGTTTGTGGTGTGTCTTGGCACAGGTGGCAGGTGTCGTCTATGGAGTTGTCTAGTCTGTGTTTATATGTCCGTAAGTTTGGGTGATGTCCACATCGGAATCGTGCTAAGTTAACTCGATCCGATCTGCTCAGGCTGATCTCTGACCTGTTAATGGGTGGCGGCTTCGCACCTAGGACCGCATTCGGACCGAGTCGTGTCAGTGCTTTGTGGGTTAGGTGTGTGTGTATGTGTTTTCTGTACTGTGTGATGTCTGTGGGGCGTGGTATGGAATGGAGTATTTCGTTATAATATCTCTCTGGTGTTACCTTAATGGTGCGAGGTGTTGGTGCATGATTGTACATGTAGTGGCAAGGGTGTTGTGGGTTAGTTGTCGCTGCTGCCATGAATTGTGTTCCCCTCATGTCTAAATGTTCCCTAACTTTTAGTATTTTTGTTTCTGTGTGCAGGTGTTCTATTGGTGTTGTTTGAGTGCATCCTGTAATGATATGAAGTGCGTTGTTTTGTATTGTTTGTAAGGTGTTTATGTGTGTGTTTGAGATAATGGGTGCCCAGCATGGGCTAGCATAGTCCATAACTGAGCGAATATATTGTTTGTATATGAGTGATGTTGTTTCCTGCTGGTGTCCAAAGTTTGTGCCTGTTAGTACCCTAAGCGTGTTAAGTCTTGACGTACATTTGGTTTTAATGTCCTGAATGTGGTTTGCAAAAGATAATGATGTGTTGTATGTGACACCAAGTATTTTGGTCTGTGAGTGTGTGGAATGTTGATGTTGTTTAGTGTAAGCTGTGGAATTACCTGGTGTTTTTTGTGTTGCTTGTAAGCAAGGTGATGGTTGATTTTGTGGGCGCTACTTTGAGTCTATTGTGTGTGAGCCAGTCTTGTATACTGTTTATGTATGTTTGTAGGTTATTTGTAGCGGTGTCGATGTTGTTGTGGGTGGATGTTAGAGTGATATCATCTGCATATGATGATAAGGTAAGCTTGTTATCTATGGGTGTTGGAATGTCACGCATGTATAAGTTGAAGAGTGTTGGTGAGAGAACAGAGCCTTGAGGGACCCCGTTCGGAAAAAGCTTGTTTTTGGATGATTTGCCATTAAATGTGACATGTGAGTATCTTCCTGAGAGATAGTTGCTCAGCCACCTTTTGGTGTTATTGTGCATGTTTGTGTTGAGTATTTTGTTTATGAGAGGGAAGCGTGGGATAGCATCAAATGCTTTACTAATGTCTATTGTTGCTAATAGTGTACGTTGAGCTGGTCTTCTGGAGTTGATGCCATCCATGATGTGCTGCGTGAGGTTAGTGAGTAATGTCGTGGTTGAGTGGTGAGGTCTGAATCCATGTTGAGTAGGCGATAGTGGTATGTGTGGGTTGGTGATTTGTAAGATTAGTCTTTCTGTTACTTTGGAAGGTGTGCATAGTAAAGTAATGGGTCTATAGGAAGCTGGTTCTGTTGGATTTTTGTTTGGTTTGAGTAGTGTAATAATTTTACCTTGTTTCCATATGTCAGGAATAATACAGTGTTGGTATGAATATGTGCTGATATTTGTGAGAGCTAATATTCCTGGGACCCAAGTGTTTAAGGTGTATGTTAGATATGTTGTCTGGTCCAGTAGCCTTCGAATTCTTAATGTTTTTGATGATCTTGGTGGTCTGGTATGTATTGAAGGGTGTAATGGTCATGTCGAGTCTGTAGGTTTTCTTGTGTCTGGCTGTTTGTCTGTCTGCATGTTTCTGGTTGTTGTCTCTGTTTAAGTGACTTATCTTTGCGTAGTGATTAACTACATAGAATGTTAGCTTGTTGTGTGTATGTTGGGATATTATTTTGGCTGCGACAGATAGCCGCGTGTGAGGTGTGAATGCCGCTGTTAGAGTGGGTAATGCTGTTTATAGTCTTGTATAGCCTGTATGTATCTGTGGAGTGGTTTAGTGTTGTTATGAATTCCCTGAATGTTTCTGTTTGTTTTTCTTTGAGTTTGTTGTTTATTTCTGTGTTGAGCTGTTATATCTGCTGTTTTATGGCTTCTTTGTGTGGTGTTTGTGTGTTATATTTGAGGTTGTTACGTTGCCTTATGAGGTGGGCTATTTCTCTAGTGTAATTTGGGTTGTATTTCCTAATGTTGCCCTTGGGTATGTATTTGTTTGCATTATTGATAATCTGATTAAATGTCTTGAGTGTTGTATCGATGTTTATGATGGGTGTGCTGTTTAATGTGGTGAATTGTTCCTCAGTCTGTATTTTGAACTGTTCCCACTCAGCTTTCTTGTAATTTCTGTAAGTGTGCCTAAGGCTGTTGGGGCAGAGTGTAGAATGTGTTGTAATGATGATGGGCATACCAAATCTAGGCAGTTGTTTTTTCTTGTCTTTTCTGTTATTTCTTGTGTTAACATAAATTCATCAGCTAGAGGTTGTAACATTTTTACCTGCTCCTGGTCTTCCCGTGTGCCCCCCATTGTCCTGGTGTATACATATATTTTTTCTTATCCTTTTATATTTCATGAATGAAAAATTAAAATCACCACAGAGAAAAATATTTGCGGTTGGAGAATGTAGATCTTTTACCCAGTTTCTTACCTCTTTAATGGAATCTGAGAATTTTGAGGTTGGCGTGTTCGGGGGTCTGTGCATTACAATTAGTACCATATTTAATTTTTCAACTTTTGCTGCTACACATTTTACGTAGCAGTTTGAGGTACTTATAGACATTTCTGCTATATGCCTTTCGCGTGTGTAAATAGCACACCCTCCTTTACGTCTCACTGTTCTGTCGGCTCGGAGGATGTTACTGTATATTTGTCAATTTGTATTTCTTTTTTGTCAATACAGAACTCAGTTTTCACAGTTCGCCTGGCAGTCCTTTAGATGGGTTTCCGTGAGGCATGCAAAGTTTGCTCCGGTTTCTTGCATGAGTCCTTTCAGGTATAAAACTTTTTCCGGGGAATCATTTGATTTCAGCCCCTGAATGTTGGCTACGATTAATTTATTTTTCCCCTATCGCTTTTACATATTTGTGTTTCCGATTCATTTTCCAATGGTGGTGCCGGTTTCGTTGTCTTGTGATCCTCCGAGAACTTTCCTTTCTTTATCTGTTTTGATACCCGTTGTCCCGATATCGCATGTAATAACTTTCTGTATGCCTTCTGTACTGCTCTTGGATCCCTTTATTTGTCAGTTGGCTTTGTATTTGCTGGATGGTATTCAATAGTTGAATTGTGTGGGCTACATCTAAAAAATTGGTAGCCCTCTTTGTTGCTGGTTTCGTCTGCTCACCTGTCAGGTTCTTTTGAGGGTGATGGTAACGGCATTTTTGTCCGAATTTGCACCTCCCATATCTTGCATAGGTGTTGCAGACAGTAAGATGATGGAACTTGCACTTTTTCAAATTTGCAATATCCTTTTGTGTAATGTGTGTTACATAACGTAGGATGTATATACAGGGTGGGCCGTAAGTTTCCATACATAGGAAAAATAAACATTTTTTTATGGACAACCATTTTTATTTATATAATATGCTCTACATGGTTGCCATTGTTTTGAAAACACATTTCAATACGTGTTCCCCACTGTTGATGAACACGCATTAGCACAGTTGACGTTATGCTTGTAATGGCGTTGGTGATACGTTCCTTTAGATGATTTATGTCTCGTATCTTTTCCTGATACACCATGGCCTTCAAGTGCCCCCAAAGATAGAAATCAAGGGGGGTGAGATCTGGGGATCTGAGAGGCCACTCCACAGGACCACGCCGACCAATCCAAGCATCCGGAAACTGCTGCTGATCCAAATACCGACGCACGTGAAGACCATAATGAGGTGGAGCTCCATCTTGCTGGAAGTAAACTGGGAAGTTACCTTCCTCGTTTAGCAGGGATGGGAAAATCTCTTCTTGCAACATGTTAAGATACCTTTCGGCATTAAGATTTCCACTGACAAAAATTGGTCCAATAATTCTGTCACCCCATATCCCGGCCCACACCATCACTTTACCGGCACCTTGCATCTTCTTCGGACTCAGCCAGTTAGGGTTAGCATTACTCCAATAGCGTATGTTTTGCCGATTAACCTCTCCATTGACGTAAAAATTTGCTTCATCAGTAAACAAGATCTTACGTCAAACGCATATTCTTAGGGTATCTGAAACATAAAAACAAACGTTTAATTTTTCCTATGTATGGAAACTTACGGCCCACCCTGTAGATGCATTGCCCATCCCGATATTTGCAGTACCCTGCAGTACCCTACGCTTCTATTTCTTGTTATCTGATTATTTTCTATGTTTTTAATTTTGATATTATCATTACTTTTCTTCGGCTGTTTATTTCCTACGTTTTTAGTTTTTATCTTTTTATCATTTTGCTCGTTGGCCAGTTTTACTACATCGCAACTTTTACTTATCTCTTTTCTTTCTTTTACTCTATGTCTTCATTCCGTATTATATTGTTATTCGTTATTTGCTCTTCTCTCTCATCCACCCGAATTTTTATTGGGACATTTCAGGACTCTTGTTTCCCCATTATTCCCTCCTTTTCTGTAACACTCGAATTCGCTTTCTCCATTTTTTTTTAAATATCGCAAAGGAGTTTAGAGTGTGTACGTGCGTCACACAGAAATTTGACTCCCGCAATCTGTTTCGCGTTCAAGACGAGAGATATTTTCCTATCATCCCAATTCATGCAGATAAAGTCGTGCAGTTTTTTACAGAAATCACATCTTATTGCTGCATTTTCATTGTTTCCAAATTACAGAAATTGCAGATTAAGTTAGAATTTGGACCCATGGGCTATTCATTAATTAATTATCGTAAAAAGAAATACACACAAAATTTTGTTTCCTTTCTTTTTCTTTTCTTTCCTTTCGATGGTCACGGGGGTTTATGGCCTTTGCGTTTTATGACCTTTTTCCTGCTTTGTTTCAAACTTTTCTCGAATGTCAACCGTATTACAATCTAAATAAATACGTTAAACTGGTGATAATTTATGTAAACTGTATTGCATTCTCTTAATTTTAATGAATTTCACTTTATAATTTATATGCACGGATTCACTGATACTTTATACACTTTCGGGTGTAAACAGAATAAACCGCCGAGTAGTTTATTCCCTTCTTATTTGGATGTTAATACAGAGAGAGACACAACACGTCCATTGCCCACGAGGTACAAGCAAACTATATACACACACATATGTATATACATACTAGTGGTGTACCGATTAATAGGCATCGAGATCGATAGAATCTGCCATTTTTGGGGCATCGGCATCGGCCAAGTTTAGCCAATTCTTCTCACCGATTCTTTGAAATTTAAATTTTTTTATTACAAAACAAAATCTATATTTATAAAAAATTGAACATACGGGGCTCCAATAAACCTTAGCCCCCCCCCACCCATGGCCTAAACCATTAGAGGTACAGTAAAACTAAACATACTTTACAAAAGAGAATTTAATCCTGCATTTAATGAGAAACAATTAAAACTTGGTGTTCCCGCCATTGGCTTCCAAGACAGCCTGAATTCGCTTTGGGTAGCTTGCTAAAAGTGACGTGAATAGATCTTGATCGTTACGCAAATTTGCTAAAACAGTTTCAATGTGTTGCGTCATTGTACCTTTCGAAAATCGATTTGCTGCAGGTTCTTGAAACAAGAGACATTCGACCTTGTCCTTTATAACTAATCCAATGTGTTCACAGACGTTCAGGTCAGGAGAATTTCCTGGCCATTCTTCATTTCCAAAGAAATCGATCTCATGGTTCCGCAACAACTGTTGAGTGGCTAATACCTTAAAGCAGGGGGCCTTATCGTGCAGAAGTGTGACCTGATCGACATCCATAACATTGTTTGGGTTTCTTAGAAAAGGAATGACATGTTGGGATAGAATAATATCACGAAAATACTGTCCATCCCAACTCTGGCCATTTGGCTTCAGCACCCACATGAGCTTCTTTGCAGTGAACAAAACAAACACATCAACACAGTCTGGACTTTTTAATAATTCGTCCTCACTTCTTCGCAACTTTTTGGCAACCCATGAACGTGTTATAAAGGTGGCTCCAGCATCACGAGCTTCCCGAAATGTTATTGCTCGTATGCGATCTATCACACGTTGCCTCTCCGAATCACCAATTAATTGAGAAGCCATTATATTATCACTTTATCAGCTAGAGTAATTTTAATACCTGCAATAAATAAAGAATTTTATATATTTTTATAATCACTAAAAACTATTTCGATA
Organism: Bathynomus jamesi; assembly: GCA_023014485.1. NCBI lineage: Eukaryota > Metazoa > Arthropoda > Malacostraca > Isopoda > Cirolanidae > Bathynomus > Bathynomus jamesi. The sequence continues at coordinate 1,248,144 of JAJOZX010000381.1, forward strand.
TAAGTAAACATGTAAGCTGCAAGTGGGGGGGCTAAGGTTTTTTTGGAACCCCTAACAAATACGTACAGTATTTATGATAATTTATACTCATATTTCATAGAATTACACTTTGGAATATTTTATATTCATTAAAAAGGCAAAGCTTAATAAGATGAATTACCCATAAATTTACATTTTTCTAACTAGCTAATCTCTATATATTATAAACTATTGTGATATCCTACTCTATATTAATAATAATTCAATATTAAGTTGTACTTAACATTAATATGGTTTAATATATAAATTATAGACTTTATTTCGAGTATTTTAATAATTTTATAAACCTAAATTGTATATCCATATTTTTATTGAAATAGGCCACCCAGGGACTTGAAATTTTAATGAAAAATTGTTTTGTTGTTTACATTGTTGAAGAAAGAAAATACGTTCAGCATAAGGAAAACCACTTTGAATATTGGTATTCAATTTATGAAACTGAAATAAAATTATTTTATCATTTTACTAAGTATATAATAAAACTATTTACCATCACTTTAGTTACGGTATATGAGTAACAAATTCTGGTATTGTATATTGTGGAGTGAGCTAAAGAAAAGTATTTAAGCAAATTTGAAATGTATAGATATAAAAATTTAAAGTTTCACATTAAACTAATAAAATTTATGAAGGGAAATTATTTTTTTAAATCTAGGCAAAGAATCGGCATTGGCATTGGTATCAGCAATTTTTCATGGAATCGGCACCGACATTGGCATCGGCTAAATTTTGGAATCGGTACATCACTGATATAATTTTTGGATCAATGAAAGAAAGCCACCCACAAAAGTTTCTAGTAAACAATGCCACCCCCGAATTGTGTCAATGAAAGAAAACCACCCCCGACCCGTTTCGGGGTGGCTTTCTTTCATTGATCCGTCAGCTTTATATGGCTAACTAACGAAACTATCACGACCTAACCTAACCAATCGTTAGGTCAACTGTAGGCCCTTGAGGATTGGTTAGGTTAGGTCGTGATATTTTCGTTAATTAGCCTTATAACTAACTACCTACCTAAATAACTTACAGATAAATGAAAGAAAGCCACCCCCCGACCCGTTTGGGGGTGGCTTTCTTTCAGTGATCTTAATTTTTTTATACGCAAAAGGTAGCCCAAGGTAAAGTAGCCTCATTGAGTTTAAAAAAAAAAATAATGGAGCTACTTTATCTTGGGCCACCCTGCATATGAATATTCAGGGAAAACGCGCAGCCGAAATAGAATTTATTAAACTAAAAAAAGTCTATCGGTTTTCTCAATAAAACTTTCTTTTCGATTATCGAGAGGAAAAATTTAGAGGTTTATTTAAGTGCTTAGCTGAAATAATCGTGGCTATAATTACTCTTATTTAAAGATATTTTAAGCAGTTTATTTTGAGCTTGACTTTGTGACAACCTTTAAAGAAATCCTGACATTTTCTTAAATGTTCTAAAACTTTGTTTTTATATTCTCATCGCCATACTAGCCATTCTATATGTATAAATTGTACACGTTTAGGTTACAAAGGATGCCTTTTGATCCTCCAATCCAAATTCTTTACACACACACACACACACACACACACACACCCACACACACACACACAGTTATGAAAATGTTCCAGGACCGACTGGAATCGATCCCTAGACCAATTAAGAGTCCGCTGTCGATTTGACAGGAGAGAATATATCTGAATATATATTTAAAAGCTCAATTTGACAAACGCCCTGTGAGGGAAACTTGCAGCGGAATGCGTTGGTGGGTGAGGAATTATTTTATTTAAATGTTTAATTTATTTATGTACTTTCAGTATAATATTATTAGCATTATTGCTTTATTTTGCATATATTTATTTTATGCAGGAAGGAGGAGCCAAGGGCAAACGCGCGCAAAATCGCGTCTCTCCCCCACTTCATAGAGGAAGAAGAGAATCAAAATGAAGATTCAAAGTTTTAGAGATGCCTGAACACTGTGTTTGAAAGATTGAAGTTTATAGACAGCGGGAAAGATGGATTGAGGAAGATTATTCTAGAGTTCACCAGTTGAGTAGATGGAAAATCGAAAATACAGATAAACTCTTGCATTAGAGAGTTGGAGAGAAAAGTAATGAGAATGTGTCAAAAGTCTGGTACTGTCTGCTCTTCTTAAAGTAGCTGCATGCAGTTAGGAAGTTCAGAAGAACAGTGAGGGAAGGGAATTGATGAGACGAAAAGCTTTGCTTCCATCCGGTCAAGTAGAGCTCTGTGGGTTGAACCAACCCACACATGAGAAGCGTACTCCATACAGAAGTGGACAAGAACGGGGGTAGGCGGGGATGAAGAAACTGCGGTGCCGGAATAGTACACCTAACCTCTTAGAAGCTGTTTTGGAAAGAGCGTATGTGTGATTTTTCCAGGAAAGATCACGAGAAAAGGAAATACCAAGAATGTTAAGAGAAGAAGAAGGCTTGATTTGTGTATTGCTCAAGATAAAGGGATAGCCGTGTGGAAGATTGTGACGAGTAGGCAGATGAAGGAAATGAGTTTTTGAGGAATTGAAAGCTACAAGGTTTTCTCTGCCCCAATCAGAGATAGTAGAAAGATCAGCGGTGAGGTGCACCTTAGCCATCCTGCGCGAATCAGGGATTGACCGTAAAGGTTGACGCTTTGTGAAGCGGGTGTAGAAATGAAGGGTGGAATCATCGGCGTATTAGTAGATAGGACAGGAAATGCGACTTAATAGATCATTGATAAATAAAAGGAAAAGAGTGGGTGACAGGCCAGAACCCTGAGGAACACCACTATTAATAGCTTTACGAGAAGAACAGTGACCATCTACAACCGCATCTACAGTGCCCGCGAAAAGTATCCGATCACTCAAGAAAATACAATATTTTCCCTTGATATTCAGAGACACGTAATTCACTTTCTATTTGTTCTAGCGACATCTGGTAACTTTGAGGTTGCTCGCTGATATGAGAGCTATCCAACGCATTCTCAAATTAGTGTTCTGGTAGCCTTCGTTGCGGGTGGCTGTGTCTCAAATTTGTCAGATTTCACTGTTTGTGTAAATTTCTTGATATTTTTTTTTTTTACAGAAAGTGGTGTAAATAAAATTTATATATAATGTGTGCTAAAAAACAACTTAAGAGTGATTGTCGAGGTGCTATTGTTGCTTTGCATGCATGTGGGAAATCACAGAGACAGATAGCTAAGGAATTAAACATATCCCAAAGTACCGTTAATTTATGGGTTTCACGGGCTAAGAACAATGGTGGCCTAACCACGCCAGTCCCTAAAAAACGATCTGGCAGACCGAGAAAAACAAATTCGCGAACAGACAAACTTATGAAACGTTTAGTATTGAAAAACCCAACAATAACTGCGAAAGAAATAAAATTTAATATGAATAATTTGTTATCTGGTGTTTCTGAACGAACTATCCAGGAGCGGCTCCAAAAAGAACTCGGATTACCATCTCGCCATGCTGCTAAGAAACCGTTCATTAATGAAAAAATGCGTAAAAAACGTGTCGCATTTTGTAAAAAATACATTCATTGGACTGTTGATGACTGGAAGAAGGTTTTATTTAGCGATGAGTCGACATTTTTGACATTCAGAAGTTGTCCAAAAAAGTTTCGCCGGCCTATTGGCTCAAATAGGATGGACCCTAAATACACCCTAAAGACAATGAAACACCCTCCAAGTGTGATGGTTTGGGGTTGTTTCGGTTACTATGGGCGTGGAAACTTATATTTTCTTCCGAAGAACACAACTATGAATGGTGCACGGTATTTAGCAATGCTACAGGATAAACTTCCAATGGCAATGGCAATCCAAAGGACAAAAACATACATGCATGATGGTGCACCATGTCACAGGGCCAAAATAGTGACAAAATAGATTACTGACAATAAATTTGATATTTTGGATTGGCCTGGTAATAGTCCAGATCTCAATCCGATAGAAAATCTGTGGCTAATAATAAAAAATAAGGTTGAATGCCACGACACTGGCTCAGTCGAAAAATTACAAGAGGCCATCAAAAAGGTATGGTGCAAGGAAATATCAGTGGAAGTTTGTCAAAACTTGATTAAATCCATGCCAAAACGTCTAGAACAAGTCATCCAAACCAAAGGACAGATGACAAAATACTAATATAAGGTTAGTATACATTTAAACATTGTTTTTTATGTAAAAAATACAAATTTCAAGGGTGATCGGATACTTTTCGCGGGCACTGTATACACCGGCAAGCAAGGAAGTCAGAGATGAAGGCACAAATAGAAGGATAGAAACCGAAGGAGAGCAGTCTGGAAATTAAGGATTTGTGCCAGACTCTATTAGAAGCTTTTGATATGTCGAACGCAACAGCAAAGTTTTCACTGAAATCCCGAAAGAACGATGACCAAGGGTCAGAGAGATATGCAAGAAGATCGTCAGTAGAGCGTCCCTTGTGGAACCCATAGTGACTATCTGAAATAAGATTATAAGAAGAGAGGTGTTTAAGAATCTTCCTGTTGAGGATAGATTCCAAAACTTTAGAAAAGTAATAAATTAAAGCAATTGGACGATAGTTGGAGGACAGGCTGAGTAGTATGCCCGCAAAATAGGAGAGTGCATATGCAATTGCAATGTTCATCAAATGAGTGCCAGTGCCACCCACCCCATCTTCCTTGTTGCAAGGATTCTCCCAGTGCCAACTCCCAGGGTGCCAGAAAAAGGGAGGACTCCCCCAGAAAGCTGGGGGAGTCCATTTAACCTCTTCGGGGGAGATGGTGGGACGGTCTCACCACCGAAAGGGGTATACGTAACCTAAGAGAGAGAGAGAGAGAGAGAGAGAGAGAGAGAGGAAGAGACAATCCAGCTTCTGCCAGATGCAGAAGCTTAATGAGAGCTCAGGTAGCTTCACTTGACTTAGAACTCGAAATCCGCCAGTTGGCGTTGAAGACAGTGCCTCCAGGCATTATCAGCCAGTTGGCACAGTGTATACATCATTTGAACAGCCAAGAAGCGCACAGAAACGCACATAGATCCCCTATTATTACACACACAGCTATATATACGTTCATAGGTCGCCAACTCCCTCCGTCATCACCCGTTTACACCATCTACACGTCATACATCTTCTACAACACACACACACACACACACACACACACACACACACACACACACACATCATGATTTCCCCATACGAAAACTGCCCAGCCTAGGAAATGTTTATTATAGCGAACATCAAAATAAGGCAACTACTTGATGCCTCAATTAAGATTTACTATTATTAACGGGTCACAGAAATTTCCTACACAATCTGAAACAATGAACTGAATAACTTTTATCATCCTCTGTATATACATTATTAAGAATGATTATTATATTTAAAATAAAATAAATTCTTCAACACTGACCCATACCTGATACTTTATGCTTCCAACCATTATTAAAAATTAATGAAAAATCTTAAAACGCTTATCTTCAATTGTTCACGGCGCCAGACGGCGTGTGAACACTTGAATTTTAATTCTAATCGGTCGAACGAGATTTTAATCCGAAACGAAATGGGCCGAAAATCCAAATTTATTTTCCATTGGCGCTAAACAACTTCATATATATACACATCTGGCTAATCCGGCGTTCTCCCACCCATTTCTGCTAATTAATTTATTTAAATTATATCCCAGTTTTAGCTGATTGAAAAATCGCTAAACAATTTCATATATATATATATATATATATATATATATATATATATATATATATATATATATATATATATATATAATATAATATATTTAGGGTGATGCAAAATAACTTATCATTTCAAAAACTTGAAGACACCCTCTAATTTTATTTAATTTAGTGTAAAAACTGAACATGCAAAATTTCAGCACAATTGAAGACATTTTAGAGGTTGCTACCATCCATTGAACATTTTGTATATTGTTATTTTTCAGTTTGTATTTATTGTACAGGGTGTCCCGTAAGTCTGGACCCATAGGGAAAAATAATAAAATTACAAAATAGTCCAAAAATTTATTACATAATCTGTTCAAAGTGTCCGCCGTTGTGTCGCACACATAGTTGAAGACGCAATCTCCACTGCGACAGCACTTTCTGAATCACAGTCGCAGAAATTTCTTGACACGCCTCCACAATGCGTGCTTTAAGGTGGAAAATGTTCTGAAGTTTGACCTCGTACACTTTGGCTTTCAAGTGGCCCCACAAATAAAACTCCAGCGGAGTAAGATCATAATAAAAAAATAATAAAAATAATAATAAAAAAAATATATATATATATTATAAATAAATTTTTGGACTATTTTGTAATTTTATTATTTTTCCCTATGGGTCCAGACTTACGGGACACCCTGTACATTTATTTATTTTGCAGATTTCATCAAAAATGGTAGTCAGCAACATATAGCAGTCATAACAGACTCTGAACCTCTTTCCGTAAACCTTCTCATCCCTTTCATTGCTATAGACGCCGTGGCCGAACATTCTAGAATCATTTCTTTGCTGTGACGTCACTGTGGCGGCCGCGTCAGTGTAAGTGCGGCGTCACTGACTCAGTATCTTTGCTGCCTTCGCTGAGAGTGGTTGTATAGCAGTTGCTGAGTTGCACTCATGGAGCGGCATACGCGTCACAAAACAGTTGTTTGGCTCATAGGACATCCTATAGAGTCCTTCAAAGAAACCCAGCTTCCATCTAAAAGGGAAACATTAGCATTGTTTATGAACTACAAGATCAATAAAAAGCAACAGGTGAAAACAGCGGCTTTGTTGACTGCTAGAGATGTTATGGATGTGTGGGAAAAGGCACGCATCCCAACAGTGTTGAAATGTCATGTCGTGGAGAGAGTAAAGAAACTTTTCAACGAGTGGGAGAAACTAAAGAAGAACAGAAATAATAAGAAGAAGCAATCACCTGCACTACTTCAAAAACAAGAGAGCTGGCAAAATGACTTGCAAGATCTGTTTGACATTGCACATGCAAGTGCTCTTGACATGATAAAGATAGATGAAGATCGTGAGTTTTTGATGCTGCAACGACAAAAAGGAAGAAAAGGCAAAATGTCTGGAGTGGATAAAGTTTTTTCACAAATGGAAGAGATTGCTAGAGAAAAGGAAACATTGCTTGAAAAGAAAAGAAAGAGGGAAACAGCCGTTTTCGAAGCAGCAGTGCTCTCAAGTTCAAGTCCTTCAAGTTTGAATGAAGATAGTTCAAAATCAGAAGAAGAATTTGTTGCTGACCCTCAGCAGCCATCAACTTCGAGACAAAGTAGATCAAAGTCTAAGAGTGCAAAGCTTATGGATTCTTCAATGCTTGTATCTCTTGATGCTGCAAAAGTAAGTGATAGAGCTGCTTCGGAAATCTTGATCCCAACAATCAATGCTCTTGGGCAAAACCCTGAAGAATACAGTGTTAGCTATTCATCGATACGGAGAGCAAGACAAAGGAACCGCAAGACAATGGCAGAAAATTTGAAGCAGGATTTCGAAACAAATTGCCCTCTCCAAATACATTGGGACGGCAAACTACTGGAAGATATTACTGGTCATGAAAATGTTGATCGACTGCCAGTTCTAATTTCCGGCCAAGGAGTTGATCAGCTTCTTGGTATTCCCAAACTTGCCAGAGGAACTGGTCAAAACATTGCAGATGCTGTCCATCAGTTAGTATTGGAGTGGAATATATCTGACCAAGTGAAGGGCATGTGTTTTGACACCACTGCCTCCAACACAGGTTCTAAGAGTGGTGCTTGTATGTTACTAGAGCAAAGATTGGATAAAGATATGCTGTGGCTGGCTTGCCGACATCATATTTTCGAAATAGTGTTAGAAGCTGCAGTTTCTGTCTCCTTGCCATCTTCTAGTGGCCCTGACATACAACTGTTTAAGAGATTCAAAGCAAAGTGGGTGGAAATTGACAAGAACAATTACCAAACAGCAACAGATGACCCTAACATTGCAGAGAAAATCTCAGATGCTGAAGAACTCATTCAATTTGCTCAAGCTCAGCTTGATGAACAGCAGCCTCGTGATGACTACAAGGAATTGCTCGAGCTAACGCTCATTTTCATCGGTAGTGCCCCCAAGTCAGGAATCAGCTTTAAAGCACCCGGAGCTTATCACAGAGCACGATGGATGGGCAAGCTAATTTACTGCATTAAAATTTGGATGTTTAAATCTCAGTTTAAACTAACTGAGAGAGAGGAAAAAGGACTGAGAGATGTTTGCTGCTTTTCAGCTGCGATATACATCAGATCGTGGTACCTGGCACCCATACCCTCATGCGCCCCCCGTTCAGATTTGCATTTTGTGCAAAGTCTGCAGCTCTACAAGCAAAAGGATGACAAAATTGCAAGTGCTGCACTCAATAAGTTTTTGAACATTTGTGGTACCTCTCTGAGGAGCTTGTGGCGCTTGCATTTTTTGATTCAGCTGTTTCGCATGAGACAAAAAACAAAATGAAGCATGCTCTGCAGAAACCAGTTGACTCAAAACCGAGCAAACGAGCATCAATAAATCCTGAATCAGCTGGGCAGAAACAACTGCAGGATTTCGTTACTGCGAACACAAAAAGATTCTTTGAAATCCTAGAGGTGCCTTGCACTTTTCTTGAAAAAGATGCTGAAGAATGGAATGATGATGAAAGTTATGCGAATGCAAGAGATATCGCATATGGACTCAAAGTGGTAAACGACATTGCGGAAAGAGGTGTACGACTGATGGAGGAATACAACAAACTGATAACCAATGATGAAGAGCAGAAACAATACCTTCTTCAAATTGTTAAAAGTTACAGGTCGTCACTCTCAAACAAAAACAAGAAAACATTACTCTTGCTTCACAAAAAACGAAAATAAACATACATAAGTGGTTATGATATGCCTACTGGGGAAACTTCCACATAAAAAAAAGTTAACGCGCTATACGCTGTACCTCAGAGGGTGGTGCGGAAATCAGCGTGCCTATTATTTACTATTTTATGAGCTCACTACGTACTATAGTCTAGAATGTCATCGTTTTTTTTCAAACTAGGTTAACTAGGTACATATCAAACCGGCTCCGGCGAAAATATCAACAAAACAATATTTTTGAGCACAAACTGATATACATTTATTTTTAAAGCTTGGTAGCAACCTCTAATTTTCTCTTTTTCAACCCCAAATTTCGCATACAATGCTTTCTTAGGAATATGAATAAAATAGGATGGTGTCTCCCTGAAAATTGAAAAAAAAAAAATTTGACCACTTTTTTGCATCACCCTAATTAGGGTGATTCAAAAAAATCAAAGTTTTTTTTTTAATTGTTCAACCTGTATTTTTGTTCCTATGACAAAAAAGTAGTGTATGCCAAATTTGGTGAATTTTAAATAAAATTTACTATGTGCTACCAGGCGTCAAAGTTTCCCTCTTTTTCAATTTGTTTGTTTTTACAACTTATGATTTTATGTTTAATTGTTTATATTTCAGAATTTTTAATTAATGGTTTATATACTAGCTTGCTTTTAATTGTTGCTTGGAACTCGTAATTTTGATACCAATTAATCGATTATGGAAGCTAGGCCTAACTCACCATCACCCGTTGCTCATTTGGGAGAAGTTCTACAAGAAAAGAAACTGAAGTATGGCTAATTGGGCAGCCCTCTGCAGTACTAAAAACATCCGTATTACCATCAGAGAAGGAAATGATGGCCCTCTTCATGCACTACAGAAATATTAAAAAGCAAGACATTAGAGAATCATGCTGCTCTACTGCAGATGATGTGCTAGCAGTTTGGAAAAAAGCAGGAATACCAGCAAAACAAAGAATACATGTAGTAGATAAAATTCAAGGAATACTGAAGGAATGACAGCTGCTTAAGAAAAACAAAGCAAACAAATTGAAAAGATCACAAAATTTAAATAATAAAGAAAAATGGAAAGATAAACTGGAAAATTATTTGACATTGCTCATGGAATGCTATGCAGCTTATAAAAATAGAAGATGATAAGAAATTCTTGAAAATGCAACGTGAGAAAGGACGTCATGGAAAAATGGGTACCATTGATAAGGCTGTTGCTAAAAAAGAGCAAAGAGCAGCAGAAAAGCAACAACGTTATGAAAAGAGGAAAGCAGAAGAAGAGATCAAAAGAAAGAAGAATGAAGAGGCTGTCATACTCACCAGTACATCATCAGAATCAGAATCAGAGGAGAGTAAAAAGTGATGAATCTGGTTTCTGTGCTGCACAACCTTCAACATGGAAAAGTAAGGTTGGCAAACGTAGAAAATTGTTTGATGATAAATTATTAGGAAGTCTTGATGTTGCAAAATTGAGTGACAGAAATGCGTCTCTTTTTAATGCAAACAATCAGACATCGCTTGAATGGGACATCTGCGAACAAATAAAATGCATGTGTTTCAATACAACGGCAGCCAATACTGGTCCTAGAAATGGTGCAGCTATTCTTCTAGAACAAAAATTCGACAACGATTTATTGTGGCTGGCATGTCGACACCATATATTTGAAATTATGCTGGAAGCTGTTGTTTCAAAGTCTTTATCACCATCTTCTGGCCCAGATATAGTCCTTTTTAAGAAGTTCAGAGAAAAATGGTCAAGCATTAATAAGGAGGACTACGAAACAGCATTATCAGATCCAGATATCTATGAAAATATTCATGACATCAAAGATGACATAATTACATTTGCAACAAATCAACTAGATACATTCCAACCAAGAGACGATTACCTAGAACTATTGCAGTTAACAATTATTTTTTTGGGAGGTGAACCAAAAGGTGGAATCAAATTTAAACATCCAGCGGGACTTCATCGGGCTAGGTGGATGGCCAAAATTACATATTCATTAAAAATTTTTATGTTCAAATCTCAGTTCAAAATTTCAGTAAAAGACAAAAAAGGACTAAAAGACATCTGTCTATTTGCTACTCGGTTATATGTAAAGGCATGGTTTACAGCTCCTGTGCCATCTTGCGCTCCTCGTCTTGCTCTGGAATTATTACAGAATCTTGTAGTCTACAAACAAATAAATGACACAATTGCATTTGTTGCTATTAAAAAACTGTTAGGTCACCTCTGGTACCTATCAGAAGAACTGGTAGCCTTGGCCTTTTATGATGATGAAGTGCCTACTGAAACGAAAAACAAAATTGTAAAGGCCTTGCAAAATACAACAGAAACTCTTCCTGCAAACGGCTTTTCTAGATCCTGCATTATTGCAACGAAGAAATTAGAAGATTTTGTCACATCAAATACTCAAAGATTATTTACAATAACAGAATTTAGTTCAAAATTTTACTCAAAGATGCTAAAGAATGGCATAATGATGAAGAGTATAACTCCGCTAAGAAATCTATCAAACAGTGGAAAGTCGTGAATGATATAGCGGAAAGAGGAGTAAAATTAATGGATGAATATAATAAAATACTAACACATGACGAAGATCAAAAACAATTCTTGCTACAAGTAGTGAAAAACTACAGGGCTGTTTACCCTGATAGAAAGAAAGAAACATTGATGAAGTAAGGACAGCTAATGTCTCAAATATCATGCTAGTTTAATTATGCATGCTTGTGGTTATGGTAGGACCTACGGGGGAGCTTTCCACGTTAAAAAAAAGCAATGCGCCTTACACTGTACCTCCTGGGTGGTGTGGAAAAATTTGACAATTTGAGTCGTTCTGTCAATTTTTAATTGCTGGTAGCAACTCCTAAAAATTAAAAATTTGCTAAAATATCTTAGGATAGTTGTTTTTATGCTGAAATTAACCATTTAAAGGGTTGAACACATTAAAATATAAAAATTTTTTTTACCTCCATATTTGAATCACCCTAAATTATATATATATATATATATATATATATATATATATATATTTCAACTGCAAAGAACACGCAGTATAATTAACGTAAAGAACGACGCTTGTAGAGGAGAACATTCCGCGCAAGATGAAGAGGGAGAACGAACAAATGAAAAAATGAGGTAACCACTCGGGAATCGCGTATGTAGGAGAATTATGACTTCTGATCGAGTGAGGACCATGGTGTAGTGGTTATCATATCTGACCGTCAATCGGAAGATCCCGGGTTCGATTCCCGGGTGGTTATCTCATTTTTTCATTTGTTCGTTCTCCCTCCTCATCTTGCGCGGAATTGTTCTCCTGTATAAGCGTCGCTCTTTACGTTAATTATACTGCGTGTTCTTTGCAGTTGAAATGTATATATAGGTGCGGCATGCGGGAGGTGCGCCTCTCGGGGCATTGGTTTCTGCGCGTATGTAGGAGAATTACGACTTTTGATCGAGTGAGGACCATGGTGTAGTGCAGGGGTGGGGAACCTGCGGCCTTTTGGAGTCTTATTTGCGGCCTTATGAGGCCTTTTTACAGAACTCCAAATTTTGTATAAAATATGTTTTTTTTAATAATTAAAATTACATTTGTACTTGTTAATCTCCTTTTTTATGTTCATATTTTTATAACAAATTTAAAGCAGTGGAAAAAATTTTCTATAAGTTTCGGTGGCGACAATGTACGTAGCTGCTGTAGCAATAAACGCGTGTTAAGCTATAAAAAACGCATTCAAACGTTTCATCGCGACAGGGTTGCCAAGTCTGAGCTTGTTTTCACAAACAAAATGTTTGAGATTCACAGCCAAATCAAGAAATTTACGGCCAACTATATATATATATATATATATATATAATATATATAATCAGATGTTATTAATAGTTGTATATAAATGTATTGAAACTTACCTTTAAAAAAATAAAACAATAGAGATGACATATTTGTTAAGAGGGCTCAAATTAAAAGATATTTGAAAAATACAAATACCAGTTATTTCAGCATATAAATTGCAAATTATTGTTACATTTCACTTAACTAAACAAAGTATATTAATTACTAATTATCAAATTATGTTTAATAAGGCTCAATGCATTTTTTGAGGCCAGATTTACCTCAATTTGGCCGTGAAAAAGGCCAGTTGGCAACCCTGCATCGCGAATATGCGTGGGCGGGCCGTATTGCTTTGAATGCTTTCAGTTGATAAGTAGCCTCCGAGTGCCACAAGTGTTCACGTTTCTTTCCATTAATCTGCAGTCTGCATATCTACTCTTTTTTTTTATTTACTCCATCATGTCAAGAAAACGAACAGTAAAGGAAGAAAACAGAGCATTTAATGAGGAATGGGAATTGCAGTATTATCTTGTTTCTGTAAAAAATAAAATGATTTGTTTGCTCTGTGATACTGCGATTGCAACAATGAAAAAATACAATGCGCATCAACATTATGCAACTCATAAGGACCACAAATATGCCAAACTAAAAGGAGAAGCTCGAAAGTTTGCACTTCAGAAAATGAAGGATGAAAAGCAGCAGCAGCAACAATTATTTAAAACTGTTAGAACAAGGAACTGGCTCCAATGAAGCAACTTACAAAGTAGCATATACTCTATACTTGGAAAAAGAGGCAAGCCATTTAGTGATATAGAAATCATAAAAGAATGCATTGTTGAAGTTGTAGGATGCTTAGATACAGATAAGGTTAACAAATACAAACAACTGCCTCTTTCAAGAAGGACCATAACTGATCGACAGCATGAATTAGCACTCAATGTAACAGAACAACTCTCAACAATAATCCAAAAGAAAGACATATATTATTCAATAGCTTTAGATGAATCCACTGACAATACTGACTCGGCACAGGTATTATTTTTTATTTGTGCAATAACTGCGGATTTTCATTGCTAGAGGAATTACTCGCTTTGGGTACCCTTATGGGTAGGACACGTGGAATTGACATCTTTAGTAACTTTAAAGATAAATGTCGTGAAGCAGGACTGAATCTTAGTAATTTAGTGTGTGTGTGTACAGACGGTGCACCTTCCATGAGAGGAAAACGTGAAGGATTTATTGCACTTTTAAAAAAAGAAATTTCAGATCCAGGTATTTTAATTTCCTTTCACTGTATTTGCATCAGCAAAATCTTTGTGCTAAATCTACTGTTCTAAGTGACACATTGAATAAAGTTATTAGCATTGTCAACTATATTCGAGCAAATGCAACACGGCATCGCCAATTTCGCAACATTCTTAAGTTGGATGATGAGACATTCAGTGTGGATTTGCCATATCATTCTAAAGTACGCTGGCTGTCACAAGGACAAGTATTGGTCAAAATTTTATCTTTGAGAGAACAAATTATTAGATTTTTGAGCAACAGAATCAGCACTGTGAATTATTAGAAGAAGATTTCTGCAGAAATGCAGCATTTCTGTGCGATATCATGTCAAAGCAAAATGATTTGAATATTTCCTTGCAAGGTAAAACTAAATCTATATATATAATGGCAAAAAAATCCAGGCATTTCGAAAAAAACTCAATTTTTTCAAAACCCTCCTTACTCGATCGGAACTTGCTGCTGAACACTTTCCCGAACTGGCAAAGGTAATTAATGAACAGGAGTATACATGTGAATCATTTGAAGAATACACAGCTGTTCTAGACTCACTGATTGAAGAATATAATGAAAGGTTTGCTGACTTTGAGAAACATGACCTCACGCTTAAATTAGCATTTCAACCACACTTAGTTGATGTCTCAAAAGCACCTAATGAGCTACAGATGGAATTGATTGAACTCTCTGAAGATGACATTCTGAAATCTCTGTTTGATGCCAAGAAAGATCCAATAGAAATATGGAAAAATGCAGTTGAATACCCACGTCTACGTCAACATGCTCGTCGAATGCTTTCTTGCTTTGCAACCACCTACTGTTGTGAATCAACTTTTTCATATTTAACACAAATTAAGACGCCCTTGAGGGCTCAGATGACGGATATTCACCTGGAGGACCAACTTAAACTACGTACAACAATGTTGGAACCAAATATCCAATTTCTTTCACGTAATAAGCAGTCACAAAAAAGTCATTAAAAGGTGTCAAGTACTCAAGTTTCTCATTACTTTTTTCAATTTCTCTTTTTAAAATGTTATAGCTATTAAGTAGACTTTAATTAAAATAAATACATATGTTGGCAAACTATAACATTTTGCAGTATAATATTAATTTCCCAGCATGTGGCCTTATTGAATGACGATCAACTTAAATGTGGCCTTCCAATGTGAAAAGGTTCCACACCCTGGTGTAGTGGTTATCATATCTGACCGGCAATCGGAAGATCCCGGGTTCGATTCCCTGGGTTACCTCATTTTTTCATTTGTTCGTTCTCCCTCCTCATCTTGCGCGGAATGTTCTCCTACACAAGCGCGTTCTTTACGATATATATATATATATATATATATATATATATATTAGGCCGTTTCGAAAAAATCGAAATTTATGATGGCTCAACGCACACATACTAAAAAAGTAATATGTCATGAATAAAGACTTCATGCAAAATATTAAGACAAGAGCTTATTGTTATCCCACCCCTCAATGCATATCTATTTTACCCCTCATGAGAAAATTTTCATTTTTCTGGCAAATATATTTATTTATTTTGTGATGTCCTCTTAAATTTGGTATATAAAAATTCATAAATAAAATTGGAAGATAAGTAGGTCATTTTCAGGAATGGTCCAGTAACCCCCTATATTCTTTAGAGAGAATTCTAGAAAATTCTTCCTTCAGGATAACTATTCTAGAATTTCCATTTCTCCCTTTATGGATTATATGATGTTTTATTTGCTTTTTCATCTATAATTACTGATATTTTCACAAGTTTACTGTTCTAGAAAGGTTACTTCATGTTACTTTACAACTTTCTTACAGTAATCAAGTCATAATATAATTTAGGTGAGTGATTAATGATTATATATATTATTATTAAGACTAACAGGTGGTAAAACTTTTTCCCTCAGAATTATGGCAAAAACCAGAAACAAGTGTGAAGTCTGGTTGGTCGGACAAGTGCTGGAAGAGGGTTTTTCTCAGAAGCAGCTTCCAACTAACAGTGATGTCCTTAAACGTCTTTTTTATCACATTAAGGTGGGAAAGCAAAATGTCTCTGTAGCTTGCGCAACTGTAGCCAACGAAGTTATTGCTATGTGGGAAAAAGCCTCCTTAATTACATCCCACAAGCCTTATATTGTCTCAAAGCTTAAAAGGCTTACAATAAGCATGAAGGGCTGGTCAAGAACCGAACTCGACGAACTCCTACCCAAGAGAAGAATGAAGCAGAATTTGTCACCAGCTTAAAGAAGCTTTTCGATGTAGCTCATTCAGAAGTGGAAACAGAAATAAAATTGCAGGAGGATAAAGATTTTCTTAAGGATCAAAGGAACGATCGGAAAATGATTATGGGTCCAGAAGACAAGGAGTTTTCAAGAAAGGCAAAAGCACGACAGATAAGCATGGAAAGAATGGAAAAACTTCGCAGGAAATCAAAGGAAGAAATGAGGCAATTGACAAAGGTTGTGGATCTCAACCAATGTGAAAATTCCGGTTCAGGAGGAAGTGAAGAATCATCTGGTGATGAATTGTTCTACAGAGCACTCTCATCATCATCTTCAAAAAAGGAGAAGCTTGAACCAGGTGTAATTGTTAGGGATAAAAAGTTCTTGGCTGCTCTGGACCGCACTGGAACATCTGCAAGAGCTGCTATGCACATTGTGGCACCTGCCCTTTCAGCTGCTGGAGTGGAAATTGAAGAGATCACACTTTCATCATCCTCTATCTACAGGTCTCGGCGATCAACACGGATGCAGATGGGAGAAGACATTAAAGCCAGTTTCCAACCAAATACCCCTTTAATAATTCATTTTGATGGAAAGCTTCTTCCATCCATGCATGGGGGTAAGATTAATGTAATGCCCATTGTTGTGACTGGTGCAGGCGAATTAGAAAAATTACTGTCTATTCCAAAGCTTATTTCTGGAACGGGAGAAGAAATGGGGAGAGCAGTTTTAGATGTCTTGAAGCAATGGCCACAAGTAAATGAGTGGGTAGCAGGCCTTTGTTTTGATACTACTGCAAGCAATACAGGTATCCATGCTGGGGCTTGTACCATCATCCAAAAGGCCCTTCAGAGATCACTCCTTTTTCTGGCATGCCGCCACCATATCCACGAGCTTCTTATCACTGCAGTTTTTGACATGTTTTTCTCTTCTTCGGATCCACAAATTCCCTTATTCAATCGATTCAGAGATTGTTGGGATAACATTGATCAGCAGAATTACAAGCCCTATGAACCCAATGATCTCACCTCAGAATCTTTAGATCATTGGATCTTGAAGCACAGAGACAAGCTTATTTCTTTCATCAACTCCAAACTTCAAGAGGGCCACACTCGAGGTGACTACAGGGAATACTTAGAACTTGCACTTATCTTCCTTGGTTGTCCAATGCCTAAAACAAATAAAGGCTCTGATAGCATATTCCACTACCCAGGAGCTTACAGCAGAGCTAGATGGATGGGAAAAGGCATCTATTCCTTAAAAATTTACTTATTTAGGAACCAATTCCTTCTCACCCCTCATGAAAAACAAGCTCTGATACGAATAAACGCCTTTTCAGTGACAGTTTATCTTCAAGCTTGGTATACATCTCCAGTTGGAATTGATGCTCCAGCAAATGATTTGGCCCTCCTCAAGATGCTACATATCTACAAGATCCAGGTTGATAAGGAAATGGGTGCTACAGCCCTCAAAAAACTTCAGAACCATGGTTGGTACTTGAGTGAGGATCTTGTAGGATTTGGCTTTTTCTCAAACCTCGTGACTGAAGATGATAAGGTTCTAATGCTCCACAACCTTCACCACACGCCTCCTCGAAAAGTGAGGGCAAGAAAGGTGGACCCCCGAATGTTGCAAAACCCCAATGACTTAAAGATTACCAGTTTTGTCACAACTCAAACACAAGACTTCTTCAAGTGTTTGAAAATAGAAATTCCCAAGGAACTTGAAGACATTGAGGAGCACCGTAATCGGGTCATGGCAGTCAAAGTAATCAACGACTGTGCTGAACGAGGAGTCAAACTGGCTACAGAGTTTAATGAGAAGCTCACAAAGAGTGAGGAAGAGAGACAACTGGCCTTTCAAATCATTGAAAATCAGAGAAAGGAGGTCCCTCAGCCACTGAAATCCCTATATTCTTAATCAATATATGTCTTAAATAGAATTTAAGTCGCTTTGTTTTAAAACATATTTTTCGTTCAGTCTTATATTTGCTCTAATTATCCATTAATGTAAAAGAAGTGCCATATGAGGGGTGCCTTTTTATCATTCAAATAAAATGATATTTTGTCTATTTGTTTTTCTTCCTTTATATAAAAAAATAAAAGTGTGTGCGTTTATCAAAATTCAATTTGAAAAATTACCATATAATCGTGAAACGGTCTAATAATATATATATAATATATATATATATATATATATATATATATATGATACACACAGACAGTGCATGGAACAAGGAACTCTTCTGGGATAATTAAATCCACTATAGTCCGAATAAGTAATGGTAAATGACAAATACCATAGTTTTTCTTTTTTCATGATGCTAGCCCGACGCGGGCAACGGGTCACTCGCAAAGAGGTCCCATAAATATAGCTTCCCTCACCAGCTATCTGCAAAGCAGACAGGATCCAGCTTTGGGACGTGAAGGCAGCGAGTCTTTTGCTTATATTGAGGTTCTAAATGTAGCAGGGCTAGGCTGCTTTAAACCTTAGATCCATGTCCCAAAGCTGGATCCTGTCTGCTTTGCAGATAGCTGGTGAGGGAAGCTATATTTATGGGACCTCTTTGCGAGTGACCCGTTGCCCGCGTCGGGCTAGCATCATGAAAAAGAAAAACTATGGTATTTGTCATTTACCATTACTTATTCGGACTATAGTGGATTTAATTATCCCAGAAGAGTTCCTTGTTCCATGCACTGTCTGTGTGTATCATAAAAAACTCAGGGGACCATTCTGAGTTCATTCCCATATATATATATATATCACAGGTAAGGTAATGAAGCATTTTACTCCAGTTTATTCTTTTAAAACACGGGTTGACCATTTGAACCGATAATACCTGTCACGAAAGGTAAATCCCGATTCGTTGTCACTATATATATATACATATATACACACACACACACACATATATATATATATATATATAAATTTAAGCAGAAAGCCACAGACAAGAAGGAAAGAAACATCCATCAAGTTGGAAAGGGACTATATTTTGTATATTGCAACGTTTCAAGCACAAACTATGCTCATCCTCAGGCAAAAATTCTAAAAAGTTAAAAACGTAATATTAAAAGCCATAATGACATTAACAAAATAAAATAGGGAAAAAATCCACAAGTATTAAAAACAAAGTCACTAAAAATTCTAGAAAGTTACAATTAAAAACCATAATGACTATTATAAAACAAAAGCCAACAATTAACAAGCTTTAAAACAATGAAAGTGACACTAAAAACGAACAATGAATAACAACTATAAAATACAAAATGTAAAACTCAAAAAACTAAAATTCACAGGCTATCTTTTAAAACACTAAAAAATTAAAAACCCACACTAAAAGGAACACACCTTAAGTCTAAGCAGCACAGATTCCGAGGCAAAACTAAAAAAACAGAAGCATCTAAAACCAAGTAAAGGTTGGTTGTTCAAGATGTTCAGTTTAGACGGAGGGGAACGGATGAAATATCAGAGTTAAGCGAAGGGGAGAGAGTTTTAATATACAGGGATTCTAAAAGTCTTAACGTTTGCTCACACGGAGCGGAATCTAAAATGTTAAAATTAGCTAAAGTTATATCGACTTTGCATAGAACAACATGGCTGCGTATAGCTGAAGCTTCTTTAGTTTTCAAAGGTTTGTCAGTTCTATGGCTTATGCCCATATGGGCACAGAAACGCGACTCGAGGCTCCGCACAGTGCTACCAATATAGCTCCGATCACATCGGGGACACTTGAATTCATAAACGACAGCACTGCGCAGAGCATCCGATACACGGTCTTTAACATTAAAATATGAGCCAATAGAACGACGGTTAACAAATACTAGTTTAAAATCTATTTGACAATAAAATTTACTAAGAAGTGGCAGAAGGTTATTACGGCAATAGGAATTCAGATATCCCATTTCTGGGAGCACAAGATAATATACATTTTTAGGAACGTTAAAATTATACTTTTTAGGTTTGTAAATGTTAGCTAGTTTTATGTTCCAACTATCAATGTCTGCATAATGAATTTGTTTTTTTAAGAAAATATTTTGTGAATAATGGCTATCCTTTGCAGATTGTAGAAAACGCTGGAGACGGGCCAGGTGCCTGGTGACTGGAGGAAAGCCAACGTGACCCCTATCTTTAAGAAAGGGGATCACAAAAGTCCAGGGAACTATCGTCCCATTAGTATCACTTCGGATGTAGGTAAATTATTAGAGGGGATAATAGCGGATAGGATCGTTGACCATTTGGATTCCTACAAGCTGCTTGTGGACTCCCAACATGGGTTTAGACGGCATAGGTCGTATCTCGCCAACCTGCTCGAGTTTTTCCACGTCATGTAGAGTGAGTACGATAAGAGTAGGGCCATTGATATACTTTATCTTGACTTTAAGAAAACCTTTGATAATGTATCTCACCAACGGCTAATGGCGAAAGGGCGCACGCTGGGTATCGGTGGGGAAGTAGGTAGGTTGGGTTGAAAACTGGCTGAAGAATAGGCGGCAGAGGGTTGTAATTAAAGGGGATAACTCGGGTTGGGCCTCGGTCTATAGCGGGGTTCCTCAGGGGTCCGTTTTGGGGCCACTGTTGTTTATCATTTACATAAATGAAACCGACGGTGGCATCATCAATAGGATCGCCAAATTCGCTGATGACACGAAGCTTGGGGCCAAAGTTGGGACGCCCGAAGCGATCGAGCAACTGCGTGCGGACCTACGTAGGATAGGTGAGTGGTCCGAAAAATGGGAAATGCCGTTTAACATAGGTAAATGCAAGGTGATGCACATTGGCTACGCCAATCCCAAGTCGGACTACTCGATGTTGGGGAGTAATATCGAGGCCACAAATTTGGAAAAGGACTTGGGTGTGCTAATTAGCAGCGACCTTAAATTTACTAAACAGTAGGTAGAGGTGGAAAAGAAAGCCCAGAAGCTGTTGGGTTATATCAGGAGGCAATTTCGATTTTGAAACAAGAAGATTTTGCTCTCCCTGTACAATTCCCTGGTTCGGCCGCACCTGGAGTATGCTGTGCAGTTCTGGTCGCCCACCCTCAGGAAAGATATTGAGGGGCTGGAGCGACTCCACGCGACGGCCACAAAGTTAATCCCTTCCGTTAGGCATATGGGCTACAATCGACGCCTACGCGCCCTGAATTTGTTTTCGCTGGAAACTCGGAGGCTACGCGGTCAACTCATCGAGGTGTTCAAGCTCTTACGCGGGTTCAACGACGTCGATTTTAGAAGCATGTTTAGTTTAAATGATAACCCAACTCGCAACAATGGTTGAAAGTTGGATTTGAAACTGTTTAGGACTAGTGTGTGTGGGAATTACTTTACGTATAAGATTTGTGACACGTGGAACAGGTTACCTTCAGAAGTTGCGAATAGTTCCTCTGTGGATCAGTTAAAGAAAAGGTTAGACCGAATCCTGTACACTATTTGAGGTTATAGGAAATTTTCCCTGGAACCCGTTGCCGTTGGTACCTCCTCGGTATGGTCCGCAAGGCCTTTTGAGGTACTTCTTTTCCTTGTAACTCCTTGTAACTCTCTCTCTCTCTCTCTCTCTCTCTCTCTCTCTCTCTCTCTCTCTCTCTCTCTCTCTCTCTCTCTCTCCGAATCTGTTTCATTTCTGAAAGAAATATATGGAATGAAAAAGTAATATTTGGCAAAGATACGCCCTCCAGAATTCACTGCTCGTCCAATTACAACCCAGTGAGCGGTGCGTGAGGACGAGCCCAGGATCTCTGGTTGGTGGAAAGTCTCCCTTACACCTTATGGACCACCCAAATTCACCCACGGCCAATAGGAAACTCGCGATTCGAATATTGGGGGTGGCTACAATTAGGATCACGTATATAAAAGGGGGCATTTTCGGCTGGAACCCACAACAGTTGTTTTTATTAACGAGTAGTTACAGAAATATCTCGTCATGAGTCATTCACAAGAGCTTTGCAGCTCCTCGTAATTGTTTGAAGACGGGGATTTCTATGCAGGGGCTACGCTCCATCTTTTCGCAGCAACTGACCGGAATGATCTCTCCGTACAAAACGTTAGTGATATCTGCAATGATCCTCCGTTTGAACCAGCAGAAGTCTCTACCTTCGAGATGTCAGTAATTACGTAATAATTTAATTTGTGATTCGCGCTATATATATATGTGTGTCATTCAATGCTTAACCCTTGCAAATTTTAGTTAATTTATAAGAAGCCATAATAAACGAAGTGAAAGGATATCTGCGTAGCACATCTAGCTAATCTTCCTTTTGAGACTAGTTAGGATAGCTGCTTTGTGTTCATTATTTGATCCGGTCGCCCAAAACGGCATTTTATCTTATTGTAACTCTCTCTTCCTATATATATATATATATGGAAGTATATGTTAACAACCTGGTCCCGGGTTCGTTACTCGGTGCTAGCAGATGATGCGTAGCACATCCAGCTAATCTTCCTTTCGAGCCCAGTTAGGATAGTTGCTTTGTGTTTATTATTTGATCCGGTTGCCCTAATCGGCATTTTATCTTATTGTAACTTTCTCTTCATATATATATATATATATATATATATACATATATATATATATATATATATGCATATATATATATATATGTATATATATATATACATGTGTGTATATATATATATGTGTGTATATATATATATTGTGTATATATATATATGTGTATATATATATATATATATATATATGTATATATATATATATATGGAAGTATATGTTAACAACACGGTTAGGCCACTTGTTTGCTGTTTATTATTTGATCCGAACGCCCTAATCGGCATTTTATCTTATTGTAACTCTCCTCTCCCATATATACATCGCGGTGCCCTGACATATAAATGCATGTTTACTACAGGATACTGTGCTAAGGTTTCTGTAATTAATGTATTCTATTAAGTATTTAGAGAGTGAGTCTTGTTTATGAAATATTTAAGTTTAATAAATTTATAAAAAGTTCTACAGGTAGGGTTTTAGAATTACTAAATCTTTAAAGAATTCCAACGGTCCTGGGCTCGAGACCCTCTGATGGTAGGCATTGCGTAGTATGCACAGTTAGGATAAAATATTACCGTCGCTGTAAATTAGTGTACTTATAACGCCTTACAGCTTTCTCTCTTCATATAATATATATATATATATATATATTTTCCTCTGTGTGTTTTGGTGAAAAACAATAGGTTTTTAATCATCATCCATTCTGTCACCTTCGTGGTGACGTATGGCGTGGTTGTAATAATACATTTTCCACTCATCACATTTTGTTTTAGTAAATGTTTCATTAAAATAGTGGGTAGCCTCAATTATAGATTAGTTTGCATTAGTACTGCGCTAGGCTTTCTGAATACAATTCGATTTATGAAAAAATTGGCTTGTAATTAAAAAGATTCAGAAAATGTATGACCTAATCAAGTTAATTGCTCCTTAAAGGACCGGTGCGGAGCTCGATCGTGTTATAGCTACTTTTCGTGACAGTTTTGAAGAAAAACAAAGTCGACGGCGATTTGGAGGTTTTACTGCGCAGCCAACCCAGTGACCTGCATACGGAGGTCAAGGTATTGACTCACATCCGGACCAACGAATGCCAGGTCATCGAGGAACTAATGTGTTTTTTTTTTGGTTAAGAACAAGACATTGTATTTTCATTAATTTATTAAATGGTAGAAATTATGTTTTAGTACAATTCAGCTTACAGAACTAGCGTCCATTAAATAAGACTAACATTAATGGAGACATTTTACACAATATAGTTACAGTTATATATACACGCGTAAAACTTTACACAATACATCGAGTGCACACAAATGGAAAACGGCTTTTTATCTGTCTGCAATTTTAAAAAATTTATAAATCACTTCCCACATGACATGTGCAGGAGAAATGAAAGACAATACATCCCGCAAGTATTACTAAAATATCCTTGTAATCGGTAGGGATTCAAGAGAATTTCAGGGACAAGCAACTGTTCGAGAAATTTCACAATAACAGGGTCACTCCAGGCCTGAATACCGATTGAATCAAAATAGTACATGTGGTCCCTATTTTAAAAATAGATTGCAAACCAATGAATCCCTTCACTACCAATAACATTTGTGTTCACAATAAGACTACCGCAATCTCTCGTAGTTGGCAATTTCAATGTTTTATTCTTCGCAAACACACCGATAAATTTGCGAACGTTATAGAAGTAAAGCACACAATTCCAGAACCGATAGATTCGACTACAGCAGAACTTAAATTGAACGATTTCAAACTTCTTGTTGCCGTTATATATAGGCCCCCTAATCAAACAGCGGATACGGACGAAGCGTTATATCGTGAACTAAAGAGAATAATAGGTAGTGAGCACGCCTCAGTTATGGGTAACTTTAATTGCGCCAACGTGAATTACGATACAATGCAGGGAGACGCGGAAGTTAATCGTTTAGTTAATTTTCTCGAGGATAGCTTTCTTATTCAAAAGGTTGGGAAACCTACGAGGTTGGACCCTATTTTAGATTTAGTAATAACTACGGATGATAGGCTAATCACAGATCTTCAAGTAATAGAACCGTTAAGCAATAGCGATCACAATATGGTAGAGTTTGTCCTCTCAGTAAGTCACTCGAAACCAGCTAACTCGACTAAAATTCCTAACTTTCAGCACGCAAACTTTTGCAAATTTCGAAATGAATAATCACAAGTCCATTGGGAAAACGTAATAGGGAACTCCAACGCAAAACTAATGTGGGAATCGTTTGAAACAGTATTTAGGACTATAAATGAGGAATGTGTACCGTACAAAATTAAGCGTGCGAAAGTAAATAACAAGCCCTTGTGGTTTACTTCTAGAGTAGGAGGCATTATAAAGAGTAGAGATAGGGCTTATAGGCTACATAAGTGCGATGAAGACAATTTCTGGTTACGAAACAACTACATATCTCCATAGCTCGTGACAGTAAAGAAAACCCCAAGTGATTCTTTCAATACGTCAACAATAGAAATCCAGTAAAAAGTGTTTTGGGGCCGTTAAAAAATGTTAACGGAGAGCTAGTTTCTGAAAACAAAGAAATGGCTACCTTGCTAAACAAATTTTTTACGTCAGTTTTTACTATAGAAGATGTAACGAATATCCCTTCGTCATAGACATAATACCTTTTGATAATGATAATATTTTGGATAATATTGTGGTTAGTGAAAGGGAGGTAATGCGCTATAATGATAAAATGAAAATGCGTAAATCACCGCGGCCGGATTCCATTTATCCCATACAACTTAAAGAATTAAAAGAAAGCATTGTTGTGTCGCTAACAAAGATTTTTAATCCGTTTATTTCTGAGCGGTGCGTACCAGATCATTTCAAGTTAGCAAATGTAACACCTATCTTTAAGAAAGGCGATAAAGGTGCGACGGGAAATTATAGGCAAATCAGTTTAACGTCTGTTGTAGGTAAGCTACTGGAATCAATAATTAGGGATCGTATAGTCGAACACTTAGAATTGCATAACTTGGTTAGAAATACGCAGCACGGTTTTAGGAGAAACAAATCTTGCTTAACTAATATTTTAGAATTTTTTCAAAGCGTGGTTGAAGTTTACGATAGTCATCGGGCGGTTGATGTAGTGTATTTAGATTTTCAAAAAGCGTTTGACACCGTACCGCACAAAAGACTCATTGAAAAAACTAAGGCTCATGGAATTATGGGTGTAGTAATAAATTGGACAGAAGAGTGATTGCGGTGTTCCTCAGGGTTCTGTATTGGGCCCCTTGCTTTTTCTTATATATATTAACGATTTAGATGTCGGGCTAGTCAGTACAGTTTCAAAGTTTGCGGACGACACGAAGTTGGGTAGTAGGGCGATTAATGAAGAAATACAGGTAAAATCCAGGAAGATCTGAATAAAATCGTTGATTGGTCAGTCACATGGCAAATGAGATTTAACGTCGACAAGTGCAAAATTTTACATATAGGTTCGCCTAACGGTAATTTTGCGTATAGTATGTCAGGGAAGGAGTTGGTAAGCGTAGAGCAGGAAAAAGATTTAGGAGTTATAGTCGTCGTGATTTAAAAGTAGCGAAACAAAGTACAACAGCGGTCAATAAAGCGAACAAAGTGCTAGATTTTATAGCTCGGAATTTAGAGTACAAATCGCGCGATATTATTGTTCCTCTTTATAAATCATTAGTTAGACTCCTTTTGGAGTACGCGATCTAATTTTGGAATCTGCATATGCGGAAAGATATACACAAACTCGAAAGAGTTCAAAGACGAGCAACTGATTCCGTCGCTTAGGTCGAAGTCGTACGAGGATAAGCTTAAGGAGTTAAAATTGACTACAGTCGAGAGTAGAAGGGTAAAGGGTGATCTAAATCCAGGTTTTCAGAATTATGAATGGGTTCGATAACGTAGATAGAGATAGCTTTTTCGAAATATCTCAATATAATAGGACTAGAAATAACGGGTGTAAGTTGACAAGTAGAAGGTTCGAGACAGCAGTTGCCAAAAACTTTTCTACGTATAGAATAGTAAATAGCTGGAATAGTTTGCCGGTAGAAGTAATTAGTAGTACGTCTATAAACATGTTTAAAAATCGATTAGACGCATATATTGATAGATTGGGTATAGTTTAAGGTAGTAAAATTAAGGCTTTTTGGTTCGGAACCCACGTAAAATTGTAGGTCCTCTCTGCCACCACGGAGGACATGCACAATACACAATTACGAACACAATTAGGTAGACCAACCATGAGTGGATCCTAGGGTCTTTGTTGGTCTGAAACATTATAACATTATAACTCCCAGGGCCACGTTTTCTAGCTGCTTCGAGGCCAACTCTGCTGGCACCGTGTATTGTTTGATCTGTACTCTGTTAATTGGGTATTTTACTGTAGCGTGTATAAATTTTTTTCAATATCTACATATTTCGGCGAACTTAATTTCACTCGCCGTACGCGCAGATGTTTCCATAATATGAATCACAACGGGTTTTGCGCCCTCTTCTTGATCAGGCCCCAGATTTTTGCAGATCTCAGGATTCGTGCGGGTGAGCTTTAACTTCCTATTCACCCCATTCATAAGCAGCTTCTCCTGGAACGTGAAATCTGTATGCATACCTCCAGAACACTCGTATATCTTCTTTTTAGAATTTTTAAATTTATCCTTTATACTACCTTCGTCTTTAATCTGATAATAGCCCTCGGCAGTTAAAAAGGTATCCTTCGCTTCTTTGGAAAAGTTGAGGACATTTTCCAGATAGGCTCGTAAGTGATAATAACCCGTTCCTGCCGGTATGTTGCCCTGGTTTAAATACACCTCACACTGACTGAATATGGAGTGTAGAAAGTTGGTTTCAGGGTATGCAGAGTAACTATCATCGCAGTCCGATCCATCTGAATGGGCTATACGCAGTTTGTTCCTGCAGTTTGTTCCTGCTACCTCTACTGAGGTCCAGAATATTATTGGTAAATTAAAAAATGCAAAAAATAACATTCATAACATTCCTGTACCTATATTGAAACTTGTTAAAAATAAGATATCTGTAACTTTGGCTAAAATTACACTGCCCAACAAAAAAAAAATGTTTGCTGCTGATTTAATTCTAAGACATGTTTCTGGATAATACTGATGTGCTGATTTCAAAAATCACCTTAGATTTTGTCCATCACATCAGGTTTTCGTGCAATGCAATATGCCTATTTTGGGTGATCCATGAAGGGCGCTTATCAAAATTGATGATTTTTGAGACCTGTTAACAGCTGTTTTGCGGTTAAAATTTTATCTGTGGAATACGCAAATCTGTGCATTAAATCTAAAGGTCATGTACAACATATTAAAATCTTGGGTATCTGTGATTTCCCCAGGTGTGAGCGTGACGTCATGATCTGAGAGATTTCCCATTGGCGGAGTGAGAGCAGTCGGTTCCGCTAGTGACGTCAGTCTGTCCTGGTTGGATACAGCTGCAAAGTGTGTGACGTCATCGCCTGCTCGCCACATGATTGGGAGCGGCACAGAGTTACATGTGGGCAGCATTCAGTGATCCAATACTGCGGCAGTTATTTGCGATCAGTGGTGAGTGAAGGGTGCGTTGCAGCTCATCATCATCATCATGTCTGCTGTTCGAAGAAAGTGTTCAAACAGCCCAGATGTTTTCTGCTACATTTATGGATGCTTTACGTTACTAAAGCAGAGGATGAACATTACTGATTTCGTAAAAAAGGCATACCTGGCCTATTTTAAAGTTAAACTTGGAAATCAGGATAAGTCGTGGGCTACTCACACTGTTTGCAAAACTTGTGTGGAACATTTACGACAATGGACAAATGGAAACAGAAAAGGTTTGAAGTTTGGCATTCCTATGGTATGGCGAGAGCCCAAAAATCATTCAGATGATTGCTACTTTTGCCTTGTGAAGACTTCTGGCTTCAACGAAAAGAATAAACACCATCTAAAGTATCCTAACCTAGATTCAGCAATCAGACCAATTTCTCACTCAGATGAAATTCCTGTTCCAATTTTCACGGACCTTCCAACACTCACAGAAGATGATGAAGATATGGAATTACCTGATGAGATCGAACGTGATATCACTGATGATGATTTTGAACAGCCTTCTTCATCAACGACACCTCAGCGATTTAATCAACTTGAGTTGAATGATTTAATTCGTGATCTCAGCCTTTCAAAAGAGTCATCAGAATTATCAGCTTCAAGATTGCACGAGAAAAATCTACTTCATCCTGGGACAAAAATAACATCTTATCGCAATAGGGAAAGAGAATTGTTGCAATATTTTGGTGCAGAGAAGGATTTGGTTTACTGCCATAATGTAGAAGGACTTTTGAATGCAATGGGTGTAACCCACTATATCCCCAATGAGTGGAGATTGTTTATAGACAGTTCAAAAAGAAGTTTAAAGTGTGTCTTGCTTCACAATGGGAATGAATATGGCGCGATTCCTATTGGTCATTCAGTGCATCTAAAAGAAGAATATGAAAACATAAAAATAGTGCTGGAGATGCTAAAATATGATGTTCATAAATGGGTGATTTGTGTTGACCTGAAAATGGTCAACTTTCTTCTTGGCCAACAAAGTTGCTACACAAAGTATCCATGTTTCTTGTGCTTATGGGATAGTCGCGCCAAAGCTGAACATTGGGTAAAGGAAAAGTGGCCACTAAGGCAAAATTTAAATGTAGGAGATAAAAATATTGTAAACGAGCCATTGGTGGATCGAGAAAATATCATTTTTCCACCACTCCACATCAAACTTGGGCTTATGAAGCAGTTTGTAAAAGCTTTGAATAAAGAAGGTGATTGCTTTAATTACAAATGTGCAGCCTTTCCAGGTCTTAGTGATGAGAAGCTTAAAGCTGGTATATTCGATGGTCCCCAGATAAGAAAACTGATGAAAGATCCGCAGTTCAGTAACTCAATGACCGAAACGGAGGCAAGAGCTTGGAATGCTTTTGTGGCAGTAGTTAAGAACTTTCTAGGAAACAAAAAGTCTGAAAATTATAAAGATCTTGTAAAGGACTTACTTGTAAACTTTCAGCAGTTGGGTTGCAACATGAGCATTAAATTTCACTATCTCAACAGTCATCTGGATAAATTTCGAGAAAATCTTGGTGATGTTAGTGAAGAGCAAGGTGAAAGGTTCCACCAAGATATCAAAGTGATGGAAGAACGATACCAAGGAAGATGGGATACCCATATGATGGCTGACTACTGCTGGAGCCTGCAAAGAGATTGTCTTGACATCTCTCATTCTAGGAAGTCCTATAAGAGAAAATTTATCAGCACTGAAAAGTAAGAAAACAAGAAAAAGACAATGTTAAGAAAACTGGTCCGTGCTTGCTTTAATATGGATTCATTTTTGCTTATTTAAACACTTTTAATAACTTTATGTGTCAATATTACCATTGTATATAAAGTTCACTCCCTGCACAATTGTTTACTTTTCCATGCTGATTCTGAGTATGTAAAAACTTATTTTTGAAAAGAAAAAAAATTGGGCATAACCCTGCCAAAATGCGATATCTCCAAAATATCCGTATTTGATTGCTCGAAAACCTGACGTGATAGGCAAAAAGTAAGGTGATTTTTTAAATCAGCACACCAAAGTTACCTAAAAACAGGTGTTAGAATTAAATCAGCAAAATTGGTGTTGGGCAGTGTTATCAATCAAAGTATTTCCAAAGGAATATTCCCATCAATGCTAAAAACTGGTTGCATGACACCCCTTTTAAAGGAGGTGATCCTACACTAGCAACAAATTACAGGCCGGTGTGTTCATTATCTGTGTTCAGCAAAGTTTTTGAAAAAATTGTAAAAAGTAGAATGCAGCGATATTTAGAATCCTACAATTTATTATCTCCAAATCAATATGGCTTCCGTAATAATAAAACAACGGAAATGGATATTTTAAATCTTATGGAAAATGTAAATATAGCAAAGGAGAACAAAGAAATAATGCTATCAATATTTATGGATTTGAGTAAGGTGTTTGATGTAATAGACCATAATATTCTACTTAATAAGTTATATTGTTATGGCTTTCGAGGAGCAATCAGTGATTGGTTTAAAAGTTATTTGTCAAATAGATATCATTTTGTATCAGTAAATAAGGTTTGCTCACCTAAAGCGCTTGTCAAACATGGTGTGCCACACGACTCAGTCCTGGGTCCACTGTTATTTTTATTATATATAAATGACATTCCACGTTCATCTGATATACTGAACTTCATAATGTTTGCAGATGATACAACTGTCTCTTTTTCTTGCAAAGATGTTAATACCTTTAACCTTTGACCTTTGGTTAGCTTCCGCCCGAATTGTTCATTCTGAAGAAGGTCAAGCTTTTCACTCCACCTTAAACCTACAGTTCAACGTGGAATCCGAACCACGCCCCATCAGCAGTCCAACGTCTTAACCACTAGGCTACCTAGGGTACCCATTTATCTACCAAACACTTTCTTTATTGTGTGGAAGGATGAACAGCTGGGTTTTTCTGCGCGCCGGCTGCCGTCGGGTCTCGAACCTGGGGCCGATGGATTCATAGTCAGCGACGCTAACCACTACACCACCGAGGCGCCTCATTCAGAATTCATCAGTGTAATGAAATGGTTGACCACCAATAAACTCTTCCTAAATACCAGTAAAACAAATTTCATGATTTTTACTAATAAAAGAAATGTATATCTTGATGAACTTAATGTTAATGAAATCGCCATAAAGGAGTGTACTGTAACAAAATTTCTTGGTGTAATGCTAAATAAGAATTTGCAATGGAGTGATCATGT
Organism: Bathynomus jamesi; assembly: GCA_023014485.1. Classification (NCBI taxonomy): domain Eukaryota; kingdom Metazoa; phylum Arthropoda; class Malacostraca; order Isopoda; family Cirolanidae; genus Bathynomus; species Bathynomus jamesi. Next base: position 1,279,615 of record JAJOZX010000381.1, read on the forward strand.
AAATTATATCGCGAAAAAGATTTCAAGGAGCGTTGCTATAATGTTTAAACTTATAAATGTAGTCCCTAAACAAGTTTCATTGACTCTTTATCATACCTTTGTTCTTCCTTATATAACATACTGCACCCTTGTTTGGGAAAACTCCGCTAACAACGCATTAAATGGTATCTTTGTCATCCAAAAACAAGCAATAAGGTTATTATCTGATGCTGATTTCCTTGATCACTCTAGTGCATTATTTTAAGAGCTAAACCTACTAAAGCTCAACGATATAACCAAACTGGCACATTTTATTTTTATTTACAAGTGTAAGAACAAAATCATTAATTTGCAATGGGTAAATAAATATTTTGTAACTCATCAAGAAATCCACTCGTATCAGACCAGAAATAGATCAAAGCTTGTTATACCTCAATTTAGATTGACTTCATCTCATAACTACCCATTTTCATTGGATTGAAACTATGGAATGACTTGCATGCCGATATAAAAAATATTGTGAATGTAAATTTGTTTAAAACCAAGTTGACATCCCGATTAATAATGACATACTAACAAAAATCTAAGATTAATGTCCACTAATATTGTTTAATATTGTTCATTAATATTGTTTAATATTGCAATACATGTTTTAACTATTAATACTACTTATTTACTTATTTATTTATTTATTATTATTAATTAATAACAACTAGCTGCTTATTTTTAATTAGAGCCCAGTAAAGCCTAAAGCTTAAGGGCCAAATAAAATAAAATAAATAGTCGAGCTTCACAATTATTCATGTCATTGTAAATTGAAAAAATGTATTTATTTTATTATTATTAATAAAGGTTATTCTATCTATCTATCTATCTATCTATCTATCTAGCGTACATGTGCATGCAGCTTGGATCAAAAAAGTATGGGCCTGAGCTTGGTATCACGACTTCTATAGGGGCACTCTGGGAACTAATTGTGTTTAATGGGTTAATTGTGATAAAGTCACTGTGCTCAATAGAAACTTGTGTTGGGGCATATCAAAGAGGGACAGCTCCGATTTACAACATTGTGAGCTACATGGATGGATGAAGCGTGCCATGACGAGTCAGAAATAGTGCCACCTCTCTCGACAAGTAGTAATCAGCCTATGATTCGTGAGAGCAATGCCCTCAGCTTATATGAGTTAAAAAAAATTATCAACCATAGGTTTCATTCGCTTAGAACACTTCTTTTTGATGTCCTTTTACGTTTAGCGCCACATGTTAGTAACCCCCTTCTTCCGAACAGCCCTCTTCTTCTTATTTCCGCCACCACGCATTTTTCTCTTTGCATCTTTGGTGATGTTGTCCCGTGTACGTTTTAAATGTTGTTTTAGAGTTTCTTTAGGTTTAGCTCCAATCATTATATCTTCTACCGCGTTGAAACCTGATTGTAACGGCTTCCTCCCGAGGTATCTGGCCCCCCTCTTCAACAATGGGACAGCTGTGCGTAGTATGGTTGAAAAAATGGATCCAAGCACACTCCCACACTGATATCTCACCCCTCGATAGACTGTAAAAGGCCTTCGGGTCATTATAACTGAATGCAGCGAAAGTGTAGCTTCACTGTTAAGCTCCCATCACCGAATGGGAAATTGTTTCCCTCAATCGTTCTTTTAAATGAGATATTGATTAATAGATTAGTCGCAACATTCACATAATGGGACTTATCATATGTAATGCCGTAAGATTTGAGCTTTTTAAACTTGCGTTAAGTCCCTCACAACATCCTCGGCCGCACCATACCTAGTGTTACTACTGTAGTACTGTAATACAGGGCCTCCCCACTCCGGGCGGCACGCATGGTTTCATCCCTAATTACCCCTGCATTTTCACACTCATCACCATCTCTAAAAACCGTAAAAATGGGTTCTTTATAATCAATACTTAAGAAACTGGTGGATAGCTGAATTTCGTATAACCCCACCTCATACGAATCACGTTCCAATTCAATGGGTCCATGGAATTCTGTTACAAAGTTGGTTAGTGTGTTGTTAGGATGTACCCAGAAAACCCCCAGCCCAGTTGGGGTTTTTCATGGGGTTTTTCATGGGGTTTTCATAATGTTGTTGACAAATTGTAAATGTATACATCTTTACGATCTTGTATTGTATTCCTGCTTCCACTTTGCCTAAAATTAAAGGATAATACAAAGAATCACCATTAAAAGCCATCAAAATAGATAAAATAAAAATTATGACTGGTTTTACCTTGTCTGAATACCCATTAGGCCATTACCCTTCCCAAAAATACAAAGCAGACCAGGAATAAACTTGGCAAGCAAGTTAGCAACCCATTTGAGACAAATATTTCCAAGTACAGTACTCAATTTGCTAGACAACCTTGAACCAAACGCATATGGAACACGTATGTAATGAGTATGCTGTATGCAATACGCACATTTGGAGTCTACCTCAGTCCTCACTCCTCAGACTCTCAGAGTTGTTAAGTGTCACTATTGTGTCTGACTCTGACCGGTAGTGTTGGTTGTGTTTGCTTCTGGAGAAAGAAACTAAATTGTGTTTGCAATGCAGTTTTCAAAATCAATGTAACTAGTTTACTTCTATCATATTTTTCCTCACAGAAATTTAATCACAGAAGTCGTATGCATTATTGTATTAAAATGCCTAGGTTACCAGGTAGTGGTCGCAAGCAAGCAAGTGAGTGGCTCGAAGTGTCCCGAATAGAAAACTCGAGCAAAGTAAAGTGTAATCACTGTGGATTAATTGTTAATTGCATTACATTGATGAATTTAAAAAAATCGTTTTATTTTCATCTTTCCTCGTTATATTTTTATCCTTTATCAGATAGCATTATATTTTTGAAACTAATTGGCAGTAAGTTGCTGAAAATATTTATATCTTGATTTGAAAGTACTAAAAAAGGTTTCCAAGTATTAGAATTTGCAAAATATTGAAAAAAAAACAAATTCCTGAAAAAACCCAAATTCCCGAAAAAATCCAAACTGTATTGGTTTTTTTCAGATTGGGCTTTTTCGGAAAAACCCATTGGACCCAATCTGATTGGGCCCAATCGTGCCAACCCTGGTACAAACCCATTCAAGCTATACTTTCGACCTACGGAGGGCGTGAAACTCCATTACTACGACTTCTGTTATTTATATCCCTACGTGATAAAGAACAATCCGTACCCCGTAGGTGCACCTGAAAAAATGATAGGATCTGACCTGCCCACCATCGAGGAGTTCTCAACAAATTTGAACAAGTTCTATTTCGGTCTTTCTTTCCTAGACGTGCTTCCCCCTCGCGATTTATGAATGCCGATCCTACCTGTCGTTATAGATCACAAACTCATGTTTCCCCTGTGCGTGAAAAGCGCAGAGGAGAATAATGGGTCCTGTAATCATACAACCAACCAGCGTAAGATCAGAGGTGTATATACAAGTCCTGATCTGTCAATAGCCATCCGCCATGGTTACAGAATATTGAAGATATATAAGGTGTGGAGGTTTCAGAAACTCACCAACCTTTTCACGCCGTATATAAATACTTTTTTGAAGGATAAAGTAGAAGCATCAGGCTACCCCCGAGGAGTTGAGACCGAGGGTGAAAAATCGGCTTATATTCAGCGTTACCGTGATCGTGAAGGGATACAACTTGACCGGTTCCAAATTGTTAAGAACCCTGGCAAGCGCTTTAGTGCAAAGTTGTGCCTAAATAGTCTTTGGGGCAAGTTTGCACAGAATACAGGTAAGGAGAACGTTCACCTAGCCCAATGTTATAACGAGGTGTGGGATTATGCCAATGCCCCGATAAAGAGGTTATGGAGATCGTGAATATTGGTAACACGTACATAATAAAGTACATCACCGAACTGGCCACAGATACCTCACTGGTTACAAACATACCTGCCAGCTTCACAACGGCATACGCACGCATCGAGCTTTTGGGTCTACTGCACTCTCTTGGGCGGAGGGTGCTGTACGCTGACACAGGTAGCGTAATATTCACAGAGAGGGAGGGTGAATACATGCAGCCTATTGGGGAATTCCTCGGAGAGTTGACTGACGAGATCAAGGATGAGTATGGTGATGGTGCATACGCTGACACCTTTGTATCAACAGGGCCAAAAACTTATGGGGTACGGGTGAGGGTGGGGAGGATATGAAATACATCGTGAAGGCTAAGGGTATACGCTTAACCAGGCGAACCGACGAGTCGTTAACTTTGACTCGTTAAAGGAACTAGCGTGCTTGGAAAATGATGGCGACAAGCTGACTGTGGGGACTCACAATTTTCGGGCGCAGAAATTGGTGGGCGTGAAGGAACTTAGGGGTTTGAAGGTATGCCGTAACACCTATAGGAAACGTTACCAGGTGCCTGGTACTTATGATACCGTACCCTTTGGATACCGTAATCCTTGATGTTATATATATATATATATATATATATATATATGTCTATTGTTAACGATATGTTTATTTATTATGTATATTTGTAAATGTTTCAATTAGGGTTTCATTTTCTCTTTGTGTGTGTGTGTGTGCGTGTCTGTGTGTGTATGTACAGGAAAAAGTCCTAAGCTCCGCCCGCTGTAAGCTCAATCAAAGGGTTACGTGACTCCTGCTACTACCTGGGTATATCTCTACCCCTGCGTGCTCAGTTGATCTCTGCAAGCCCTGGAGCTCAGACGTGTATTTTCTCACGTAGACGAAAAATAGTGATGGCTACTTTTGATATTGCGTGTTCGACGTTTATGAAGTGGTATTCGGTAAAGTCGGAAGATGTGGTGAATACTGAGAGACGGCCTAGCCAATCCCCCTCCTTTGAGACTTTTAAAGCTGCATTGAATCGCGCGAAGCTTAAGGAACAAGATGTTCAAATACTCTATGGATATTCTGGCAAGAGCATTGCCGGATTTCGCGGCACAAACGATGTAATGGATTACGTTGTAGGGCTAAACTGTGTAAAAGCGTACATATACCGTGAGGTGAAAGAAACAACGCGTGCAGAAGAGAAGCAACAGGTATGGGTAATGAGTCTTGTTGATGAGTGGTGTGACAGGCGGTATTATGTCATGCTGCATGTCATGCTGTACAATCTTTTTAATAATACTGATACTGTGCAGGGTTTTAATAGAGGTCAAATGAAAGAACTACTAAAATTTTCCGTGGAAGACCTTATATTTATATTCAACGGTGAATATTTTAAACAGACTGAAGGTGTTCAAATGGGTCTGCCTCTTGGTCCCACCTTAGCTAACGCGTTTCTGTGTCATCATGAAGTCAATGGTTGAATGAGTGTCCTTCCAACTTTAAACCGGTTTTTTATAGAAGATATATTGATGACACTTTTCTCCTGTTTAAATCACCAGACCATATCCCTTTGTTTCGTCATTACCTTAATTCTAAGCACCCTAATATTCAATTTACTTCACAAGTTGAATCTAATAGCTCTCTGTCTTTTCTGGACATTAAGATAATAAAAAACTAATTCCTCTTTTGAAACTTCCGTTTACCGAAAGCCGACATTCACCAATCTTACTACGAACTTTTCTTCCTTTATCCCTTTAGGTTTCAAACGAAACTTAATTTCGACTCTGACCAATAGAGCTTCAATATCTGTTCAGATTACTTTAAACTACACGATGAACTAGATTTCATCCGAAAACTCCTTGCCAAGAATAATTTCCCTTCTAGACTGGTGGAGACGACAATAGGCAGAACCTTAAATAGACTAATAAGCCCTACAACTAGAGACTTAATTACAGTCCCCAAAGATATCCTGTATTTTACTTTACCCTATATGGGAACTTCAAGTTTTAACATTAGAAACAAACTTTTAAAATTGCTCAAGGAATTCTACCCACAACTATGTATACAAATTATATTCACCCCGTCTAAATCGATTTACCATTTATTTAAATACAAGGATGTTATTCCTACACTTCTTAAGTCATCCATAGTTTTCAATACAAGTGTGACCACTGTATGGGGTCATATATAGGAAAAACTAAAAGACATTTAAAATCTCGTATTTACGAACATCTCGGTAAATCGTCCGTACAAATTTACCCCTTGGCAAACCACCTAATTCTCTCATACGTAATCACTCGCACAACAATAACCACCCAATTTCACAGTCTAATTTCGCCGTATTTGCTGACGGAAGCTCTGACCTTAAGCTTAAAATTATGGAGTCTTTGTTTATTTATAAACTAAAACCAGACCTAAATTCTGACGAATCATCGATAGATCTGCTATGTTTTGGTTAAGGTACTAGTTTATTTCATTTACGTTTCAGTTTTAATGCTTTTACTTTTTATTATAATTTTAACTTTTTAACTTTACATTTATTTACCTTTTAGTTTTAATGTTTTACATTTTCTTAGCCACTTTTTATAATTTTTAAGTTTATTTTAAATTGTTTTAAGCAATTTGTAGTTTGTATGTGATTTGGAATTTTATTGTTTTAGCCCTGAAGATGGAATTAGTGCATTCCGAAACGTTGGTACTATTAAACCTTGAAGGATGTTTGTATTTGCTCTGGTGTTCCTGTTTATTATATATATATATATATATATATATATATATATATATTATATATATATACACACACACACACATATGTATATGTGTATATATATATGTGTATATATATATATATATATATATATATACTATACAGGGTATTTCATAACATGTGGGACGCACTTTCAGGATGGATTTAGGACCTGAAAACAATGAAAAAAGTTTATATAAACATGCCCAAAATAGCTTTGTTTCCAAGTTACAGCCCGTTTTGTGTTCCAGCAATTCTTTCCACAAACTGTTTACAAACACTGCTTGCCGACAATGTTTGTGAGTGTGTACGAGACTTATTTCATGTATGGCCTTGCCGATTGTAATGTTTCGTACACTTTATGACATGTTGCAATATCGTTGAGTGTAGAGCCATCAGTCAGTCAAAGGTGCATCGCGCTGTTTCACTGTTCTTATTCGTAACTTCTTACCGTGAATAAGTGCAGTTCAGTGAAAAAAAATCCTTAAAAGTTTTTGTGCTATTCAGTGATAATGTGCATTTGAAGTGAGAATGGAGGCTTATTCAAACAGAGAAATGGAGGACATGCATCTCATGTATGGACTTGCCAAGTGTAATGCGGCCCCAGCAAGACGTCTGTATGTGCAAAGGTTTCAGAATCGCCGTCTGCCAAATAAGACCTTTCACAGAATAGACGAGCGTCTTGGTGATAGAGGATCATTCAACAAGCGAGTTTCAGATGGTGGTCGACCAATCAGCACCAGAACTGTTGAGTTGGAGGAGCGGATCCTGAATTGCGTGGAGGAACATCTTGGTGTCAGCTCCCGAAGGATAGCAGCAGCAGGGGGTGTAAGATATACAAATGTGTGGAGAATTTGACGGGAACACAGCTTTACCCATATCACATTCAGAGAGTACAAGGCCTTACTGAAGCTGATTTCCCACCACGAGAGGCTTTTTGTACTTGGTTCCTTCAACAGTGTGCTCGCGATCCTCTTTTTCTATACTCCATGTTGTTTTCTGATGAGGCTGCCTTCACAAGAAATGGCGTGATCAATTTTCACAACACTCATCACTGGGCCGAAGAGAATCCGCATGCCATCATCCAGTCAAGGCACCAACAACAATTTATTACACTGCCCAACAAAAAACAAATCTTTTGCTGCTGATTTAATTCTAAGACCTGTTTCTGGATAATATTGATGTGCTGATTTCAAATATCACCTCAGATTTTGTCCATCACATCAGGTTTTCGTGCAATGCAATATGCCTATTTTGGGTGATCCATGAAGGGTGCTTATCAAAATTTATGATATTTGAGACCTGTTAACAGCTGTTTTGCTGTTAAAATTTTATCTGTGGAATACGCAGATCTGTGCATTAAATCTAAAGGTCATGTACAACATATTAAAATCTTGGGTATCTGTGATTTCTCCAGGTGTGAGCGTGACGTCATGATCTGAGAGAGATTTCCCATTGGCGGAGTGAGAGCAGCCGGTTCCGCTAGTGACGTTACTTGTAAACTTTCAGCAGTTGGGTTGCAACATGAGCATTAAAGTTCACTATCTCAACAGTCATCTGGATAAATTTCCAGAAAATCTTGGTGATGTTAGTGAAGAGCAAGGTGAAAGGTTCCACCAAGATATCAAAGTGATGGAAGAACGATACCAAGGAAGATGGGATACCCATATGATGGCTGACTACTGCTGGAGCCTGCAAAGAGATTGTCTTGACATCTCTCATTCTAGGAAGTCCTATAAGAGAAAATTTATCATCACTGAAAAGTAAGAAAACAAGAAAAAGACAATGTTAAGAAATCTGGTCCCGTGCTTGCTTTAATATGGATTCATTTTTTGCTTATTTAAACACTTTTAATCACTTTGTGTCAATATTACCATTGCATATTAAAGTTCACTCCCTGCACAATTGTTTACTTTTCCATGCTGATTCTGGGTATGTAAAAACTTATTTTTTGAAAAGAAAAAAAATTGGGCATAACCCTGCCAAAATGCGATATCTCCAAAATATCCGTATTTGATTGCTCGAAAACCTGACGTGATAGGCAAAAACTAAGGTGATTTTTTAAATCAGCACACCAAAGTTACCTAAAAACAGGTGTTAGAATTAAATCAGCAAAATTGGTGTTGGGCAGTGTTATCAATGTATGGGCACTGTCCATCCATACATTGATCCTTTTGTTTTGCCTGGAAGATTAACAGGAGAATCCTATTCCAATATTTTAAGGAATGATTTAAGCGATTTACTAGATGAAGTTCCTCTTGGTGTTCGATGTCATATGTGGTTTATGTATGACGGCGCTCCGCCTCATTTTGGTCGAGTAGCCAGAAACTATTTGGATGACCATTTCCCTAATAAATGAGGCCGTGAAGGACCCATTGCGTGGCTTGCTCGCTCCCCGGACCTGAATCCACTCTATTTTTACCTGTGGGGTCATCTGAAATCCATCGTTTACGTGACACCCATTGACAACGTTGAAATGCTTCGCCAACGTGTAGAACAAGGATGCCAGAAAATCCGAGCAATACCGGGAATGTTTGAACACGTCAGGCAGTCTATGACGAGGCGTGTTCAGGCGTGTATTCAAGCGCAAGCCGGTCATTTTGAGCACTTCCTTTAAAGGTAAGGCGGATACTTACTGGAACACATAAAGGGCTGTAACTCGGAAACAAAGCGATTTCGGCCATATGTTTATAAAAACTTTTTTTCATTGTTTTCAGGTCCTGAATCCATCCTGAAAGTGCGTCCCACATGTTATGAAACACCCTGTTTATATTGAAAGTTAACCTTTCTCTAAAAAAGGTGAAATGCTCCAAGGTCGCTCAGTAATTTTTCACACTCAAATTTGACAAATTGTGCAGTATTTGACGAATGTAAATATACTTTTTACTTTCAGAATTAATGTAAAGTTGTGTCATAAAAATAAACTAAAAAAAAAAAATTAGTGCACGTCTATATGAAACTTCCGAAGGAAACGAATTTAGTCCCATCATAATAAATGTAAGTGTTTTCATTATTTTAAATAATTAAAGTCTATATGTTTCATCCTTCCCATTTTATCGAAACAAAATCTGGTTTTGAAACGTTGCTTCGGCAAAAGAAGAGCGCTTGCTAAAAACTTCAAACTTCAGCTTGCAATTACATGCCATCGCATATAATCTTCAATATACCAACACTAGTAACAAATTTCGCTTACCACTAGTTGAGAACCATTGTTTAAAATCCTTTTTGCATAGCGCACACTTTACTAATTTTATCCGAGCTTAGAGCCAAACGATTTCAGTCTTAGAGGACACCTCCATGCAACAAAGAGTTAATATATGTTAATTCTAAACAGTACATTACAGCATCGGAGATTCCAGTAACGCCACTTAAATTATTGAATGATAAGAACCACAAAAAAAAGCATCTCGTGTCTCCTCCGATCAGGTGGTTTCAGCTTTTTTTAGCTAGCAGTTTTCATCTGTACATTGGAAGGTAAACTATTGCTTCTTCTCATCATCTTATTGCACGACTAGGTTATCAGACTTACCAGAGCAAACGACTCCCAGGCAGTTTTGACTACCAAACTTAAATGATTGTACAACCTCTCATTTCCACTTAATATTTTGTAACTTTTATTCTTGGTCATTTTTTTTTAAATTGTCCTTTTAATTTCATCTATTTTATTTGTAATTTCAGTTTATCTTTTTTGTTCATTGATGATGAGATTAGTTTTCGAAACGTCTGACATACGAGTATATGAAGCTCTTACCATCGTCTTGGCTTTTACCTACAGTATATACTGTATATAACGAAAATTAATATAACATGAAAAAATTATCGATATAACTCGATATAGCTGTTTGTAGAATCAACACCCGTTTGTCACTCGCAAATTTTGCAACTGAATGAATACTGGTTTTTAAAGGAAGATTTCACACTGGAATTCACCTCCATTTTCATAAGAAAAGAAAAAATTCAAACTTTACCTACACAAATGCGACTACTCTGCATCCATATCGTAATTTAAAAACAAAATTATGCCCTCTTTATTCAGTTCATTATTAAAAGTTTGCCAAAGAAATTGGAAGCCCAGCAAGTCTTGTGTACTGGATAAAGAGCTGATCAATGGAGTGCTCTGAACGCCATGAATGTCGGGATACTAAACGAAATATCTTGCACTCTTTTGTCTTCTGTTAAAACTATTGAAAATGAACGTATTATAATTTTTGTATTCATATTAACATGAAAATAAGTAACCTTTCAAACCTTTGGAAAGATGACAGTCATGGGCATGAACAGAAATTAAAGAAAGGGAGGGCTCGGGGGGTGGGGGTGGAGAAAATTTTGGAAATACAGTACTCAGAAACGCGTTCTGGTGACATCTGGAGCATGTAACTAACTAGCTGAAGGATGAGATTCACTTTCATTTTCTGACAAACGTTTTCATCTAAACATTTGAAGAAGAATAAAAACTTATTTTAATAACTACTGAATTGACAATTAATTTGGAATTTATAGGAACAAATGGAATTATATAGGAACTGTGGAATTTATAGGTGGGCACGCGCCCCATGCGCCCCCCTTAGGACACGCCCCTGACACTCGTATTTATTAATTGCATAAGACTCATAATTACATTATCCTTTATATGTTTGTGAAAACGTGTACCATTAAAATAAATTGTTCATTAAACTAAATGAAAATTAATTATTTATTAGCAGTAAATTATCTCTTCCATACTTGAGAAAATATGAAAAATTTACCTGCTTTGAAAAAACGATTTCCTGATGTGAAAACCACAATTGTGCACTGGAGTAAGACTCGTGAGTGCATTGTTTTATACTCTTGTTTATAGGTAGCCGTATTATATAAGTCTTTACCTTCTATAAAGAATATCATCTTGAAGGAATAGGTTTGCTCGTGAGAGAGTCCGACTCGTATGCCGACAATATGACAATATCTGATTAAGGCAATATGAGTGACAGTATCACTAATATACTACTGTACATAAAGCGTTAAACTCAAAAGTGTTTCAGTATTATTCATAGGAGTTCATGTTTATCTTCTATTCAGGATGTTCTTAAAATTTAAGACTGAACTTGAATACCATACTTTTCGTTTTGAGTCCAAAACTTCATAGCAAAATGTATTATTACAATAACTTAATTGTATACTTTAATTTTGCTCACCGGTGTACAAACCAACACAAATCTCACTTTTACAACAAATGCAGTCAATGAAATGTGAATGTAAGTTAGTATGATCTTAAATTTCACTTTTCAACTATAAACTTCTAAGCACTACACGCATCGAAGATATATAATGTAATAATAACACTGTACAACAAATTTTCGGTTCAGAAAAAAAAAGGGAATAACATTCGGTCATTCTTAATATTTCGAGTGTGCTGATTCCAAATCTGAAAATAGTTTTTTGTATCACGTCACGTTTTTTTTTTGTAATGACTGCTTAAAATCTTCATACCAAAAAATAAGAATATATTGATAAACAGATAGGCTTTATCATATGGAACAGTTTTTATTGCTATACTTCAACATATATGCACAAAATTAACATAAAACGCTCGTATTATACTGTTTTCAACTTATTATTTGTATTTATGCTGGCGTTTGTGTGATGCTTGTGGTTGGTCACGCTTTAAATTCCAGCAGAAATCGGCCAGCATAGCAGGACTCCACTTCCCTTTGTATCTGCTCTCCATTGTGGCTATATCCTGGTGGAATCTCTCCCCGTGTTCGCCGCTAACAGCAGATGCGGTTTCCGGAAAGAATGAGAGATGTGAATGCAAAAAATGAATTTTCAATGACATCTTACATCCGAGACGTTGGTATGAGTTGATAAGTTGATCCACAAGTGCAGCATAGTTGTCGTATTTAGTCTTTCCTAGTAGACCGCTGCACACATTTTTGAATGCACGCCAGGCTGCCAACTCAACCTCATCCATCACCGCTTCAAAGTGTTCGTCTAGCATGAGTTGGTGAATTTGAGGGCCGACGAATATGCCTTCTTTATTCTTGGCATCACCTATTTTTGGTAATTTTTCTTTAGATATTTGAAGGCAGGCTTATCCTGTTTTATGTGAAGTGGCGGCAAGATAACCTTTTCCTTTCGTACTAGTGGTTCGTGAATAACATTGCGAGATCCAGGTGAGGAATTGTCTCGCGGCAGCCATACTGAGCGTGTGTAGTGTTCAGACCTTCCTCAGCTATCCCACTTGCATAGGAAACACATGTATTTCGTATAGCCAGTTTGCAATCCATTGAGAATAACCACAACCTTCAAATCTGCGCAGATAAGCCATTCATGTTCATTGTATTTTATACAGTCCAGAATAAAAGCAATATTGTCATACATTTCTCTCAAGACGACTGAATGAGCGATCGGAACAGAAGGCATTGTGTTCCCATTATGTAGCAGTACACCCTTAACACTGTACAGAGATGCATCAATGAACAATCTCCACTGATTCGGTTCATAGCACAAACCCAGAGCATCGAACAGACCATGTTATGAATGCAATAACAAAGATTGTTCTTCATTGTGAAATATTCCTGCAAATCCAAGGTACGCTTTTGGAATGCTGTAATTCGTACGTCTTCCGCCAGCAGATTCCATTCTTGTAGACGTGAGGCCAGCAGTTCACTTTGTTGCTTGGTAAGTATTAAATCACGGACCAAATCATTGAGTTCAGGCTGCGTGATGAGATGTTGTTCTTTCTTGGACTCGACTTGAGCTTCATAGCATTCGCCGTCTGATTCCGATTTGTCAGAGTCTGTGTTATCGGTCGACATTTCAGCTGGAGGACGAGGGATGGGTATATCTGTAGAATGTTCCACAGGACGCATAGCAGAACGAAGATTTGGGTAGACTATAGCCTTTTTCCCTTTTCTGTTGCAACCTGTAATGTGAGGCAATAGACATTGTTGACTACTTAAGATAGCATAATTGTGTATACATTATGCAGAGCAGGATATGCTAAAATGTGCTAAAAAACACCAAATTTGACGTATATTCAGAAAAATAAAAGATTCAAACCTGTAATGTTCGTTAAGCAGAAATAGCAATCAGTTGAATGGTCCAGTGGCTCTCTCCATACCATTGGGACACCGAATCCCAGACCAGGACCGGTGCCTTTGAACCATGCAGATAACGAGCTTGTACATCTCACACAGCAGATATGAGGCGCCCAGTGCTTGTCCTGATCACCAACTTTGCATGCGAAGTATAATTCATCCTTTTATACTGTTTTAACGTTAATGTCCCACAAATATAACAAAAACTGTCTGGCGAATTTTTGCACTCCCTAGGCATTGTAGCATAACATCAATAAAAACCTGTAAAATGAAAAAATGATAGATCAATTTGCAATTTCACACAATATAGACATTGTTGGTGAAATATACATAATTTGATAGCTGTTATTCAATAATACTCACACCGATTTATGATAAAATATGGCTGACAGTTTTGTTTTAAATGATTAATGAAAGAAATTTTTCATAAAATCAAAGTGGAAACACAGAGCCGAACACCACCACCACAGCATATGCATGACTGAACAAAATGTAAAAGATACGTTCAGAGAACCAGTGGTTCTCAAAATGATACAATGAAATAGGGTCATTTTCATAAAATCGGTGGGTGATACAAATAAATGAGTGTTATTTTCGCAATCTATGCATATAATTAGCCATAAAAATGACGATCTCATTTCCGTTTTTGTTTCACTGTTGTACAGTGTAATTAAAAAGAAAAGTTCCAATAAAACAGAATAAAAACATTCAATTTAATGATAAAAGACTGATTTGGACCTAAATAGTGATTTTGGTATTCCCTTTTAATGCGTGATATAAATAACTAAATATATTCACTGACATAGTTATCTCATGCGTGTTGGTCTTCAAGAGAACTTCATCCTTTGCTAGCCATTAAACGTCCAGCGCCACTCAATTTCATTCAGTCTCAGAAAAAGACTCAAGGGCTAATATTAAGGGTTAATCAGAAAATTGTTTGACTATAGCATGAGGGGATTAAATGTCTATGATTGTATTTCTCTTCATCATTTGCAAATTCAGCTACGTAAGAATTATTTCAACCAGACAAATCTCTGTGAGTAAAAGTAGGCCCTGAGTAACCCAGGCGTAAGGCCTGTCTAGCTAAGGCTAAGTTACACTCCGTACTCGTGATTTTTTTTAGCCTTAGCAGTGATTCCCAACCTTTCGTACGCGGAACTCTTTTAGGTGTGACGCAAGAGGGTAATAAATACGCAGTTAATTAAATGATAATTACATTCATGGTAATGTTTTCAAAAGTAATATTAGTTGTAGATGAATAATGGGCAACTTTTCCGACTGCCATTTTGCATGTATCCAATTCGCCGTCCATGCAGATTAAAAATTACACTGGTATGCAAATCAGAAAAAAATTTCCAGTGTTTTTGTTTCAATAAGTCAATTTACATAATTCTGCAAGGATGATTTCAAAATAAAAAATATGTATTTTCATATACTTGGTTATATTTAGTATATAAGGATATTTGTGTTTTAAAAATTTCAAACTCTGATAAAAGGTTTGTTTTCAGTAATTAGTTTGTCAAATAAAGGAATAAAGCTGGTACAAGTATTCAGTTGAACATTTTTCTGAATTTTATGAGTTACTATACAGGGTGTACATAAAGTCAGGATCTATTTTTGTGAAATAATTATTTTTTTTCTATTTTTCTTTTCAGAAGCCCTTAGAATGAATACAGAAGAGCGTGTGGCAATAGTAATTTGGCGAATCGAGGGAAAGAAATACAATGACATCAGAGAGAAGTTTAGAAGGAGATTTCATAAGCGGGGGCCAATAGACAAGACAATACGAAAATTGGTGAACAAATTTAAACGAACGGGATCTGTAAATGATGAAGCAAGATCAGGACGACCGTGTATGTCAGATCTTACCGTGAATGAAGTACGCGGAATTATCACTGAGGAGCCACGTACGTCCGTTCGTGCTGCATCACACAGACTCGGCCTCCCGACGTCATCTGTGCACAAAATTCTGAAAGTTAATTTGCAGAAGAAAAGTTATCATTTGCAGGTTTTACATGATTTACATGAGGAAGATTTCCCTCGACGAAGTGCTGTGTGTGCTGATCTCGTAGAACAAATCTGGGGTGATAATTTAATGGACAACATTCTCTTTAGTGATGAAGCCACTTTCCATACGTGTGGAAAAGTAAATCGCCATAACTGTCGAATTTGGGCAGATGAAAGACCGAATGATTTCTTCCAAAATTGGGAAAGAGACTCACCTAAAGTTAATGTCTGGATGGGTTTAACAAAATCTAAGGTTTATGGTCCTTTTTTCTTTGTTGAAGCTACAGTTACGGGGCTTATTTATCTGGACATGTTGCAGCAATTCCTTGAACCTTAGCTGATTGGGGATAGGATTGTTAGTACCGTCGTCTATCAACATGATGGTGCTCCTTGTCACTATGCCAAAATTGTTCAGGATTATCTAAATGGACGTTTTCCAAATCGCTGGAGCGGACGCGGAAGCAACAGACCTTGGCCAGCGAGATCACCAGATTTAACCCCTTTAGATTTCTTTGTATGGGGCTTTATCAAATCGCCCGTCTATCAGACGAAGATTACGTGTCTTGAAAACTTACGTACACGTATACGAACTGCTGCAGATAACATAACCCCGCAAATGCTCCAGAATGTGTTTAGAAATGCTGCGGAACGATTTGAGCTGTGCAGGGATACTGATGGGCGTCACGTCGAATCCTACTCTTAATTATTTAATAAATGTTACCACTTTATCATTTTATGATTGAATTCCATATAATTTCCAAGTGCTTCACAAAAATAGATCCTGACTTTATGTACACCCTGTATATGCAACTAAATCTACGCTTTTTTATTAGTTTTTTTATGCGTTTCACCGGAGGTCTCTCTTTTCAGTGACCAGCAGTAATCAGCCATCATGTTGACATTCCACCTTCTTTGATATCTCTGCTCCATTGTCTTGATGCCCTGGTGAAATCTTCTTGTTCTTCGCTGACACTACCAAGATTTTCGGGAAAGTAGTCCAAATGGGAATGTAAGAAGTGAACCTTCAAGCTCATGTTACAGCTCAACTTTTCAAATTTATTCAGCATGTTTTCAACAATCATTTTGACATTTGGATCCTTTTTGTTCCCAAGAAAGTTCTGAATAACATTTTTTAAGCCAACCCATGCTTCTCTTTCAGCTTGGTTCATCGTTCCTTCAAACTGATCATCCAATGTTAACCTCCTGATTTGAGGTACTACAAAGACACCTTTAACTTTCTCATAGGTGAGAACTGGAAATTTGCTGTAAATGTACTTGAAGCAGTCACCATCCTTATCTAATGACTTCACAAACTGTTTCATCAAGCCCAGTTTTATGTGGAGTTTCAGTAACAGCACTTTGGGTGGCTCAACCAACTTTTCATGAATGATATCCTTCAAACCAGGTGTCAGACTGCCTCTGGGTGGCCACAGCTTCTTTCAATACTGTCTTCTTGCTCTGTTGTCCCATTCACACAAAAAACATGGCATTTTCCTGTAACCAGACTGCTGACCAAGCAGCATGCATACAACTTTCAGGTCTCCACATACAATCCACTCATGCTTATTATACCGAACCTTTTCAAGAAGTTCAAGATTTTCATGTTTCTTTCAAGTGAACAGAATGAGCTATAGGAACAGAAGCATATTGGTTACTATTGTGAAGGAGAACACCTTTGAGGCTTGTCTTGGAGGAGTCAATAAATAATCTCCAATCATTTGGTTGAGAGGCAGTTCCTAAGCTACATATTAGTCCAGCAATGTTACTGCAGTAGACCAGTAGACCTTCCTGGGAAAAATATGGAACAAATTCTGCCCCATGATTTCTGTAGTAAGAAAAGGATGTCCCTTGAAAAAGCAAAGTCTTGGCTTGGGGTCTGGATCCCAGAACTTCTGCAGAATCTTTCGGTAGATCTGTGTCTCCCGCCAGATCATTTAGTTCACTTTGTGTGAAAAGTTGTTGTTCACGACTGAGATTTTCTGGTTGGTAGTAGTCAGTATCATCTTCTGCATCAGATTTAGAGTCTGACATGAATCTATCAAGAGTTTGTGGTGGGGAAGGAATAGACACATTGGGTCCATGTGGTATAGGTCTCATTGCAGGTGGAAGATCAGGATAAGAAATGTCCTGTTTATTTCTAGTGTTGTAACCTTCTACGTTGCACGAACAGCAATAACAGTCATCTCCATGGTTCTTGGGTTCACGCCAGACCATAGGGATTCCAAAATGCATGGACTCTTTCTTTCCTTGACTCCACTGTCTCAAGAATTCAACACAAGAACCACAAACTTTGTGAGGAGCCCATGACTTGTCTTGGTCTCCGAGTTTCATTCCATAGTAGGCATAATACATTTTCCTGACAAAGTCTGTGATGTTCATCCTCTGTCTATTTGCAACAAAGCTGCCACATATATAGCAAAATATGTCAGGATAATTTAAGCAGCCTCTCGATGCCATATTAGTCATATCTTGTCATATCCAGCACACCAAAATTACTATAAAACAGCTATGAATGTTAAAACAACAGAAACCTTGCAGACCAGTGTTATTTAACGATAATCAAGATTTTGAGTCAGTACAAATGTCGATGAATATTATTAAAATAAATATAACTTTTACATAAGGCTGAAAATTCAAGAATGAATTAGGTTAAGTAGTACCTTTTTCACTCTTTAATATTAAGGTAGTATTTAGAAAAGCATGATGACGAAAAGTGGTACGCCGAATTAAAAAGATTGGGAACCCCTGATCTAGGTCCTTATATTTTATAATTATTATGTCACACATCTCTATTTTACATAATTTTTTACTAGTTTCGATTCTTAAATTTTATAATGTTAATTATATGTAAATTTTAAACAGTGTATGTAAAAATATTTTTGAACGCTGAAAAGTGATTAGGCTTTCCAAAGGTATATTCAATAAGAATACTTGGACTAGATTACTGGCCACGAAGTACAAAATTGAACATAATAAAATAAACTGTAATAAAATGTCCCCCCCCATCAGTGTTCCAGTAAACTAGTGTGATATATCTTTGTTAAGCTCAATGATTATGACATTCTTTTCGGACGTCACAGCAAATATGATTGTCCTAGATCAGTGATTATTAACCCCTTGGTCGCCACCCAAAATTGGGTCGCCAAGCCATTTTAATTGGGTCATTAAATTGTCATTTATCGTCTATTTATGTTATACATAATCATTTTACCATTAATTATTTATTTTATTATCTATTACGAGTGAACTGTTTGAAGGCATGGGTCGTCGATCGAGTTAGCCCGGCGAACAGAATTTAGGTCGCAGCTTAAAAAGGTTAAGAGCCACTGTCCTAGATCGTGGTTACGTATCTGATGACTTCTAAAGTGAGACATAGTTCTTTATTTTTAGAGGAAGCGATACTGTCAGTTTAGAGGATATAAAATAAACCCATTTCATAATTTTGAAGATTAATGGATAATTATTGGTTTTTATCGGAACATAGTAGGATAACATACCAAACAAACGGAAAATTCAGGAGGGGAACTCTTCCGTAGGACATTCTATTTTATATATAAAATAATTTATACTGTATACTTCTGATCAACATACATTTTTGGTGCTCTTCCAATATGTGCTCTACCTTAAAATTTACATTCCAATACGTGATCTACCTTAGATTATTCGGATTAGCAGCAGGTACGTTAGTTAGCCTTATAAGGCTAACTAACGAAAATATCACGACTTAACCTAACCAATCGTCAAGGGCGTATAGTTCACCTAACGATTGGTTAGGTTAAGTCATGATATTTTCGTTAGTTAGCCTTATAAGGCTAGTTTCACGGTAGAGCACGTATTGGAATATGGTAGATCACAGTTTCGCGGTAGGGCACATATTGGAAGAGCACCACATTTTTTTATACATCCACATATCCCAATTTAACTTCTGTTTATTGCTGTAGATATATATTCAGATACACATTTTTTTTTCATTCTAAATTAGATCAGTAAATTATCTATGATAATAAATAAGTAAAAACGAAAATGTCAACAAACTGTCCACTAATACAGAATTACATAGAAACTCTTTCGCCTCAATTGAAAATCTTTAAATTCTGATAAGAACTGCTTTTACATTTCTATAAGAATAAATTCTGATTTTACATTTATATAAGAATAAATTCTGATTTTACATTTATATAAGAATAAATTCTGATTTTACATTTATGTAAGAAAAAATTCTGATTTTACATTTCTATAAGAATGAATTTACATTTCTATGAGAATAAATTTACATTTATATAAGAATTAACTTAATTTATAGTTCATTAATAACAGCTGTTTTACTTTTTGGAAGGTTTTTAATATCGAGTTGCTTTGAGAATGTTTGACTTTGTTGTTTCAATAACTGCTTCTTATATAAAATGTAAGAATGTCATTAGCGGATCCAGGGGGTCCCAAAGGGGCAATGCCCTCCCCTAAAGCTGATAAAGGTGGAGCTAACACTACTTTTGGCCCCCCCTTCAAAGGCAACGTAAGATACTTTTCCTTACCATTTCCCTTTTTCTTCATGTTACCTACAAAAGTACATACCTGTTTTTTACCTATTTACCCGAAATCCGTACATTTGTCACTTGTGTTTGCGTGGATGTTTTTATGTCCCAGTATTTTAGAAGATCTCTTGTGACTCTAGCGATTTTTAGCTTTTTTAGGATGGATCTAGTGACACTCGATAATTTGACTTGGCAATTCTGACCTGAAATACTATTGACTATTTTCACTGTGTCCAGTCACATTTGTCCCTAATCGGCTTGTCTTTGTCACGACGCAAATCCCTTGTGCCTTGTTTGTTTGTTTGTTGTGCTACATTGGGCTTCCACTTTTATTCAGTGGTTATTCTTGCCATGGTCCGGAAGATAAGGAAGTAAGCATTAGAGGATGGAGCCAGGGGTAAGGAAGGGAGACTCTTTCAGTGATGGCATGCGCTGCTGCCGATGAGGCGCTGCGCGCAGTAACAATCAACCCTGTCTAAGTATTAAGAAACGATAGGAAGGTAAGTAAAAAGATTTTTCATTTATGAAGGATTCTTTCTGTAGAAATTTTGCAAGGCCCTCAAATTTGGGGTGTACGTATGCATGTATGCATTGCATCGCATTTCACGATACAATAACTAGGCTGATTAATGCAGCATTGCTTGTATATGCAGTGTTAGGTTAAGGTGTATATATATATATATATATATATATATATATATATATATATATATAATTATATATATATATATATATGCAGTGTGGCGTTAGATTTGGCTTCTCCCCTCCCGAACATGGGGGCTAGATCCGCCAATGAAGAATGTTATTATATAAAATATAATTATAAGATACCAGTGCTTAGTCAAGCCATACCTTAGGCTAGTTACCCTACTGACACAATAAAGTGGCGATTTTTCAGTGTTGTGAAATAATCAAACCTTTAGCTTAAGCTCTACATAACGACTATTTGCCTATTAGCAGTTTATATTGAAATTTTGATTGTCCATAAACTGTAAACCTCTAAACCGGTAGGATATTAGAGAAAATGTCATATCAATTTGTAACAGAAGTTTTTCTTTATCTTCAGGTTTAAGTTTGCATACTTTCGGCAAGCATCTTTTAATGAAAAACATATATAGGTCTATATAAGGAAAAGGAGAGAACTACGACCACTTAATCAGTAGAGGTAATCCTCGTAATAATATTCCATATCCTATATACTATAATATAATAGCTGAGACGTATATTTTTTCCTGAATGTTGTTCAATCTAACAGTGTTAAAATAGGAGGACAAAAGGATTTGCTAAGGACAGTTTTGCAGTGTAGAAACGTGTCACTACGGAATGAAACAACTAAAACTGCGAATAAAATGCAGATATGTTACTACAATAGTATGTCTTATCAGTAAATGACATAACAATTATTTGTGATAAAAACAAGTCAACAATTTCATTCGAAATTTGCTGAGAATTTTTTTTTTTTTAACATTGTTTGGAAGTTAATTCTTGTTGTTGTTGTTGATGTGCAACCATTTGAGGAAATGGTAGCTAGATTTTAATTCTAGTTTTCTAGATGAGATGAGACACGGGAAAAAATCAGCTAAGGAGGAAAATAACAGGAGAAACGGGGCTCCAGCACTCCCTGTTTCTGGTCTAAATACACGAAAGACATTGGAATCAATTTTTTTCCTTTTCCTTGTGTTTTGCATCGCTAATTTATTTCACGTGTTTAAGTGTGAAACTCATTCCATATATATATATATATATATATACATGCAGAAAGAAGGGGCCAAGGGAAAATGCCCGCAAAAGTGCCCCTTCCATAGAAGAAGAAAACCAAAATCAAGGTCCGGGGTTTTCGAAATGCCTAGACACTACGTTTGAAACATGGGAGGTCATAGACAGGAGGAAAGATGGATTGAGGAAGATCTACAGATCTACAGAAGCTAAGGCTAACAAAGACCCTAAGATCCACTCTAAGGTTAGCCCGAGAGAAAGGAAAGAGTAGGGAGTTAAAAGAGGAGAATAAGGGGTTAAGTAAGTGGCAAAACCTATCATTCGTGTGTTAACATTCATTCAGAAAAAGAGAAAGCAAGACTCACCATCATCATCCGCCGGTCACTGCCGACAAGTCGGAAAAATAGTCGAAGAAAATAGGAAAGGGGTGAAAGATGAAAAGTAAAATAAGAACGCTTACAAACCATGCAAACACAGTCTTAACTCAAACACTGTCATACCATGCAAACTACAGACATGCAAGTAAAGAGAGGATAAGAAAAGAACAAAAAAAAAGTAGGAAGAGTATAACAAAAAGTGGCCTAGTTTACGCTACAAGCTACATCTACGTTCGTCTTAGTCTAATTTTTTTTTTTATAATTTTATTGCTGGCATCACACGCTGGCATGTCACAAGCTGGCATTAATCGTCAACAGACGATTGAGTAGATGAAAGTCTGAAAATACCGATTAACCCTTACATTAGATAGTTGGACAGAAATGGAATGAGAAAGTGTAGAAAGTCGGGTACTGCGTGCTCTCCTTAACCCTTTAAGCCCTGAATTTTTTGTAGTGTTAAGTTATGAATGCGTGTATTTGAAACGTTAGCAATTTGTACCAGTCGTCCTTAAAGAGTTAAAGGAAGAGGCATGCAGTTAGAGAGTTCAGAAGAGCAATGTCCGTTATGATAGGGATAGTAAAGAGAGAGTGAGCCAACATTGCGGCGAAGAGAGAGAGAGGTTGAGGACAATCAGTAAGAGGCGGAGAATTGATGGGACGAAAAGCCTTTGATTCCACCCGGTCAAGTACGGCTGTGTGGGTTGAACCACCCACACACACATGAAAAGCATACTCCATACAGGGACGAACGAGACCCCTGTACAGAGACAGCAACTGAGTGGGGATAAAGAAACCACGGAGGCAGTACAGCACACGTAACTTCTTAGAAGCTGTTTTAGAAAGAGAGCATATGGGATCTTTCCAGGAAAGATTACGAGAAAAGGAAACGCCAAGAATACTAAGAGAAGAGGAAGGATTAAGTTGTGTGTTGTTGAAGGTAAGGAGATAGTCGCGTGGAAGATTGTGACGAGTAGACAGATGGAGGAACTGAGGTTTTGAGGCATTGAAAGTCACAAGGTTTTCTCTGCCCCAATCAGAGATAGCAGAAAGAGCAGAGGTCAGGTGCTCCATAGCCGTACTGCGCGAATCATGGAGTGACTGTTGAGAGGGACGCTTTGGGAAGCGGGTGGAGAAGAGAAGAGTGGAATTATCGGCAAAGGAGTGAATAGGACAAGAAGTGTGAATTAAAAGATCATTAATAAGTAAAAGGAAAAAAGTGGGTGACATGACAGAACCCTGAAGAACACCACTGTTAATAGCTTTAGGAGAAGAACAGTGGCCATCTACAACTGCAGCTATAGATCGGCCAGAAAGGAAATTAGAGATGAAGGCACAGATAGAAGGATAGAAACCGAAGGAGGACAGTTTGGAAATTAAAGATTTATGCCAGACTCTATCAAAAGCTTTCGATATGTCTATCGCAAAAGCAAACGTTTCACCGAAATCCCGAAAGGAGGATCACCAAGAGTCAGAGAATATGCAAGAAGATCGCCAGTAGAGCGTCCCTTCCGGAATCCATACTGACGATCTGAAAGAAGATTGTGAGAAGAAAGGAGTTTAAGAATCTTCCTATTAAGGATAGATTGAAAAACTTTGGAAAGGCAAGAAATCAAAGCAGTTGGACGATAGTTGGGGGGTTGAGAGCGGTCACCCTTCTTTGGGAAAGGCTGATGAAAGCGAACTTCCAGGAGGAAGGAAAAGTACCAGATGAGAGACAAAGACGAAAAAGTTTGTCTAGGCAGGGTGTCAGCACAGAAGCACATTTCTTAAGAACAAGAGGAGGGGAGAGGAGATGGAGGAACAAAACCGGAATCGTCCAGGGTTGAATTGTAAGCGAAAGTTTGAGCGAAGAGTTCAGCTTTGTCAGGAGTAGAGACGGCAACTGAGCCGTCGGAATGGAAAAGAGGAGGGAAAGAAGAGGAAGCAAAGTTGTTGAAGAGGTTCTTAGCTAGATGCCAGAAAGAGCGAGAATTAGAATTAGATAGATTTCACATTTTTGTCGGATGAAGGAATTTTTGACGAGTGAAAGAACAGATTTTGCACGATTCCGGGCAGAAATATAAACTGAGTGAGAGTCAGGAGTTGGATGGCGACAGTACCTTCTGAAAGCCTCCTCTCTGTTGCGGATAGCATTAGAACAAGTAAAATTAAACCAAGGTTTTCTGTATTGGTAGTAGGAATAGAATATGGAATGTACGCCTTCATGCCCGAGAGAATCACCTCTGTGATGCGCTCAGCAACCCCACAAGGGCCCCGGCCCCGGAAGCAGTAATCATTCCATGTGAAATCAACGAAGTACTGCCTAAGGGCATCCCAATCAACGACGCTGAAGTGCCAAAGGCGCCTCCTCTTGGTAGGATCCATATATATATATATATATATATGTTACAGTCATTCTGTGAAACCAGTCATTTCACGTAATGACTTAAAATTTCAGGCATTTCGCGTAATACCTGTGACCGTTAAACATACGTAATACGCATTACTAACCTAACCTAAATTGATGTAATATAACCTAACCTAAGCTTCACGAAGTCATTAATCGCTTAATCGAATTATGCGAGATGCCTGAATTTTTAGGCATTACGTGAAATTACTAATTTCACACATTGACGTTAACATATATATGATACAAAGTTAATAAAAAATTAAGCTTTATCTTGCAGTATATTTTTCCTTGCTCATTTTATACAGGCAATATAAGCACACCGGACAAAAAATTAGTCACCCCTCTCAGAATGTACCTAATAACGTGTGACGGCGCCTCTGGCCTTGATAACCGCACGAATCCGGCGAGGCAGAGACTCTACGAGGTTGTGCATGTACTGAACATCGATTTGCTGCCACTCGTTCATCAGCCGGTCCCGAAGTTCCGCCAGAGTCCGTGGGTGTCTATTCCTGCGCTTCACTTTCTGTTTCCAGCCTGAACAACACCTTCGACGCATTCAGGATTAAAGGCTTCATTGGACCTGCGATGTACTCGTCGCCTCCCATCATTGGAGAACAAACAAAAACGGGACTCATCGGACCAAATTACACGTTTCCAATCTGCCGCAGTCCAGTTTTTGTGCCTCTGAGCCCATTTATAACGTGCCAATTTGTGACTTGCTGTTAACAGCGGCCTCTTCCGTGGTACCCTGCTCCAGATGTCCATCGCATGCAGTTCTCGTCGCAATGTCCGTTCGGAAATTGGTCGCTGGAGAACCTCATTGGTTTCTTGGAGCAATTGTTCCCTGGTTTGAAAACGATTTGCAGTTACTAGACGAGAAACATGGCGGCGGCCCCTATTGTCGAGAATTGTTTTCCGGCCACAGTTACGCCGTCGATTTTCAGTTGATTGCGAACTACACCTCTCTTGTAAACTCGCTGGACAGTACGCGTTGACACACCAACAAATTGGGCTACTTCAGACATTTTGTGTCCGTGGGCTCTGCCAAACACGATGGCTCCTTTTTGCCACTGAGTAACGTCTGCCTCACGACCCATTTTGCAGACTATATCCAACACACACTTTGTTCTTCACCACCTCACGAAACAGATCTGATCCTGTGTGCTACGTCACCGCTACTTGTCACTTACCAATGCTACATCAGCGCCCTCTGTGTGACCTTGAACTTCCTACTATCGGTGCTATTAGGGGTGACTAATTTTTTGTCCGGTGTGCTTATTTTAAGCCCCCATAAATTCAAATCTGATTTGAAAAAAATTTACATATTGAAAGTTAACCGCAAATACATTATAAATGTATTTGCAGATATATAAAATTTTTAACAAGCGATAATGTAAGGTTGTTAGGCATTGAATTACAAGTGAACAATGATTGCATATTAATTGTAAACTGCTATTTACCATACAACAACTGCAGTAATCTAGATGAATACATTAATTTGCTGTACAAAATTAAGTCATTATCAGATAACCCCAAATATTCTCACTGTATAATAATGGGGGACTTTAACGCGCATGTGAACTCGGAATTCTTTGTAGAATTGGGTAACATGTGCGAGTCGGCCAATTTAAATATAAGTGATGTAGATGTATTAGGGGTAACCAGTGGCAATTTTACATACGTTAGTGATATGAGTGGTACCACCAGGTGGATTGATCATTGTCTCACTAGTAATAATCTAAAATTCTAAAGGATCGAATTGTTAGAGTTCATATTCTGCATGATTTCCTTCTTTCTGATCATAGACCATTAGAAATATTAATTAACTTTACCAATTTATGCGCAACATGACTTAACAAGAACTCAATAGGTATGAATAATCGCGTCGATTGGTCCAATGTTAATATGCAACAGAGAATAGAATACAAAGACAGAACAAGTCATCTCTTTAATAATTTAGAAATTTTGCATCTTGCCTGTAGTAATCCTTGCTCAAATGATTCTCACTGTAAACTCATAGATAGGTATTATAGTAAGATAATATCCCTGCTAAGAGAAGCAGGAAGCCCCTGATTAAATCTTACAACTATCATTGATGTGACGGCAAATTTGCGTGCCGAAATCTCTTACAAGAATAGGAGCAGAAATTTTAGTTTTGAGATTTTGTTGTTTAAATCTCTAAAGCAAGGTAGAGTATGGTTATTGGTAGAGTATGGTAGAGTATGGTTATTGAAGAATATCAATAGGTTGTTTGTTATAGGGTTAAAAATAAAAATGTTTCAGATTGTTTAACGTTCGTTCGATTTTTATTTTTGTGTTCTCACGTTAATGGTATAACCCAGAACAGCCTTGTGGTAGAGATTTATGGTAGGATCGAGGAGCGGCCCTAGATTCAAAGAGAAGGGAAAACAAGCTGGCCGGGTTCAGATGTAAAATGGTTTGTTTTCTCTTCGTTTCGTGGTTAAACGTTTGTGAGACAGATTTCGAATCCACTTGTTAAATTGGACCATGACGTTGGTCATAAACTTGAGAAACCAAGTGGCTTCGAAGAAAGAACTTTATTTTAAGTTGATTTTAAGGAAAAGAAGGAGCTTTTTTTGGAAGGGAATGTCAATGTCCAATCAAAGGACAATGATTCTTATAACACCCAGTGAGGGAAAAGAAAAGCTCCTTCTTTCCTTATGTATGGATGAAAGTTTTCGTAGGGACGACCTTATGTAATGAAAATGTTTTGATAGGTCATTCAGAATATTGTAAGGCGGAGTCCTTGAAATTTTAAGGTGTAACTTAGATTTCTAAGTTAGTTGTAGTTCGGTCCTGTAAAAATAAAGTGGCTTGTAAAGAATGAATCTTTAGGCTCTGTGGCGTGATTGAAAATTTCTAAGTTGAGTTAAAACTGTTTCACGTTGTACTTAAAATTTGAATTGCCTTTGTTAACGCGAACTTGTGTGTAAGAGCTTTATTGTTAGCGACCGGAAAAAAAAAGAGAACTGTGTGGAATTTCTTCTAATTTAATTTTGCTCAAATTAAATGTTAAACTTTAAGTTTGTGACATATTAGGTTTCCTCATGGAAGAGTCAATATCTTGTGTTGAAGTTGGTTCCCGTGGAAACCCGGGAAGTTAGTGCATGACCATTCAGTTATGGTGAGAAGTAGTCTAATTTATTTGACGGACTTTTTTCCTGGAAAATTCTGCAGAACTCGCGCAGAACTGTTGAGAGTAAATTTCCCAAATTTTTGTAAGTAAACCAATTTTTAAATTCTCCCTTAGATTACGAAATTTGAATTTAGTGTTGTTTTTAAAGTTACACGCAAATAAAAAAAATCCTCTGTATAAATGTTTTTTGAGACTTAAATACTTGCAAACATTTTCTTTAAATTAAGAATTTGATTTTTTAAACAAAATTTGTAATCGCGCATCCGTATATTTCGTTCAATTTATGTCTTAATTGGAGTGAAATTAAATAAACTT
The DNA here is from genome assembly GCA_023014485.1 of Bathynomus jamesi. NCBI lineage: Eukaryota > Metazoa > Arthropoda > Malacostraca > Isopoda > Cirolanidae > Bathynomus > Bathynomus jamesi. Next base: position 1,307,723 of record JAJOZX010000381.1, read on the forward strand.
TATAAGAGGGAGTGTGTCGTTTTTATGCTACCTTGCAATAGGCCTCTCTTGTAAGCTGAGAGTAAATTAACATTGAAAGTTTGAAAATTCAAAGTGGGCTTCAAGTAAGCCGAGGGAACTACGCGTATAAAACTGAAAGGCCATCCGAGTGGATAGGCAGAGTCATCCTGAAATAAACGAACACGCGCGTACGAAATAAGTGCAATCGTAAAAAGGTGTGCACCACATAAATTTAAATGAATGGGTTGCGCACCACATCATACGAAGATTATTCCTGGATGGAATGATTTTATTGCCCCCCTGAAGAGGGAATCGAAAGACGCCTATGATTTGTGGTGCTTTCATGGTAGACCCAGATTAGGACCTGTATACATGAATACGTGTAGAAGTAGGGGTCAGTATAAGGCGGCCAGAAGGCGATGTAAACAAGAAGAAGAGTCTATTCCAGCATCAAAAACCTGTGAAGCTCGCAAAAATAACGATAATAAAATTTTTGGAAATTTGTTAAGAATCAAACGGGTGTAAAAAATGTCCTCCCTCCGACAATCGATGAGGTGTCGGGGGAGGAAATTGCAAAGCTGTGGAAAAACCACTACTCTAACATTCTAAACAGTGTGAGTAGGGATAATCTTAAGATAGATTGCAGTGAAGCGACTGTGAGAGGGACAAGGGAAAATACTTTTATATCATTTTCTGAAGTAAAGAGGTTAATTAAAGAGTTAAAGACTGGTTCTGCGTCAGGGGTAGATGACATCGAATGGGCACTTAAAATATGTCACTGACGTAGTATGTCTGCATATATCATTGCTCCTATCAGCCATGCTTGCTCATAGCTATATCCCGACAGAGTTCATGAGGGTATATATCTTGCCCCTGGTCAAAAATAGGTACGGGGACATTCTGTCCAGCAATAATTACAGGCCTATTGCTGTCGCTTCCTGCTTCTCGAAACTACCACAAAAACTCTTGTTACTCCGATTAAATGATTTCCTATGGACATCTCATAATCAGTTTGGTTTTAAAAGGTCCCATTCAACTGACCTGTGTATCTATGTACTTAAAGAAACAATATATAAGTACATTGACAGTAATTCAACATTTATAGCTGTTTCCTAGATATATGTAAGGCATATGATAGGGTGAACCACAATATTTTATTTGAAAAACTAGAAGACAGGAAGGTTCCCATGTACATATTAAACGTATTGAAATTTTGGTATTCCCACCAATCTTTCACTGTTAGGTGGGGCAATGTACTATCCGAGTGTTTTGGTTCCTCTTGCGGGGTGAGACAAGGCTCCTTGCTCTCCCCTATGCTGTTTAATGTGTATATTGACGGATTAATTGCTTCACTTAATGAGGCAACAGTGGGATGTTGTATAGATAACCCAAGGATAAATAACTTAGTTTATGCCGATGATATGGTGTTAATAAGTCCCTCTGTTAAAGGTCTGGATCGGCTACTAAAAGTCTGCGAAGTGTATTTGCAGAAACATGTTATTCTTTTTAATGTTACAAAAACTAAGGTTATGCAATTTCATCCTAAAAACTGTAATCAGCCAGCTGATATAAGGTTTAAAATGAATGGTGAAGTAATTGAGGAAGTACAAGAGTTTAAATATTTTGGTCAAACTATTACCAGCTCCTTGAGTGATGACTCGGATCTAAGAAAACAATCTCGAAGCCTGTGTGCTAAAGCGAATATGACCATAAGGAACTTTCGATTTTGTACAAGTGAAGCTAAAGACACTCTCTTTCGTACTTTCTGCAGTAATATATACGGACAGCAACTCTGGGTGAATTATAAAAAAGGTTCTGGCAGAACCCTAAATTTGATGTACAACAGGTCTTTTAGACTCTTACATAAATTACCCACGAGATGCTCAGCTTCGCAAATGTTTGCTACCCGCAATGTCCCGAGCTTCCCGGAGGTAACAAGACGTGCTCAATACAGTCTAATGCGAAGAATTAAAAATTCAACCAATCGATTATCCAAGCTATCCATGAGTCCTGCCGTTTATCCTCTGAGCTATGGACTCTTGGTACATAAAAACGTCTGTCTGTAGCTCCACTTAACTCCGACATTACTGTATTATTTCTAATCAATTGTATATATTTTTATCCTTAGTATGTGAACTGTCATGGTATTAATAATATTTGTCATATGGACTATAGTCTGCCAATAAACCTTTTCATTTCCATTTCATTTTCATTTTCATATATATGTATACATTATAAATGTATTTGCAGGTATATATTTCTATACATAATAAATGTATTTGCTGGTATATATTTGTATACATTATAAATGTATTTGCTGGTATATATTTCTGTACATTATAAATGTATTTGCAGGTATATATTTTCCTAATAAAATATTGTCAGTATAATCAATGAAAGAGTGTATTTCTTAATTTAAAATATATGACTTCATTCATCACTTAGAATTAAAAACTTAATCAGAGATTGAAGTAGAATATCTGTTAATTAATATGAAAATAATTAGTGATCGATTTGGATCAGTCAAAGAAGTGAAGCAATCTTGTAATTTCAAGTTAGTTAATACAAGCCTATAATTTTTTACCTGAAACGGAACTCATTTTCTAAAATAAAATGAAATCTCTCTCTCTCTCTCTCTCTCTCTCTCTCTCTCTCTCTCTCTCTCTCTCTGTGATCGTTCACACCTCGCTTACTTCATCGCTGAAGAAGTAAAAGACAATAAATGAAAAGGTTTTCTTTGCATTATTGTACATACTTTTCGACGGATACTTCTCCATACAAGATATTTTAAACTTTCATTTCTAAGTCTCCGACTGAGGTAGTAAACAGCTCTAAAATTACTTTAGGACTATATGACTCTCCAGATCTACAGGGTGACCCATAAGTCCCAATCGGTTATAATTAAAGCGAAAATCTATCCAGCGAATTATTTTTTTTAAATAATCAGTAAATATTTTTAAACTTATAAACTTTTTACTTTGTTTGAGTTTTTGTATTTTCACTTTAATTATAATCGATTGGGACTTATGGGGCACCCTGTACATAAGATTAAAGGCTATGTGCGAATGTCTGGAAAAGACAATGTTTCTAAGAGGGTAGAGTGGTCCCCATGCCTTATCCATTTTATACAGTGAGAGGCAGTCGACAAATAAATATTGATCTCAGTGCCAGCTACTTAATATAGAGCACAACTCAACCATTCAGGCAAATTTAGACATTTCCGCCATTCACCTTTCAGCTTTTACAGCCACTCAGACAGTTCACCCATTCAGCCATTCTATCAATAAAAAATCAGAAACTAGTTGATGACTGATATCACATACTCAGAAAAATTTCAGTCGCACAGTAACAAGATCGCTTCTCTACAACAATTCAAAGGTATGGAAGACATTGACAAATTTAAGTTTAGTAAGTTAACTTGAAGTGTTTCCGGACCTACAGGATGTGGGAAAACAATGTTAATGTTAAGTATAATTATACTTAACATTAACATTACCGAATCTCTTTAGCTAATTATAATTAGCTAAAGAGATTCGCTTTCTACTAAAACGTGGATAAATTTACTTTGTGTTACTCTAGGTATCGGACATAATAGTATAGTTGCATTCAGTATGAAGAGGTAGGGTGCCACTGCCAAGTGACAGTGCCAAGTTAGGGGAATGGGGGGAAACGAGGAGAGTGCCACTGAAAGGAGTGAGGATAAAAGAGTGGAAACGAGGGGGAGTACCACTGAGGGGAGTGAGAGGAAAATAAAGGGAATTGGAGAAAAGCAAATATTTTAGTCTCTCTGGTCCACAGCTACTAAACATATAATCTGATAAGAGGGAAGGAGGATAAGATAAGGAGATGGATGATAAAGAGTAATGGGTGAGTATTGGGTTAATGGGAATGGGGGCGATAAGGGAAAAAATAAAAAAATAAAAATATGGTGGAGGGAATGCGGAAAATAGGTGAGTGGGTGTTAAAATAAAAGGATGATAAGTGAGAAAAAATAAATAAATAAGCATATATATATATATATACAGAGCTGGGCAGTATTTAAATACATTTGTATTTAAATACGTATTTAAATACATTTGTGTATTTAGAACTGTATTTATAAATACATTGTTTTCATGTATTTAAATATAGTATTTAAATACTTTAATGAGTATTTAAATACAATGTATTTAAATACTCAAATATAAAAATGCAAATACTTTTACTGGTTTAATACACGTTCTGTACTACCACAGTACGACGCGTCGGCAGTGTAGTACAGCATGGTTCATGTTTCAACAGTTTGGGAAAACATCCTCTCATAAAAAGACTGTTCCTCCGCTACAACACGACATTACCATCTTCGGCACCGGTAGAGCGAATATTCTTATTCGGGGGAATCACTTTGACTCCCAAAAGAAACTCTCTTTCAGACAAAACTTTTGAAAGATTGGTTTTGATCCGCAGCAACCGTGAAATAAAAGAGAATTCGTAAGGTGCCTTATGTTTATGTTTACGTCTTATGTTTACGTTTATGTCTCATCTACTCATTAATTGTTACTCATTTTCCAATGATACTGTATAATGAGTATAATATGTCACTGGTTGAACAGCGTAAGTTCTAAGTTCTTTTGTTTTTGTTTTGTTCTAAAAAGGGAAATATATAATCGGAAATTAGATTGTACTATTTCTTTATCCTTTATCAAGCATTTTTTATTGTTGTTACTCATGAATTAGTGAATGCATATGTTAAAATTTGTATGTATTTAAAATGTATTTACAAATGTATTTAAATACAATTGATGTATTTTGTATTTAGTATCTAAATACATTCGTAAAATGTATTTAGTATTTAGTATTTAAATACATTTTTCCCATGTATTTAGTATTTAGTATTTAAATACATTCAATGTATTTATTGCCCAGCTCTGTATATATATATGCATGACGTTACACTATGAACTTTAGTGTTATCAAACAAACAAGCGCAGGGCGCAGATGGCGACGACATAATTGTGGATGTGGCCTAATTATACACGTGTATGTATATATATACAGTATATATGACTAATACTAAGATGATTCACCAATAAAGATATATGACGCCTGCAAGGATAAAACCCACCCCCTCATACTCGATACCGCTATACTACTGTACTGATACAATTTAATGAATTTGATGATGTTGTTTTCCTTATGGGAGTATATGATGCTCCAAAGTTAATGAAAAAGAAACGAACAAACTTTGCTTTGGAAGATCTTTTGTAACATATAGGTAAACTATTTCTGAAATATTCATCGTCTATTTTCATCATTTAAATATTTCACTATTCTTTACAAATAAACACATCTTTCATAAGAACAAGTTTGCGCTGTATTTCATTACATGTGTAATATATTGAATTCATTTTGCTCAACGTTACGATATTTACCAAATTAATGTGGTTACTGGACAGACTACAGTTTATAGTTTTATGGCTGTATAAATGGAGGCGACATCTAAGCAATACAGTTATATTCTGTGTAATTTTTATGTGAGAAACAAGTGTCGAATGTTATTACGAACTCATGTTTTTCTCACGAGATCGAAACTACATTATTTTGAAGTGAGTAGTGGGATAAAGCAATATTTATTCTGTCTCCATCTGTAAAATGTGCCATTATTAAACATCGACAGGGAATTTATAAAATGCATTTGCGAGATGTCTCACTATGAAAAATATGCAAATTCCTCTTTCTCAACGTCAAAAGGCAAGTTGTATCGTTTTGAGCCAGCACCCGTAGCTCAGTGGTAACACAGTCTTCCTATAAGCGAAGTGAAGACGTTGAGGTCGGGGGTTCGACTCCATATACAGGGGTTAGAGCAATAGGGTATGAACTACGTCATGGCCATTGTTGCAACACTGCTTCCCGTCGATCAGCAAAGTTAAGTGACATTGAATCTGGAGAATAGTTGAATAGATGACCGTCCTCTACTTCCAGATTATGTAGCGACCCGTGGTTCATAAAGCTGTAGGTCCCCTCCGTCTACGACCTTAGATGTTAAGAAAGAGGTTAAACAACCCCATGAAACAACTAAAGCAATGGGTTGCATGAACTGGTGTGAGTGCTGTGTCAGTTTCTGGACCACTTGATTGATTACACTGTTCAACAAAGTTTTTCTCCTTTTGATAAATGTAGGTGATTCTTATGTTCTTTTTTACGCTGATTACGAAGATGAAAACAGATCTTTTCTATCGTCCACAGTTTTTGAGGGATTTTCAATTTAAAACCCTTTGAGATCGAGATAACATTCTTCAGTTTGCATCATAATACGAGATTCATTGTTAGTTAGTTATTTTGTATAAAAACTTTATATTATGCATATTATTATTTATATGTTTATATATAATATGCATATTATTATTTATATGTTTATATATAATATGCATATATTTATTTAAGTATACTGCATATATACACATTATAAAATATATATATATATATATATATATATATATATATATATATATATATATACACATTTCAACTGCAAAGAACACGCAGTATAAATAACGTAAAGAACGGCGCTTGTATAGGAGAACATTCCGCGCAAGATGAGAAGAGAGAACGAACAAATGAAAAAATGAGGTAACCACCCGGGAATCGAACCCGGGATCTTCCGATTGCCGGTCAGATATGATAACCACTACACCATGGTCCTCACTCAATCAGAAGTCGTAATTCCTCTACATACGCGCAGAAACCAATGCCCCGAGGGGGGCACCTCCCGCATGCCGTATCTATATATACACTTCAACTGCAAAGAACACGCAGTATAAATAACGTAAAGAACGACGCTTGTATAGGAGAACATTCCGCGCAAGATGAGAAGAGAGAACGAACAAATGAAAAAATGAGGTAAAACCACCCGGGAATCGAACCCGGGATCTTCCGATTGCCGGTCAGATATGATAACCACTACACCATGGTCCTCACTCAATCAGAAGTCGTAATTCCTCTACATACGCGCAGAAACCAATGCCCCGAGGGGGGCACCTCCCGCATGCTGTATCTATATATACATTTCAACTGCAAAGAACATGCAGTATAAATAACGTAAAGAACGACGCTTGTATAGGAGAACATTCCGCGCAAGATGAGAAGAGAGAACGAACAAATGAAAAAAATGAGGTAACCACCCGGGAATCGTTTTTTCATTTGTTCGTTCTCTCTTCTCATCTTGCGCGGAATGTTCTCCTATACAAGCGTCGTTCTTTACGTTATTTATACTGCGTGTTCTTTGCAGTTGAAATGTGTATATATAGATACGGCATGCGAGAGGTGCACCCTCGGGCATTGGTTTCTGCGCGTATGTAGAGGAATTACGACTTCTGATTGAGTGAGGACCATGGTGTAGTGATTATCATATCTGACCGGCAATCGGAAGATCCCGGGTTCGATTCCCGGGTGGTTACCTCATTTTTTCATTTGTTCGTTCTCTCTTCTCATCTTGCGCGGAATGTTCTCCTATACAAGCGTCGTTCTTTACGATATATATATATATATATATATATATATATGTCATGTTTATTACTTCTATTTACGCGATGCATGTCATTACTTAAAATGCTGAAGCGAGCAAAAACCTAGCTTTTCGGGACAACCAATGCCAATAATTGTGGATTTCACTATAATGAAAAATGCTACTATAGAGAAACAAAACCAAAAGCAGCTCATAAACTCATCAAGTGTAACATTACGCCATTTCATCGAATAATCTTTTCTCTCACACTTTGGATTTTAATAAAAATATAACTAATGTAATGAGGGGCGTCACCCTGTCTTGGGCATTTGTGGGCGGAGAAAATTTGACTATGGTGACAAACTGATTGGTGATTGGTAGATAAAAAGTACGAGTCAGTTGAGTCTGCTGCAGCTGCTTCTCATCGAATTAGACAAGCACATACCTGTCAGGACATGCACATTCTTGTTTGTCATATGTTAGAATTGCGCATTCGTGCTAATCTCTCAGTCAGTCTCGTGTATTGCTACCCACCAGTTGACTGATTAAGTGCATTTAGTTATACATTTTGTTTTGGTATATGTTTGGTGAAAAAAATAGTGTTTTTGTGATATAAAAGTGAGAATGTTTCGTAAGTGTGCAAACACCCCTGACAGTTTTTGTTTTGTGTGTGGTGAATTTACAACAAAATCTCAAAAGCAGGGTTTCACTCCCTTAATTAAGAAGGTGTATGAACTTTATTTCGGTTGCAAAGTAGGACATCAAGACAAAATCTGGACTCCTCATGTATGTTGTGTTTCTTGTGCAACATCTCTGAGAGCGTGGTTAAAAGGTACTCATTCTTCAATGCCTTTTGCGGTCCCACTGGTATGGAGAGAAAAAGAGACCACTCGACTGATTGCTACTTCTGTTTAACGAAGACAAGTGAGCATTCCTCAAAATCTAAACATGCAATTCAATATCCCAATTTACTGTGACAATTTGCCAGTACTAAAACCACCAAAGGATGAATTTCGTAATGAACCTTTAGACAGAAGAGATGACACAGATACACAATTTCAACCACCTTCATCGGATGAACCTCATTTAATTTTTCAGTCAAAATTAAATGATTTTGTCAGAGAGTTGAATCTCTCTAAAAATCAGGCTGAGCTCTTAGGTTCTAGATTAAAAGGTTGGAATCTCTTACAAAAAAACTAAAAATATCATAATTTCGTAAGCGTCAGACACATTTCACATCGTTTTCCTCTATTGAAAGTGATTTAGTGTATTGTAATGATGTGAACGCTCTCATGGAGGAACTTGGTCGAGAGCACAATGGTAAGGAATGGAGGTTTTTTGTCGATTCATCAAAGTTGAGTTTGAAAGCTGTACTATTGCACAACGGTAATGTCTATCCTTCGGTCCCTATTGCACATAAAGTTCATATGAAGGAATCATATGATAATATGCAGTTACTTTTGAAGCATATTGACTGATAAACACTCCTGGCATATCTGTGGTAATCTGAAAGTGATTGCACTTCTCCTCGGCTTACAGTTAGGATACGCAACGTTCTCTTGTTTCCTCTGCGAGTGAGACAGCCAAGCTAAGGGGAGTTATTATACACAGAAAGAGTGGCCACTTCGACAAAATTTGGTTCCAGGACAGAAAAATGTTCCCCATCAACCCCTAGTAGATCCAGCAAAAGGCATGAAAAAAGACTAACCTGGATTTCTATATCTAAAACAGAAGTTTCCTAGAATCAATGAAGCGAAAATCAAAGAAGGCATTTTTGTGGGCTCACAGATCAGAGAAGTGATGAAAGACTGCATTTGATGAGTCTTTAAATGAGGTTGAAAGAACAGTATGGAAAGCTTTTAAAGAAGTGACTAGGAATTTCCTCAGCAGTGTCAAATCAGAAAATTGTGTCCCTGGTGGAGCAAATGTTTAGTGCTTACCAAACCATGGGGTGTAACATGTCTTTGAAAATACATTTCCTGCATTCCCACCTGGACTTCTTCCCATCAAACCTGGGCGCTCTCAGCGATGAGTATGGTGAAAGATTTCATCAAGCTGTATCAACCATGGAAAAGTCGGTGGCTGACCGACTGCTGTTGGACACTTATAAGAGAAGCCCTTAATACTAGGTATAAGCGAAAATCAACTGCAAAAACATTTTAGGTAAGGTATTCTTCTCTTTTGTACGATGAAATATACCAAAAATGTAAGAAAATCTGTCAATTTTCATTTGCATTTTGTTCGAAATTGGTGGGTGATAGAAAAATTATATTTTCAAATTCGTAATCAGCGTAAAAACGTACACTGGAATCACATAAATTCATTCGAAGGAGGAAAAAGGTTCTATTTTATTGTTTAGTGATTATTATTTTGTCGTTTCAAGAGCATCATAAAAATGTTAGCTCTCAAGAAATAATCTGTAGCTAAAAAGAAATGTTCAATTATTCAAACCGGTGGGCTTTTCATAGCTATTTTATCTCATTAATTATTAATGCTACTTCGTGCGAAATAATATCATGAAAACAGATATATCTTAATAATAATCAGTCAGGAGGACCACAAACTTGCACAGAGCTTAGGACAACTAAAGTGGCTCATTATTATTATTATTATTATTATTACTAGTACAGTACCCGTCGCTTCGCTGACGGTTAGCGAAAGACCCGCCCTACGTGCGGGTAGTAAAACATATCCAAGTAGAGGGCCGGAATATTTTTTGTAGTTCGAAGGCTGTTATTAGCTGTTATTAGCTAGGTTAATTGAATGGTTAGGTTAGGTTAGGTTAGGTTGGTTGGTTAGGTTGGTTAGGTTAGGTTGGTTGGTTAGGTTGGTTAAGTTGGTTAGGTTGAGTCGTGATATTTTCGTTAAAGCTTAACCTAACCTAACTTAACCTAACCTAACTTAACCTAACCAATCGTCAAGGGCGTACAGTTGACCAAACCGGACATTCAACACCCAGGTGCACAACCTCGGGACCTAATCAATATGTGTGTGAAGTTTTATGTTTGTAACTGCTTTCATTTTGGAGCTATGGCTGGAACAGACACACACACACACGCACGCACGCACACACGCGAAAGTGTGACGGACGGACAGACGGACGGACGGACGGACAGACAGACGGACAGACGGACAGCTCTCTTTTATATTATAGTAGAGATTACAAGCAGAGCCTTCGGCTCCCTGCCCTACGGACAGGGCTTGTGCTTCACCAAGTCGCCTACGCCGATGGCACGTTAGGGTTACCCTTTGGGGATGTTATTCTCCCTCTCCCCCCAAAACCCCTTCACCCCTATTTATGCAACTGGGGGATAACTCCCAACCCTTGTTGCATAAACCCCTCCCCCATTACCCCCACCTCTCCCCATTACCCCCACCCCCTCCCCATTACCTCCTACCCCCTGGGGGGATGGGCTGGCACCTTGCAACAATTGATCAACATTGCAATTGCATATGCACTCGAACATTTAGGGGTCATACTACTACTTCATTGAAACATTGTGGGTCATGAAAAAAAAACAGGAAATGGGAGGAATTGTAGGTGTTTTTTTTTTAATAGTTTAATGATTATTATTATTGCCAGCATTATCGGGATTCAAGCGTTCGACCTCAGCATCTTCACTTCGCGAGGATGGGAAGCGGTGTCGTAACACCGGTTCCCATCGATCAGCGAAGTTAAGCGACGTTGGGTTTGCTAGTATTTGCATGGGGGACGTCCTCTGTTCAAATTATGTTGTTGTTGTTGTTGTTGTTGTTGTTGTTTAGCCGATCAGCCCACCCTGATCGAGCAAGCCGGTGGCACGCAGGTAACCGATCGCCCTCTCCGGAGTGGACCAGAGGTTCAGCGCACTAGTGATGTTGTGTTGTGTTCTATGTTGTGCTAGAGTGGTACAGTCTGTCATAATGTGTTCAATTGTTTGTGGTACGTCCTGGCACAGGTGGCAGGTGTCGTCTGTGGAGTTGTCTAGTCTGTGTTTACTGTATATGTCTGTAAGTTGGGGTGATCTCCACATCAGAATCGTGCTAAGTTAACTCGATCCGATCTGCTCAGGCTGATCTCTGACCTGTTAATGGGTGGCGGCTTCGCACCTAGGACCGCATTCGGACCGAGTCGTGTCAATGCTTTGTGGGTTAGGTGTGTGTGTGTGTGTTGTGTGTGTTTTTTTTTCTACTGTGATGTCTGTGGGGCGTGGTATGGAATGGAGTATTTGGTTATAATGTCTCTCTGGTGTTACCTTAATGGTGCGAGGTGTCGGTGCATGATTGTACATGTAGTGGCAAGGGTGTTGTGGGTTAGTTGTCGCTGCTACCATGAATTGTGTTCCCCTCATGTCTAAATGTTCCCTAACTTTCAGTATTTTTGTTTCTGTGTGCAGGTGTTCTATTGGTGGTGTTTGAGTACATCCTGTGTTCCTCTCATGTCTAAATGTTCCCTAACTTTCAGTATTCCCTGTGGGCCCAAGTGTTTAAGGTGTATGTTAGATATGTTGTCTGGTCCAGTAGCCTTCGAATTCTTAATGTTTTTGATGATCTTGGTGCTGGTCTCTATTCAAGGGTGTAATGGTCGTGTCGAGTCTGTAGGTTTTCTTGTGTCTGGCTGTTTGTCTGTCTGCGTGTTTCTGGTTGTTGTCTCTGTTTAAGTGACTTATCTTTGCAAATTATGTTGCCAACCGTGGTTCGGGTTCCACTCAAACCCGTAGGTCCCTTCCGTTATAGGACCTTATATACTGAAGGGGAAGTTATAAAGGAAAGGTGTTACTACGCGAGTTCCGGGTGATGTCTTAATGCATGATGTGTACGGATTTGTATTAAGATGACCTACCTTCAAACCTTCAAATAACCCTGCAACAAATCACTGAAGTTGGCGCGCATATCCCAAGTTCTTTTATAAAGTTTAATGATTTTGTGAAGAAATGGACAAGGCCAGCTCCTTACGGGTGGAATGAAATAAAGTGAACAATTTCCTCTCCAAATTTTCAAAATCATTTAAATTCAAACATATTCGAATAGAAGAAGTAGAAGCAACAATACCCTTTTTACATTAAGTTAACTTACCTTTTCAACTTACGGCTAATATACCTTTAACATTAAAGCTAGAAAAGTTAGAAGAAACCAAACTGTTTCCTCTTTCACTCTTATCCGAGAGTAAAAAGCGTTATATGAAAGTTCACGTCCATTCAACGAAGCTCGTTTCCTCTCAGGAAATAGAACGTACTGGTTCATCTCCAGATGGTTAAAATTTAAATTTGACGAATGTCGATGTGATTGGATCTTGAAGTACATAAGTATTATTTTCTCATACATCAATTCTTTTTATTTTCCTTATTGTTCTTTATGATTAAATAACGCACATTCAGTATGAAGAAAGAAAGCAAATTTTGGATATTTTTATTCTCCGATTAAATAAACTAGTTAAACAGGCTCCTACGGGCCCATTTAGCTAGACCTGCGGTGTTAATAACAATAGAAAATAACTGCAGTGCTAATAATTACAGAAAAGAACGCAGCCATGAAAATTTTGAGCTTCACATTGTGTCAAGATTTGTGAAGCTTAAGATTTTCATGACTATAGTTTTATTGAACAAATAACTGAACCCCCAGTATTTGGTCAATAAAACTATAGTCCTGAAAATCAAAAGCTTCACAAATCTTGACACAATGTGAAGCTCAAGATTTTCATGACTGCGTTCTTTTCTATAGTTTTATTGCGGTGCTGGGGCCTTGGGCCCAGTAGTTGAAGGGGGGGGGGGGCTGGTCACACATATATTTTCGTTCATTGCTCATCACCCCCATCCACCATACGAAGTTTGGTTGAAATCGGTTCAGAAACGTAAAAGTTTTTTCTGCGGACACACACACACACACACACACCACACACACACACACACACATTTGCTAAATTATAGTAGTAACAAGCGGTAGCTCGCTATCGCCCTCCGGGCAGGTAGCAGTATATGTCACAGTATATTTAGCAGTAGTGATGTAGCGGATGTCATTTTTTTCACATCCGCGGATGCGGATGAGGATGTTTGATTTGAACATCCGCGGATGCGGATGCGGATGTCTACATTTTCGTTATTTTTTAGGATATATTCGAGATTTGTTGTGTTTAACGTATATAATAAGTTATATATAGAGAGAGCTGTAGCTATAATGTAGTATAATTGATTAATTGTACAATAATTGCTGTACTTTTCTCTGAACATATAAAATAATATCAAGCATCTAACTAATATAGAAATCAATTAGTGAATTCGTCTGCAAATAAATTCGTTATATTTTGTTGAGTTTCAGCCACAATTAGAAACCATAATTGTGTTACCAGGATGCGGGACGTGAACCCAACTCAAATGCACCCCACCGACCTCTTTCCCCAACCTCCACCCTTATAGAAAGAGATCTTTAATTAGCTTGATAACTATTTATATTACGTTTAAAGTTTTATTAGGCATATATATAAATGAGAATTAAAATAAAGTAAACTAAGATGTTCATCGTTTAATGTTCAAACTTAATTATAGGAAGGTTATGCTTAAGGAACATTAATTTTTCTGCCTTTTCTGCTGCCAGTCTGTTTCTCTTTTCATCATATATTAATCCAGCACTGCTAAATAATCTCTCGCTTGGTACGTTTGTTGGAGGACAGGCTAAATGTTTCCTTGCAAGTTTACTCAAGTATGGATAGATATTCTGCATACTTTTCCACCAACTAATAGGATTGTCACATGCAGCCAGGCGTTTTTCTTGGTGATAGCTCTCGATCATTTTTACTACATCTTTTGACATCGCGTAGGTCTCGTCATTGCTGCTTGACTCAAGAAACTGAGAGACAGATTCTGTGATAGATTTGCTTGTTGAAGGTGTTGGTTCTGTCACTGAAACTTTTATTCTTTTGGTGGGTGGCGAAGCGACAGATTCAAGAGATTGAAGCTCTTCAACTGCTTTGCCAAGTGATGATTTAACTCGTTCTAATGTACTAGGTGAAAATAACTTAGCTTTGTAACGTGGATCTAAGTAGGTTGCAAGAGAGTAACTTCATACAAGAACAGCCTCTCGTCTTGTCGCTTGCATCACTTTTGCGCACAATGAACTAGTTCTATTAATATAGTAGAATTTGATAATTTCCGCTTATTAATGACGTTTTATCTCAACGGTCCACATCCGCACGACATCCGCAGTCCAAAGTGCGGATGCGGACGCGGATGTGGATGCGAGAAAATGTGCGGATGTTCCGCGGATGCGGATGCGGATGCGGATGTGACCTACATCACTATTTAGCAGTATATGTCACAACTAGCTGTATATTCTGATACGGTTTAAAATTGAATGAATAATAATTTTTTTTTCACTTTTTCATGTATTTTTTTTATTGGTTGTAGATTTAAAATTATATTATATGAGGCCCTCATAGGAAGAAGTGGCTAAGCGACAAAAGTAAAAAAAACGCCATTACCCCCATTACCCCAACCCCTCTCCCCCATTACCCCCACTCCCCCATTACCCCATTACCCCAACCCCTCTCCCCCATTACCCCCCACTCCCCCATTACCCCACACACAAAAGTAAAAATGCCATTACCCCCATTACCCCACCCCTCCCCAATTATCCCACCCCCTTCCCCACTACCCCCACCCCTTTGTACTTACGTATTATCGGGACTACCAAACTATTATCGGGACTACCAAACTGTTTATTATGTATTTTTGCTCTCGTCATTTTCGTTTTCGAAGTATTTACATTCACTCGTAATAGATATTAAATAGATCGTGCTCGGCCGCGGAGTGACCTAGGACCGGGAAACTTGACAGAGCACATCGGCAGCTCATGGGCTATCAGTTGGTGGTAGTTGCAGAATTTTCCGATGTGCCGTTTAGTCTGTGCACGGTTCCGAAGAAAGCGGACAGACACACAGACACATTTTAGCTCAATAGTATATACTAGGATAAGGTACAAAGTTAATTGGGTATTGTGTTATGTTCCCATCTATGGTCCGAACTATTTGAAAATTATGATTTGTTGTGATTAAAAAAGATTATTTGGTTTAAAATTTAAACACATATAACCTTTTAATACTTTATTGTATCATAAATGTAGTAAATCTACACGACAATAATAATAAATTTAAATGTTGATACGAAAAGTTACAGGGTATTTAAAAAGGAAATTTGTTCTTTATTTCGTTACACACAATGACATCATTAAATGTAAATTGCCAAGCTTAAAATATAATCAGAAATTAGTAAACACTCTTATCTTGAGCCACATGACTCACAAATTAAACAACAGTGACTACATACATCACGTGTACAGGGTGTTCCAGAAGTCTGGACTCATAGCGAAAATAGACATTATATTTTTAAAGTGAAACAAACACATTTCTAATGTCAGTTTTACATATTTCAGGAAAGAAAATACCCTGATAACTTAGTATACCAATCAAGAGAAGGTGGCACTGGTATTGCTACATGTTTTCCGAAAAAGCCAGAGGGAGGCATTGTCGTGAAATAACTAGCATGCCTCCCTCTGGCTTTTTCCGGAAACATGTAGTAATACCAGTGCCACATTCTCTTCATTGGTATACTGAGTCATCAGGGTATTTTCTTTCCTGAAATATGTAAAACTGAGATTAGAAATGTGTTTGTTTCACTTTAAAAATATAATGTCTATTTTTCCCTATGAGTCCAGACTTCTCGGACACCCTGTACAATACGCATTACGGTGGTGCAAAAAAAAACTTCTTTGAAATGACAGTGGGCTCAGCCTTCATTGACTTTTGCTGAAAAATTAAGCCATGCAAAATTATAGGACTTAAAAATAATATTCAGATGTTGCTCAATGACTAAAGTTTACCTTCTTTAGTATAAATTTTTGTCATTTGCAGAAGTTACACAAAAATTCTAATGTTCTTACATGTATTGTACCAAGTATATACACAACATATTGAACACTACTCTGGAAGCCATGTAAGATCTGTGTAACTGAGGACTTGTGATGTATGAGCTCTGGAGATTCTCCTGATGTTGCCATAATGAAACTGCTTTTAAGCCAATCACGGCTCCAAGATCTCTATGATCGGTAAAGGCAACATGACACCTCAGCCAATTACAATTTTCAACAACATTCTTTTTTCTCAGATGATAGTAGTTGTCTCCTTTGCATTTTTCATCTCTGATTACGAAAATGATAACGAAATTTTACTCTTATGTCATGTTTTCAAGAAATTTGGGGCTCAATTTTTGACCAAATTTGTATATAGATGATAAATTGAACAAATTATTAAAACTGCAGCTACCCCAAAGCTGAGAGTATACCAGCAGAAAATGTTTCAGCTGATGTAGGATGATGTAATTTCTGCTCCTGACACGTTCAAATCTGTCGTAACACATCAATTTTCCTTCTGTGTTATCTGTCATAGAGGGCTGCTTCATAATGTGGGTCTCTTCATGTGCAGTGAAATTTGATTTTATAAATTTTCTATTTATAGAATCATTTAATTGTGCATGTGTTACACAAAATAACGCCTTGAAGGAAAAAAGGATAATTTGAAATGTCTCGAAAATGTGTGAACAATCCCAACAGTTTCTGTTATGTGTGCGGTGATTACGTGATACAAGATCACAAAAGAAACATTACTCCCTTAATTAAAAATGTTTATGAGCTCTACTTCGGCTGCAAAATCGGGGATCAAGATAAAGTTTGGGCTCCCCATATATGCTGTGCGCGTTGTGCTGTGACCCTCAGGGGCAGTGGTGGGCACGGTTCCGCTAATCCGCTAACCGCTAATTAGCGAAGCTAAGTTTTCCGTTAGCGGATTAGCGTTTCCGCTAACTTTGAGAACCGTTAGCGGACCAATTAGCTCCGCTAAATTTAGTTCCACTAACTTTAAGTCCGCTAACCCTAAAATCATACATGTTTGTTCAGTCTGTTCTGAGCGTGTCTGCAACAGTCAGTCTGGCACGCTATTGGCTGACTACGTGTAAACACAAGACGTGATTGGTCGACGCAGCAGCAGCTGAGCAGCGTTGTGTAATTCTGCAGTTCAGTTCACTTACGACGTTACAGTCTTACAGTGTCAGCGACAGCGTACGTTATCATAAGCATATTTTCGTCAGTTTACCGAGTCGACAAGTTTTTGCAATGGAAAGTGAAGACGTTTTGGTTCCGCCTGAGAATGTTGGGCCTGTTGATGGCCAGGTCCGCCAGGACCAGCCCAACCAGGAGTCTCAGAAGCCGTGGCCCCACCTGGAGGACTACTTTGTCTTTATGTCAAAGGATAAGAGAAACGCCAACCTCTTGTACTTCCGGTGCGTCTTGTGCCAGCCCAAGAAGACCACCATCAAGGGACACGCGTCGAGCCTCTACAACTTGAAGTCGCATGTCAAGAGGAACCACCCAGCGCATGCCATCCAGTTTGAGGAGAGGATCAAGGCCGGCTCTTCCCGTGGGAAACACAGGCAATCTTCTGGTAGTAGTGACAGTAGCAGGAGCAGCAGCCAGTCGTCGCAGCCACTCGCAAAGAAAATACGCCAGCCCACCATTGACGAGGCGTTTGGCCAATCAGCTGCTGGCACTGGCGTCCGTCAGTCTGTGGTGGACACAAGGATTGTGGACCTGTTCGTCTGCAACATGCTACCGCTGCATGTAGTGGAGTCCCCCACCTTTGTCAGCTTGATCAAACGCTGAACCCCAGCAAGACGTCGCTGTCCCGCCGCACCCTGGGCAGGAGGATCTTGGCCAGTCATAACCAGCTGGAGGAGTATCTTATAAGGTATTTATAATTTATAAAAGTTTATTAAATTATTATTAATGGTTTCATATTTTTTTCATATTTTTAATACCATTTTATCGACTATGATTAATCTATAATATAATCTATATATTATAATATATATATAATATAACAATAAGTTTTTGCATAAAATAAGTTTGATTTTTGTCAGCCAAATCTAAGTCAATTTTCGCCAAATTCTCTACTCCCACCTCCACGCTAGTTGCCATGTTGCCTCTGTTGATGAGCGAAAAAACCCGAATTCCATATTTTTTCGATTATTCCCAAAATACGTCAGATGGTCCCCTTAAGCAAATCATATCATATGATTTGCTTATTAAAATTAATAAATATAGATAGACATAGTCATTACTTAATTATATATTTTTAATTTTACAACTTATGTCTCTTTACAATTTATAATTTTTAATTACAGATTGCTGAAGGATGTCCCCTTGGTGGCGACCACCGCGGACTGCTGGTCGGCCCACAACAAGTCGTACCTGGGGATGACGGCACACTGGCTGGACCCCAAGACCCGCACGAGACAGTATGCCGTCCTGGCCTGCTCTCGGCTCAGAGGGCGTCACACTTTTGATGTTCTCTCCGAGGCCATGGTGGACACCCATTACAAGTTCCACCTGCAGGACAAGGTGACCAGGACCATGACGGACAACGGCAGCAACTTCGTCAAGGCGTTTGTACAGTTTGGCACAGAAGCTGAACTCTTGCCAGACATTCCTGAGCCTGCTGCCGATCCGGACGTGGGGGGCGTCGAGGATGTGGACATGGACGTGGATCCCGGGGATGGGGCTGTGGACGAGGTGGAGTACATCTCTGTTGAGGCCGCCCTTGAAGAGTCTAGCGGCCTGGGCCACAACCTGCCAGTGCACATGAGGTGCGCAGCCCACACCTTGAACTTGGTAGCCAGCGTGGATGCCGACAAGGCGCTTGACAGCGCTCCGTTCAAGTCGGCCTACAGGAATACCATGTCCAAGGCACAGGCGCTGTGGAACCAGCAGAGCCGCAGCACGGTGTCGGCAGACAGCATTCTGGACGAGTTGAAGAGGAGGCTGGTGGTCCCCAACAGTACCAGATGGAACTCCACCTATGACTCTGTTGTTGTCCTCAACAACCTGCTGGAGAAGAAGAGGGGAGCTGTCCACAGGGTGATGACGCAACTGAAGCTGCAGACCTTCACTGATTCTGAGGTCGGCTTCCTGAAGGAGTACGCCCAGGTGATGTCCATTGTTGCCAAGGCCTTGGATAAGATCCAGGGGGAGGACCAGGCCTATCTCGGGAGCCTTCTGCCAACTGTAGCGGCTGCCGTCATGAGGTTGAAGGACGCCAAGTCCAAAGGCCTCCTGTACTGCAGTCCTCTGGTAGACGCGATACTGGCAGGCATCACCAAAAGGTTTGGGCCCCTCCTACAAGACCAGGAGTGCCAGCTGGCCGCTGCCTTCCACCCCAGGTTTCGCCTGTTCTGGCTGGAGAAGCATAATCACAGCCAGCTCAGCAGGGTAAAGAAGGCCATGGAGACCGGCGTGGAGACAGTCCTGAGGGAGACCATTGAGGAGGGCAGCAGCACCAGCTGCACCACCAGCAATGAGGATGAGGAAGATAACTTCTTCAGCAGCGTCACTCAGCCCCAGGTGAGCAGGGGCCACAGGTCACTGAAGTCCAAGGCACAGATCTTGGTGAAGACCTGGCTGGAGGCCGGCTCGAAGGAGGTCCTGACTGACGCCGCCTTCTTGGGTGAGCAAGTGTTGATCGACCTGTTCATCAAGTACAACACAGCCATCCCATCCAGTGCTGCAGTTGAGCGCCTGTTCTCCATAGGCAAGGACATCTTGCCCGCCAAGAGAGCCACCCTGTCAGATGCCAACTTTGAGAGGCTAATGTTCATGAAGGGTAACCAGCATCACGTCGAGGCGATGGAGAAGGAGCAGGAGGCCAATCCAGAGTGAATGCATTATTAGATTATTAAAGTTATTTTTTATGTGTATTTTTATTTCTTAATATTTTTGATTCGTTTAATACTTTTTGTACTGTAAATAAACTGTATGTTGAATGTAAACTAATGTTTAAGTTCATTTGTTCATTTAATTATTTATGTACACCTTGATCATCATCTGATCTTGGCATGCTATACCTTTTTGGAAAGCTCTATGTCTAAGCTGCAACATATTAAAATTTCAGCTCTCTTTAAGGGTTTTAGAGCCAAAAAACCAAACCGAAGCTAAATTCATATAATAAAAGTTAGCGGTTAGCGGTTATCGTTAGCTTCCGCTAAATTTTTAGCGGTTTATGGTTTAGCTTTATCGAAGTTAAGTTTTGAGTTAGCGGTTCAGCGGTTATCGAAGCTAACTTTTCGGTTAGCTGTGCCCACCACTGCTCAGGGGTTGGTTAAAAGGAACGAGTACATCTATGCCATTTGTAGTCCCCATGATTTGCAGAGAGCAAAAAGATCACTTCAAAGATTGTTATTTTTGTTTAACTAAGGTCAGTGTTTTTTCCTCGAAAATTAAGAAAATTGGATACCCGAATCTGCCTTCCGCAATGCGACCAGGAGTACATTGTGAAATCTACCAGTTCCTAAGCCCCCTGGAGCGTGGAGCTTAGATAATGATGATGAACCTGCTGAAAATGAGCCTATGGAATTGTTAGATAAGGATGAAGAGTCGACAAACTCAAGAAAAAGAGCCTCACTTGATAACTCAACCTGAGCTTAATGATCTGGTTCGAGATTTGAATTTATCGAAAACTCAAACAGAACTGTTAGGGTCCAGATTATAAGGATGGAACTTGCTTGCTAGCGATGCCAGCATATCCGTTTTTCGCAAACTCCAATAAAATATATGAAAATTCTTTTCTATGACTGGTGATCTTTCTCTTTTGTAATGACATTGATAGTTTGATGATGGCCCAAGGACACGAGCATAAACCTTTAGAATGGCGACTTTTCATCGATGCGTTAAAAGTTAGTTTGATGGCTGTCCTGTTGCATACTGGAAATATCTATCCTTTAGTTCCTATTGGACATGCTGTCGATGTGAAAGACTCGTATGAAAATATGGAATTTCTTCTGAATAAAATATCATAAATTACAAAAGATGCAACTGGCATATCTGTGGTGATCTCAAAGTTATTGGGCTGCTTCTTGGTTTACAACTTGCATATAAAAAATATTGCTGTTTTCTTTGTGAATGGGACAGCAGAACAAAGAATTCTCATTATACTGTACTGTTAAGAACTGGCAACCTCGTCAATCTTTCACTCCTGGACAAAAAAATGTTGCGTGCCATAAATTGATGCAGCCTGAAAAAATTTACTTGCCACCTTTACAAATCAAACTAGGATTGGTGAAAAATTTTGTTAAGGCACTGGACAGAGCAGGAGATGAATTCCAGTACATGAAACAAAAATTTCATCTGATTAGTGATGCCAAAATAAAAGGGAATTTTCGTTGGTCCACAAATAAATAAGTTAATGAAAGATGGTGCCTTTGATGAAGTCATTTTTTTTGTTTTTTCCCTTCTACTCCATTTGGAGAGAGTTTCTTACTTCCCGGGTTAAACCTTAACCCTAAGGAATTTTTAGGTACAGCCTAGTAGCAGGCGTAGGATAGAGGTGCTGTATCGTAATATCTCTCCTACAATTTCTCCATATGTTATACTTATGAGCAGTTGGTCCAGGAACTCCACTATAGATTTTTTACTGCTCCTGTCGCTCCCACCACTATCGGGATGCTCTCAGGTTCTACATTCCACATCCTCCGTATCTCATGTTTGAGTCTCTGGTAT
Source organism: Bathynomus jamesi (assembly GCA_023014485.1). Classification (NCBI taxonomy): domain Eukaryota; kingdom Metazoa; phylum Arthropoda; class Malacostraca; order Isopoda; family Cirolanidae; genus Bathynomus; species Bathynomus jamesi. Next base: position 1,329,777 of record JAJOZX010000381.1, read on the forward strand.
TTTAAGATCTTTTCCCTTTCATAGATAGCTAGATTCCAGTCCCCTGGGACTCCTACTTCCACCAAGAGGCATTTGTTACCCTCCTTTCTCTCTCACTACTATGTCTGGCCTGCATCCCGATACTCTGATGTCAGTTGGTATCTCATGATCATATAGGAGCAGCACTTTATCATTGTCTTCTATTCTTTGTGGAATATGTTCCCAATGCTTTTCTGTTTTAACCCTATTTCATATATTTTAGACAGTTCGAAGTGAATTAGCTTACAGACTGCATTGTGTCTGTCTGTGTAGTTTCCTCTGTGATAGCAAAATTTCGTGGTCATTTTCGTAATCAGCGAGCAAACATCTATAGGAATCACCAGATTTCATTTGAGAAAAAAAAAGGAAAAGTAAAAATTTGTTGAAGTGTTACAAGGGATTAAACTAGTGATGTCATCAATAAAATACTACATCAGGAGAAAACAGTGGGTTGATCGTAGTCTCATTGACAGACTTTCGAGTCATTGAGTAATCTCTAAATATTACTTTTAAGGCCTATAATTTTGCATGGCCTAATTTTCAGCAATTTTTTTTTTTTTTGCATCACCCGAATACGTATTGAAGTCAGTAGAGACTGAATACAATTTTCAGTACACTTAATATTTAAAAAAATCATGATATTAAATCATCTTCAAAGGGAAGCCTTCCTAAACTACTAAATAAACTAGTGTGGATATAGAAGCGAAAATATCAATCCACCCAGGAAACATCGAGAGGTTTTATAGAATTCTGAAAATTTCAGACTTGAGGTCTTCTACACCTCATCTTCAAATCGCGTCGTGCGTGCGCGAATTGAAAATAAAAGTTCATTTCAAATGAACACATTTTCATATACAGTGGTTCCATACAAACACTACACACTCAACAACCTTCAGCTCCTCTTTCTTACCCAGGGCTTGAGTTGAGGGCGCTGAGTACCGGCTCTTAATTTTTTTTAATAAATCGTTCCGATTGTTAACCCCTTGCGGAAGGGGGCTCCCACCGACGCACTCTCATAACGCACTTCGACGAAGCTGCGCATAAATCTGCGGCCGTACCACTTGTTAATTTTTTACAACTGAGGTCCTCTAATCTTACCACATCTTCCAATATTGCTCTGCGAGCGGAGACTGAAACGATTTGCATCTAAAATAAGGCTTTATGCATAAAGCTTTTAAAAACACTTTTATACTCACATTATAAAATACGCTCTCAAAATTCAGAAAAGATTTGCTGTAATATTCGGACGTGAGGCGCCATCTGTTGATCGAAATGGCAATCAAATCCCCCTTTAAAATAATCTTCATTTATTCTGTATTATTACATGCAAATATTATAGGTTAACCTAGACCTACAAGTTAACAGTTTTTATGTAAATAAAAGATTTTATGAAATAAAAATGAACAAAAGTACTGAATCTTACGTTTCACCACCAGACATTAATATTATCTAGAATATCTCTTGTAGCATGCAACAATCTCTCTTACGACCAAGACATTCAAGCCTGGGGACACCTAATTCAGGTATCTGTAAATTCTCACGTAACGGATGTTCCAGGGTCTACATAGGTGAAATAATAAACTTTTACAACCAACTAACGGAGCTGTAATTCAGACTCCCTGCGCATGCGTCTCTACCCGAGGATGTCATTGCCACTGGAGCTCATATAGGAAGCAATTTAGAATATTACAGGAACACTTTTGCACCCACTAAAATAGTTTCCTCCTTATCAGCCAAGACTTCGAAATGGTTTAACAATGAAATCAGCGATGCTATTACGGAAAGAAATAGAACCTACAAACTACTTCAGTCACATTTCAACCAGACTAATTCAGAAAATTATGTAACCCTACATCGGAGGATTAAATCCTTTAGTAGATCAGCTAAACGTGACGAAGAAGCTAGGGTTGCCTCACTCTGTAAAGTGAACCCTAAATAGTTTTTTGCCCACGTTAACAGCAGAAATCCAATTAAAAATTCTGTAGGTTCTTTAAAAGATAGAAATGGCATACTGAAATTTAGTGATATAGATATTGCTAATAATTTAAACGAGTTCTCCATTAAAGTCTTCACGGTAGAAGACTTAACTGAAGCACCACATCCTCAGATTACGTATGACGGTGACCACTTCTTACAGACCATAAGTTTTACGAGAGATGCAGGGGCGTAACTGAGTTAAAAGGTTGAGGGAGACGAACACAATCCTATTATTAGAAGCACTTATTATCTGTGGTAGTAATTATAAAAGTTGTCCCCCTCAACTTTTATAATTACTCCCATAGATAATGAGTGCTTCTAACAGTAGGATTGTGTTCGTCCCCCACCCCAACTTTCTCACACCAGTTACGACAAATCACCTGGTCGCGATTTATTTCTTCTAAGAGTATTAAAAGAGGCTAGCCACAATATTTTTAATGATTTAGTAACTATATTCAAACAGTCATTCGAATTAGGGAAAGTTCCAACGACTGGAAGTTAGCAAATGTAACACCAATCTTCAAAAAAGGTGACTGGCAAAATTCTTGTAACTACTACCCGATCAGTTTAATATCAGTTGTCGGCAAACTGTTGGAATCCATTATTATTATCGTGTATCACCTCGAATCATACAATTTATTTTTTTATTCTCAATATGGATTCTGGCGACATAGCTTTTGTCTAACAATCCTGTTAGAATTTTTCCATAATATGTAAACATTATACGATACAACTAGAGCAATAGATATAATGTATCTGGACTTTCAAAAACCATTTGACAAAGTCCCTCACGCGAGATTGATGACTAAAGTTAGAAGACAAAGAATTACCGAGCGCGTTTCCAACTGGATTGAAGATTGGTTAACCTTTTCAGGACGACCGATACAAATTGGAAGCGTTTCAAATACACGCTTTCATAACTTAACAAAAATTCCAGCCTTAAAGGGTTAAGAGATAGAAAGCAAAGAGTGGTAATAAATGGAGTCTCTTCTGAGTGGCCCCTATCATCAGTGGGGTTCCACAGTGTTCCGTTCTGGGTTCTTTACTTTTTATCATCCATATTAACGATATAGACGTTGGGCTCCTAACTACATTTTCTGAATTTGCAAATTACGAAATAGTGTAGGTAATCAGAAGGGCGAAAGAACACTTCAAAATGATCTTGATAGGTTGAGCGAATGGCCTGCTATTTGGCAGACGTCATTCAACTTAGACAAATGTAAGGTAATGCACATAGGTTACAAGAACCCGAAGACCGATTACTCTCTCTTGAGGAAGAACTTGACTGAGACTGATCTAGAGAAAGGCTTATGAGTTTATATCAGTAATGATCTCAAACCGTGAAAGCACTGTGTGGAAGTCGAAAAGAGAGCCTTAAAAATGCTAGATTATATTAAAAGAGTTCCGATTTAGGAACAAGGAGATTGTAATATCTCTTTACAATTCACTAGTTAGACCTCAACTTAAATATTGTGTGCAGTTTCGGTCTCCGTTCCTTAGGACACATACGAATATATAGCGAATAAATTTTATATATATATATATATATATATGGAGCATATATATATACACGTACCCCTGACGCAAAAGGGGACACAAACTACACTAGATCAAAGTTGGGGAACGTAAACTACAGTAGGATCTTTAGGAGAAATTTTTTAAAAGAATCCATCAAATAAAACGTTAAAACTAACAAAAATATTACGACTTAACCTAACCAATCGTCAATTTATATATATTATATATATATAATGAAAATTATGGTGCTCTTCCAATATGTGCTCTACCGCGAAAATTTACATTCCAATACGTGATCTACCTTAGATTATTCGGATTAGAAGCAGGTACGTTAGTTAGCCTTATAAGGCTAACTAACGAAAATATCACGACTTAACCTAACCAATCGTCAAGGGCGTATAGTTCACCTAACGATTGGTTAGGTTAAGTCATGATATTTTCGTTAGTTAGCCTTATAAGGCTAGTTTCACGGTAGAGCACGTATTGGAATATGGTAGATCACATATTGGAAGAGCACCAAAATTATTTCACGAAAGTAACACGTGAAAAATATTTATGATGAATAAAACCACGAAGGAAAGGAAACACATTTGGCGGCAGGCAGGCGGTTTTTTTTAACCAAATTTTCACCAGTAATACTTTTTTGTGGGCTAAATACGAATCTAACATTCTTTTTTGAGAGAAATGAAAGGAAAATATCGAAAAAAAAGATTTTCAATACGAACTACTTTATACGGCGTACGAAAGGGAAATATTTACTTGAAATCAGCTATATCCTTTAATATTTTTCTAAATATATCTTCGTTTTCATTACGCTTCCGCCAAATAAATTCGCATAAGTACGAGTCTACCATCTGACGGTGTGTACCACAATGTCTTTTATTCCGGTGTTTCATGATATGCCACATGCTTTCAATACCTTGGGTATGTGCACCACTGTTTGGATCGACGAAATTTTCTGAATGATTCACTGTTTCATGCAAATAATTGAAGCCTTCTATTTTTCCTATGTTCTGGTAGGCTTTCCACTTGTCACTAATAATAGTAGTCCCTGGGCGGATGTTGGCTTTAACCCTTTAAGGACTGAAGATGCCAATTGCTAACGTTTCAAATACACGCATTCATAACTTAACCCTACAAAAAATTCAGGGCTTAAAGGGTTAATGCAGGACAACAGCGTTTTTTCATCTCTTCTAGGGACGGCATACAGGAATACTTCTTTGGTCTCCCTGCATACTCCACCGAATACCCATTGGTCCGGAAGCATTCTTCCCCTGTCATAATTCCGCTTACTGTAGCAGGTTTCATCTATTTCTACAGTTAGTCCTGGCCCACCGATAACTGCAGGGGTAGCGAGTAAAGACGCAGCGCATATCTGAAACAGAGCCGATTACATTAAGTTAGATTAGGTTAAGTTAGGTTAGGTTAGGTTATAATTGTTATATTATGTAGATCTTACCTCTCTTAAATAATTATTGAAATCAACTGCTGTAGTGTGGGATATCTCAAGCTCTTTCTCGCAGTACTTCATACTTGTATATTCTTGTGACCAGGAGTAAATGAATATTATAATTGTTCTTAAAGAAATCCTACTTCCCTCTAGCCACGTGTTTTTTCTTACGGGTAATTTCGTGTTGCACATCTTTTTATGGCAGGTCCAGCTTACAGACTTCCCGACTTCTTTATTTGCATTTGGTGTTTTTTCTTACATAATTTCTTCCTTGGGATGATGTTAAATTCTTGAAAAAATTTCACTGCATCTTCTTCTGATATAATATTCACAAAAATCCACTGTAAATTATAATTCACGTCCATGATTTACTCGTATTTCCAGAAACAATAATGAATCGCGCGGAATGCTTAAACATATCGAGTTGCCATAATTATTCTACAGATTTTGGAATAATTAAATTTATATAAACAAATAATTAATATTCATAAAATAATTAATATAATATAAATTAATAAATTATTATATTATAATACAATATTATAATTATATTATTGCAAAATATATAGAATTTCGCAGTGTAAATAGTTCGTGCGCGTATAAAGTAGTTCGTATTTAAAAAAAAAATTTCGATATTTCCTTTCATTTCTCTCAAAAAAGAATGTTAGATTCGTATTTAGCACACAAAAAAGTATTACTGGTGAAAATTTGGTTAAAAAAAACCGCCTGCCGCCAAATGGAAAAGACCCTCCTTTCCTTCGTGGTTTTATTCATCATATATATATATATATAGATATTATATATATATATATATATATAATATATATATATGTTACCATTCTGAGTTTGTGTGTATATATATATATATATATATATATATATATATATATATATATATATTTTTATATATATATATATATATTGACGATTGGTTAGGTAAGTCGTAATATTTTCGTTAGTTTTAACTTTTTATTTGGTTAGGTATACGCGGACAAAGTTGGGGAACGCAAACTACACTAGGATAATGTAGGTGAATGTAAACTACACTAGGCACCACAGAGGGACGTAAACTACACTTGCTCCATATATATATATCAAGGGCGTACCGTGAAAAATTTTTCGGAGGGGGTTTTAATTGTCGGTTCACTTATATATATATTAGTGGTGGACCGGATATCCGCATCCACATCATTTTTAACATCCGCATCCGCACTTCTGCCTGCGGATGTTATGCGGATATTAGCTCTAATAAATTATGCAATTTACAATTAAATTAGCTTATAAAGTAGCTTATAAGGCCCAGGCATGCACATTTCGTGTAAAGTATTAATTCACTAGGCAACAAAGATTTTGTTACAGAAGACCAAATAGGTGCTCCTAGCTAATTTCGGTATGCTGATTTCAAATCTATAATTAGATTTTTTCTATCACGTCTAGATTTTGTGTAAAATGCAAATCACTTTTAGTAAAATTTTCTACCACGTCCAGATTTTGGTTTTAATCGGCTTAATGCCAGTAATATGAAACTTGCTTTTCAAGGTTAAAGCAATTTTTTTGGCCAACTATATACAAATTCGAACAATTTTGATAAATAAAATTTATCCCGAGTTGGCAACACTGAGTCAAGAGCATAGTAACGGGCAACGGCCCAACGGTCAGTCGCTACGTGACAGTCAAGCAGAACGGTTGTTGAAGCTCTCTGCTGATGAGCAAGTGACAGGTTGTGGTGACTTGTGTGTTTTTATAGCATTTGTTTTGTACTACGGTGTGTATTTCTTTTTATTTTGCACATCGTAATAATTACTTTCTACGTTTTTTCAGATATTGTATGGTAATTCAAAATGGCATCAAATAGACGTGCTTGTGTAAATCACCCAGACAACTTCTGCTTTGTCTGTGGACAATATACACCTAAGCCACAACGTAGAAACATAACAACAAAGATTAAACTTACCTACAAGTGTTATTTTGACTAAGTTAGGAGACCAACAGAGGGACTGGGCACCACATATTTGCTGTGCACAGTGCAATGCAATGTTAATAGCTTGGATGAATGGTAAAAGAAAAGCTATGCCGTTCTCAGTCCCCATGGTTTGGCGTGAGCCGAAAAATCACTTCAATGATTGTTATTTTGTTTGACAAAGATTGCTGGTTTCACAAAGAAAAACAAATCAAAGATCACGTACCCAAACTGCGAATCAGCAATGAAACCAGTACCACATGATGAAACAAATCCACCACCAGTTCCACCAGCAACGATAACAGACAGCAGTTCATCTGAAGATTCTGCTAGTGATATAGAAACAGGGAAAGATGGCATATATGTTCCAGATGCAAATATTTCCCCACATTTGTTAAGTCAAGCGGAGTTAAATGACTTAGTGCGCGATTTGGAATTACCAAAAGAAAAGGCAGAGTTGCTTGGTTCAAGACTTCAAGAATTTAATCTTCTCCAACCAAACACCAAAGTTTCCCATTTCCGCCATCGCCATTTGCAGTTTTCATCATTTTACTTACAGGAAGAAAACGTTTGTTTCTGCCACAATATCAGTGGTCTGATGCAAGGGATTGGCTGTCGCTATGATCCAAAAGAATGGAGACTGTTCATTGACTCTAGTAAAGCTAGCCTTAAAGCTGTATTACTGCACAACGGCAATGAAAAACCTTCAATACCTGTAGCACATGCCACTGGCCTTAATGAGACTTATGAATCGATGAAACTGCTGCTAAGACTCATCAAATATAAGGACCACACATGGAATATTTGTGGCGACCTTAAAGTTGTATCATTACTTCTTGGGTTACAGTTGGGCTACACAAAGCATATGTGCTTTTTGTGTCTATGGAACAGCAGAGATGACAAGAACCACTACAAAAAACATGATTGGCCATCTAGAACTGAACATGTTGTTGGTAAATACAATGTGAAACACCCAGCACTTATTGACCCTCAGAAAGTACATCTTCCACCACTTCACATTAAACTTGGCCTTATGAAAAATTTCGTGAAGGGTATGGATCATCAAGGTAGTGGTTTCCAATATTTAAAGGATAAATTCAAAGGAATATTGACAGATGCTAAGCTAGAAGCTGGAGTTTTCACTGGACCACAGATCCGCAGTGTCATCCACGACTCATCGTTTCCATCTAACCTAAATGAGAATGAACTAGGAGCATGGACATCTTTCGTTGAAGTTGTCAAAAATTTTCTTGGAAACCACAAAGCTGAAAACCACCGTAAACTCGTAGAAAACATGCTTAAATCTTATGAAATAATGGGATGCAGAATGTCTTTGAAAATTCATTTTTTACATTCTCATCTTGACTTCCTCCCGGCCAACCTTGGGGCTGTAAGTGACGAGCATGGTGAGCGCTTCCACCAACAGATCTCAGTTATGGAAAACAGATACCAAGGTAATTTCAACCCAAATATGATGGGAGATTATTGTTGGTTCCTGCAGAAGGAGAGCTCGTCATCCTACAAGCGACAAAGGAAGAGGACACACCAAAGTTTCACTTAAGAACAGGAATTTGCCTTTCAGTAGTAACAACAAAATACTAACGCGCTTTGGGTGGATGGTTGGGCGCAGGGGTGGTAACTCCGCCAGCGGAATTCCGCTGTCTGTCTTCAGCCAGAATAAAGGAGGAAAGACATCCCTGTTCACTAATTATTTAAGTATGCTTAACATAAAACGTGGCACGGAAAAGTAGCTTAGACGGCTTTCGTAATAGAAGCGGGTGAGAAAAAAAATGAAAAATAGGGGTTTTCGGTTACACAAAATCTGGACGTGATAGAGAAATTTTGATATCAGATCTGAAATCAGCATCAGCGCTTTAGTAGGAATCAGTAGTTCACGTGTCTGTAACAAAAAAAAAGTTGAAATTTGTTGCCTAGTGTTATTAATGAACAAAGAAATATATAAACCTCAAAATATAAATACCTGGTAACACAGAAAATTGAATGAAACTTGTTTCATTGAATTTTCCGTGGCTGAAACTCTTGAGAAAGTTATTATTTTTATCATAATGAAAACATTAATATTAATTTTAATTCTTATGCATTGCCTGCCATAATAGTAATATCACGAAATTTGAAAAATTATGTCATATATTCATAATTCTATATTACATTGATAGATTAACTAAATATCCGCATCCGCGGATATTGAAATTAAAGATCCGCATCCGCAGATGTTGAAAAACTGACATCCGGTCTACCACTAATATATATATATATATATATATGATGAATAAAACCACGAAGGAAAGGAAACACAAAATGGTGCTCAAGCGCTTTCGTCTAATGACATCCTCAGGAACACTGAAGTACATAAAAAGGTTAAGCCTATATATAGGTTACAGAAAGAAAAAAAAGAAAAAATAAATAACATAACCTATATATAGGCTTAACCTTTTTATGTACTTCAGTGTTCCTGAGGATGTCATTAGACGAAAGCGCTTGAGCACCATTTTGTGTTTCCTTTCCTTCGTGGTTTTATTCATCATAAATATTTTTCACGTGTTACCTTCGTGAAATAATTTTCATAATATATATATATATTATTATCATATATATTTCCAGAGTTCAAATTCAGATGCAAAGACGCTTAGGTTGGGGAGAAGTTCTTGATAAAATTCCACACACACATTTAAATTAGAGGTTGTGACTGAGGTATCCAAGCAGCGGCTCGGTATCACTTTCTGGATATTAGATAAAAGATTATTGTATTTTACAAAGCGTTCGCTTAGAATAAGAATAAACTCTTTAAGAATAGTTGTTCGCTTTGGAGACAGAGAGAAAAAATTTACAATACTTCCGACTGTGCCTAAACACGTTTGAATAGCTGCAATTTTTGAAGAATGGGAGAGAGCAAGATTTAAAACAAGCGCGCTACAATGAACATAGAGAGCTAAAGGGAACTCTTCCCTCACAAAATTTTGAACACCACGTACATCACTCATCATAGCTGCTGCTCCATCATATCCTTGACTGACCATATATTTCATGCATACTTCATTGCGTTTCAAACAGTCAATTATTGTAGTGGCAAGAGCACTGCCGGTTAGGTCTTCCACAGGTATAAACTCAAGAAAATCTTCTTTAACTTGAAATGTTTCTTCATCACTACAGGGCGTCCCAAAGAAATGTATACACACTTTAACAGCTGATAGCTCAATTGATGTTTCTTTCTTTCCAAGTTAAACCCATTAGAATTAATAATGGCAGTCAGACTAAGCTTTGAACAAAGGAAATTCATTCTAAAATGCTACTGGAAGTGTGAAAACGCAGTTGAAGTGCAAAGACAGTTTAGGAGGGAGTTTCAAACAGATCCACCAACGCGACTTACCATCACTCGAATTAGAGATAAGTTTGAAGCCGATGGAACTGTTCAGAATGTCCACAAGAAGCGTTCCGGAAGACCACGGACATCGACAAGCCCCACAAAGCAAGAAAGAGTACTGGAAACGTATCACCAAAGTCCAAGAAAATCTGTGCGGCAAGCGAGTCGTGAGGTAGGAATTTCAGAATCGTCTGTCCAACGCATTTTGAAGCGCTGTCAATGGAAAAGTTACATTCCAAGATTAGTCCATGCTATTAATGAAGATGATCCGGACCGAAGAGTGGAGTATTGCGAGTGGTACTTGGCACGATGTGGATGTGGATTGGACGAAGGGGTTTCGTAGAATACCCTCCGCGTTCACCAGACCTCACACACTAGACTTTTTTTATGGGGATACTTAAAAGACAAAGTCTACGCTATAAAACCTGCAACAGTCGCTGAATTGAGAGCAGCCATTGAACGAGAATGCACACAAATACCAAACGAAATGTTTCGTGATGTTTGCGATTCCATTGCTTCGCGTTATCAGCAGTGCCTGGACCAGAACGGACGTCAGTTTGAAAACAGGCGGTGACAAAACAATTAAATAATGTCTGTAGATTCTATTACATTTTGAAAATGAAATGTATTTTAATAAACACTGCCTTTATAAGTATTTAAAGTGTGTATACATTTTTTTGGGACGCCCTGTATATCTCAAACACAGCGACATTTGCTCAATATTAGCCACATTTGTAGTTTCATCCACAAGCACAGCGAAACACTGCATTGTTCACTTTGCAAACACCTTCCTTTCGAATTATTTCACCATATAAATCAATGAGTTCATTTTGAATACGAGGACTTGTATACTTCGCAACTGCAGACGAGCTTGCAAGGTGATCAGTTAAAGCACAGTCTCCAGCTTTTATTCGAAATCTGAGCAGAGCTCGAAAATTTCGGGAGGGGTTTTAACCCCATGAACCCCCCTCACCGTACGCCCTTTATATATATATATATATATATATATATATATATATGGGCTACGTCGTGGGCAATGTCGTAACACCGCTTCCCGGAGATCAGCGAAGTTAAGGGATATTGGGTCTGGGTAGTAGTTGGATGGGAGACCTGTCCTCTGCGCCCAGATTATGTAGCGACCCGTGGTTCGGATCCCACATAAAGCTGTAGGTCCCCTCCGTCATATGACCTTAGATGTTGCGAAGGAGGTTAGCCCGGTGCTACTGTAGTATGCGGTCTACCTACGATTCGGCGGTCTACCAACGATTCGGCGGTCTACCCTTTAATTATAGTTTCTTATCTTCTTATTATTTTATTATTAGGTTAATTGTACGCCCTTGACGATTGGTTAGGTTAAGTCGTGATATTTTCGTTAAAACTAACGAAAATATCACGACTTAACCTAACCAATCATCAAGGGCGTACTGTAGTATGCGGTCTACCGTTAAGTATGCGGTAGTATTATGTTTAACTTCTTTAATAATTCCTTAATTGTGTAAATTAAATTATAATTCCTTTCAATTCCTTTTCAATTCCTTTTAAATATTTTGAACGGTAGACCGCATACTACAGTAGAAACTTAACGATAGACCGCATACTACAGTAGAAACTTAACGGTAGACCGCATACTACAGTAGAAACTTAACGGTAGACCGCATACTACAGTAGAAACTTAACGGTAGACCGCATACTACAGTAGCACCGGTTAAACAACCCCAATTAAAAAAAAATATATATATATAAAAATTAATTTATTCGTTATACATATATTCATATTTTTCTAAAGATAAAACTTGTTCTAAAAATGTACATTTAATTTCAGAACATTTCATTTAATTTAAGTTAAATACATATTAAAATGTGGAAACTTGAGGAATTGGCGTGCTAAAATATGTTTAAATCAATAAACCTTCGTACAGTTGCAGCAGACGCTCATGTTAATCTAACGAACCCAACATGAACACACACACACACACACACACACATAGACTCTCTCTCTCTCTCTCTCTTTCTCTCTCTCTCTCTCTCTCTCTCTCTCTCCCTCTCTCTCTCTCTATATAATATATATATATATATATATATATATATATATATATATATACTGTATATTCTGCATATACTGTATATGTATCATATATATAATCTTCAAATTTAACAGTGTTCAAATCCCCCAAAAAACTTGAGCTCTACAAGATAAACAGGCCAGAGTTCTGATACCCTGCCCTATCACCCATCCAAAATCTTATCTTGAAAGCCTGATTCTCAAACTACTCACTGTTCACAAAATTTTGAAGTGAACAATATTTTCTTGTTCATATACGAAAATTTCAGTGAAACTCTATATAAACCGATAGTTGGGTTAAATTAAATTAACTCGTTTTTATAATAGTTAATCTCTATGGAGATCCTTAATAATATAGAAAATATAACATATATATATATATATATATGCATTTAACTGCAATGACCACGCAGTATATAAATGAATAGAAACGACGTAAATAAGGAGCGTCTCTGCACACGGGAAGAGAAATAACGAATAAATGAAAAATGAGGCGAACCGCCCGGGCGGTTCGCCTCATTTTCATTTATTCGTTATTTCTCTTCCCCGTGTGCAGAGACGCTCCTTATTTACGTCGTTTCTATTCATATATATATATATATATATATATATATATACAGTATATATATATATATATATATTCATTCAGGGCCAACATACAACAGTTTTATACCTGAAAGGATTCATGCAAAAGCCGGAGCAGACTTTTCATGCCTCACGGAAACTCATCTAAAGGACTGCCAGGCGAACTGTGAAAATTGTGAGTCCTGTGTTGACAAAAAAGAAATACAAATACACGCTTTGACGTAAAGGAAGATGTGCTATTTACACTCTGAAAGGCATATGGAAGAAATGACTATAAGTACCTCAAACAGCTAAGTAGAATGTGTAGCAGCAAAAGTTGAAAAATTAAATATGGTACTAATTGTAATGTATAGACCCCAAACACGCCACCCTGAAAATTTTCAGATTCCATTACAGAGGTAAGAAACTGGGTAAAAGATCTACACTCTCCAACCTCAAATATTTTTCTCTGTGGTGATTTTAATTTCCCATTCATGAAATATAAAAGGATAGGAAAAAACATATGTATACACCAGGACAAGGGGGCACACGAAAAGACCAGGAGCAGGTAAAAATGCTACTAGCTCTAGCTGATGAATTTATGTTAACGCAAGAAATAACAGAAAACACAAGGAAAAACAACTGCCTAGATTTGGTGTTTACAAACAACAGCAACCTAATTGATAATGTAGAAATATCCCCAACTATGATAGCGGACCACAACATCATTGAAATAACAATTAATATAAAGGCAACAGGAAAAGAAAGAACACGCACAACAGAAAGAAGCAAATTCAAAATTTTTAATTTTCACTCCATAGCTATAAACTGGGAAGATGTTACATCCAGCATAGAAGTAATAGATTGGAAAACCATTTTCGAGTCCAAGACAACGGAGGAGATGCTAATGACGTTAGAGGAGAAGACGTTAGAAATTGTGGAAAAACATGTCCCAAAAATACAACAAAGAGGAAAGAGAAGCAGGTTCGAGAAACAACAGAGGGCATTGTTCCGAAAGAGAAAAAGAGTGACTGCAAAATTAAGTAACTGTAAAGATAACAACATCAGAAAAATATTAAATGATAAACTGCAAAGTATCGACGACGTCATAGAGGAACTAATTGAGAAGCATACAGAAAAAGAAGAAGACGACGCTATAGAAGCGATAAAGGCTAACTCAAAGTACTTCTATAATTTCGCAAAAAGAAAGTCGAAAAACAATGCGACTATCAGACCTTTAAAAAACGAGAACAGTGCTTTATCTGATACGCTAACAGAAGTATCCAAAATATTAAGAGCTCAATCCGAATCATATTTTAGTATCCCAAAAACTGACAAACTGATATGCGATAGAAACGTGTTCTTTGAAGCACTACAAAGGGAAAGTATAACGGACACAAGCCATAGGGAAACTAAAAGCACACTCAGCGGCAGGACTGGATAAATGGAATGCCACAGTGATCAAAAACTGTGAGAATGAAGTCGCTGAGCCCCTATATTGGATATGGAGACGATCACTAGACACGGGAGAAATACCGGGCATCCTGAAGAGCGCGAACATAGTCCCAATATATAAATGAGGAGATCGATTCGAGGCCAAAAACTATAGGCCAGTGACGCTTACATCTCATCTCACTAAAATATTTTAAAGAATAGTTAGACAGAAAATCTACGACTTTTTGGAAACTCAGAAAAAATTCAATGATAACCAACATGGGTTTCGGTCAGGCAGATCATGCCAATAACAACTAATGGAACACTACAACAACATTATTGATGCACTGGAAAGTAATGAAAACTATGATGTACTATACACAGACTTTGCCAAACCGTTCGACAAGTGTGACCATGGAATCATAATACATAAACTGAAATATATGGGAATAACAGGAAAAGTAGGAAAATGGATATATAATTTCCTTAGTGAGCGGCGGCAAGTCGTTACAGTTCAAGGAGTATCTTCATCAGAATCAGAGGTCCTCAGCTCAGTACCATAAGGAACAGTATTAGCTTCACTACTCTTCATAATCATGCTAACTGACATAGATGAGGACGTTACCAAAGACAGCACAGTTACGTCATTTGCGGATGACACAAATATCAGTAGAAAAATAAGAAACCCAGAAGATATAGTATCTCTACAAACCGACATGAACATAATCTACAAGTGGACGGAAGACAACAATATGAAGTTTAACACTGAGAAATTTCAGCTGTTAAGGTGCGGAAAAAGAGAAGACCTAAAATCCATGGAATATTATACCCCAAATGGACATGAATTTCAGAGAAATTCTAGAGCAAAAGATCTAGGGGTTGCAATGACTGATGATGCGAAATTTGCAACACAAAATAAGATAGCAGTAAACAGAGCAAAGAGAATAACGGGGCAGATATTGAGAACCTTTAAACGAAGGGATAGGAATGAAATGATAACTGAAAACCCTGATCAAACCCAAATTGGAATACTGCTCGGTCCTAACATGCCCATATAAAAAAGAAGACATTAGACAGCTGGAAGGTATTCAGAGAAGCTTCACAGCCAAGATCAATGGGTGCAAAGGACTAAATTACTGGGAAAGGTTACGCGAACTAAACCTATATTCAGTGGAAAGGAGAAGAGACACACTAATCTTACTCTGAACCCTGTAACTCCCCAAATAACGGTGGAAAGTAGAAAAGGAAGACTGTGTCGTGTTCCCAAATTAAAGGCGAGACAGGGAACATCCTTAACCCTGAAAGAAAATAGTTTTGTTGTGAGAAGACCAAAACTGTTTAATCAGCTGCCCAAAGACCTAAGAAACACGAAGGGAGTTGCAGTGGCCATCTTCAAAAGAAGATTAGACGCCTGGCTCAGAACAATCCCCGATGAGCCGGGTGTACCTGGCTGTGTGAGGTGAAGAGCATAAGAAACCAACTCACTACTTCACCAGGCCAAATCGAGAGAAGGGGCGACAAGCTTGACCTTCGCGAAATGAGGAATCATCGCGCGGAACCTTTGTAAGGTTATATATAAATATATATATATACTGTATATATATATATATATATATACATTCATATGTTTGTCTGTATGTGTTTTGTGTGTGAGAAGGTATGTAAACTCTCTCTCTCTCTCTCTCTCTCTAAATCGTTACTAAATTGTACAGAGAGAGAGAGAGAGAGAGAGAGAGAGAGAGAGAGAGAGAGAGAGAGTCAAATTAAATTTGAGTTGTCAGCCGCTTTTGTATGAATGAGGGGCATACAGTTTACAAGACTCAAAACTAAATTTCGTTACATCATCTGAATAAATAGAAGTAGATTCATCCATACTGACTTTGTATACAAATACAGCCATGAAGTTAGGAGTTTACATAGTTTCATGACTTATTTTCTAGATTTATCTCAAATGTGGGAGGTCTTTTGTTTTCGCTAAGAAAAGACTATGAAGCTGCTTATGAACGGATGATTTGGTACTTGCGTATTTTAATCAAAAGTCTTGTAATAATTGAGTTTTGTATCTCACTTCAGTTAAAATGGCTGTATTATCGTATAAATGTTTCCTAATTACTTTTCCAGATCCATAACTTTAATTCAAATGTTGTTAAGATCAAGGTTATGCGATTTTATTCCATAAGCTAATATTATTTTCAAAATGAGAGGTGAGCAAATAGAGCAAGTACAAAAATTTATACTAATCTCCTTGATTAACGATATAGGTATAAGAAAAAAATATTGATTTTTCTACGTTAAAGCATAAGTTAGTTCCTAGATGTTCAGCTTAGCAAATGTTCGCTAGAAAAATTTGTTCCCTGAATGAGTTTGTGGGAAGAGCGTTGTTCCTAAAACTCTCCCTCCTAAACTATAATTTGATTTGCGAAAACACTAACGAACTCTGAATTTACTTTTCCAAATTAATCTTATGAATGGTTTTCAACTCGGTTTGTTCTGCGGATTGAAGTTGAGGATGGAAACACAAATGTCAGAGTTTAAGACATATGTAATGATCAAAGCTGGGCACAAACCGTTAATCCGTTAATCGTTAATTAACGAAGTTAACTTTTTCGTTAACGATTTAACTTTTAAGTTAACTTTGAAAATCATTATCGGACTAATTAACTTCCGTTACATTTAACTTCCGTTAACTCAAGTCCGTTAACCCAAAAAATTCATAAATAAACGTTTAAAAGTTTCTATTATTTTCAGTGCTGAGCAGGTGCGCAATTAATCCGCCACTGTTAATAGTGATGAACGAATTTCCATTTCCGCAGTGCAAAATCAGGCGATATATTTGTTTCCGTCGCCACAATTTGTGTCTTACCAAATATGGTACTTATTTATGGCATTGGTTTGAGCAAAACATGGTCGACTGTAAAATCAGGCGGAAAGATTTGCCATTTGAGTTGAATGTTTCAACTTCTTTCAAGAAATATCACGAGCATTTTAAGGCACTTTCAATAATATATATGTAACAATTACAACAAATAACTACATTCGTTTCATTTGCAGTCTGTCTCTTGCGCAACATGTTTGTGCTAGTGAATATTTAAAAATAATCGTTGTCAAGTAAGTCATGTATATTTATAATATGTCTGTGAGTACCTTATTAGTAGTCTCCTTGATACATTTCAAGAACCATAAAACTGATCAGGTAAGATTTCAATTCTCATGTCACTTTGATGACATAAATTAAGTCAATTGATGTCTTACAATGGGAGCGTTTTCACCTCATCTGGTTGGACAAGTATGACAACACCAAGGTCGCCAGGGTGAGGAAAAGCATGGAGGGTACAGTCGAGGAGGCCATGAAGCAGCAGTCCAACGAAGTGGGCAGCAACAGTGGAGGCAGCAACAACGAGGAGGAGGAGGAGGATGACTTCTTCAGTGCTGTCATCCAGACAAAAGAGAGCAGCAGAAGCAACAGGTCACTCAAGGGCAAGGCCCAGAACTTGGTCAAGACCTGGCTGGAGACCAACTCCAAGGACTTGCTGACAGATGCTGCCTTCTTGGGTGAGCAAGTGTTGGTGGACTTGTTCATCAAGTTCAACACAGCCATCCCCTCCAGTGCTGCAGTGGAGCGTTTG
Source organism: Bathynomus jamesi (assembly GCA_023014485.1). Lineage (NCBI taxonomy): Eukaryota > Metazoa > Arthropoda > Malacostraca > Isopoda > Cirolanidae > Bathynomus > Bathynomus jamesi. The sequence continues at coordinate 1,347,768 of JAJOZX010000381.1, forward strand.
TTCTCTATGGGCAAGGACATCCTGAGGGCCAAGAGATCATCCATGTCTGATGAAAACTTTGATATGCTAATTTTCATGAAGGGCAACATGCATCTCATGGACAAAATGGAGAACGAGAAGAAGAGGGAAAATTAAATTATATATATTGTGTTTTTCATTTTTTTATAATAAAAGTTAACGTTAACGGTTTATCGGTAACTTCCGTTACATGTTTAACGAATTAACGGATTAACGGTTAACGAAGTTAACTTTTTGGTTAACGGATTAGCGGTTAACGAAGTTAACTTTTTGGTTAACGGTGCCCACCACTGGTAATGATTATGATATAACCCTTTCAGCAGCATCGGATTATACTAGGCCTCCTTTACAGCACCCTCAGCCTCATTTGTTAGACTTGATAAAGGGAAGTTATCTTCCACTATCATTTAGAATGATACTCCGTTTGAAGAAATTTGTGTGAAACAGAGTTATAGTATATCTTGCCACTGTTGAAGACACATTAGAATTTCACAATTCACCGTTTTAGATTTAAATTAGGCATATAAAACGCCCACAACAGCAGCAACAACAGCGCCCTTCACCTACGAGTATCAAAGTATAGAGCAAACAGAGTGTTTAAAAAAAAGAACTATCTGACAACTTTACTCTGGATGGTTTTTAAAATCATAGATGATAACCACAAATCATATTCACTATCCGCCAAACCAGAAGTAAAACCAGGTATACAGTACTCAGTACCGTTCTTCTTCCAAGGGGCTCATATCATTTCCACGATTGTTGAGATAAACAACAATACTTGACGCTACCTGAGATTAAAGACAAGACCGAAAGCATTACCTTCCAGCCATTCGTATCCTCAAACACCGGCCAACGAAGATTCCGAATGAATATGTGTGTTCACCCATCTACAAAGCCTCAACCCTCCGGTCATCGATAAAACCCAATAAACAACAGATGACGCCACCTTCAAAGACCTTTTACGACTTTTCATGACTGCATTAGGCCTTCAGGGCGAGTAAGGGCGTCAACTAAGACTAAAGCTGAGAAATATCCCGACAATCGCTTCACAGGGCTGCAGTGCAGCTCTCTCTCTCTCTCTCTCTCTCTCTCTCTCTCTCAATCTCAATCTCTCTTTCTCTCTCTCTCTCTCCGCATTTAAAGCGTAGTTTTTTTTTATTATTAAAAGGGTGCTACTTGAGGGAGGGCTAATTAAGTTAAAGTAGTAGTAATATTGTTCCCTTTGTAATAAATGTAGTCGGAGGCGCTGGTCGAGTCTGGTTTCAAAGCACTTGGAGTCCTCAGATGATACTCCATTGGTCGAGAAGAGAAGCTTGATGGGATCTCTCGAGAGCCAAAACCTCCAAAAAGATGTTTTCATTTTTATGGACGCTACTTGGGTTTATAGTGTATGTAGTCGGTGAGCCAGACCCCAAATTTTGGTCAATCGGTATCACTAAGGCGAACCAGATGAAAGCTTTTGGAAAGCTTATAATTTGTAGTTTCCAAATATGCTTGCTGCACATTTGTATCTGGTAGCGGTTTAGTTCATCAAACATAGGCACCCAATATTTCAATATTGGGCGCAAACTTAAAATGCTGATAAAACAATAAAGCTACTCTTTTGAAATGTCCAGCAAGCATTTTTATCATCTACTTGGCATCCTTCATCATTGGTATGGGGAACGTTTGGTTCCCCCGAGTGGTACCGATCAGCCTTTCTGGCCCACGGACTAATGATTGTTAGTACTTTTTAGGTAAATCGCGGAGTATCGAAATTAGCTAGCTAGAGAAAGTTTTATAGTTTTATATAGAAATAGTGATGTTCCCTCTGTAATAAATATAGTAGGAGGTGCTAGCCGGGTCATGTTTCAGAGCACTGGGAGTTTTCAGATGATGGGAAGTTTGATGAGCTCTCTTGGAAGTCAAAACCTCCGAATAGTCATATTCATCTCCAGGAAAGCTACTTAGTTACAGTGGAACTTTAGTTTTAAATATTGTACAGTAAACTTTGCAATAAAAATAAATAAATTTCTTGAGATAAATTAAAAATTATGCATATTACGCATTATTATTCCCCATTATGTGTGGGAAATTCTGAAATTGTTGGTTTGGCCAGTTTGAGGCGCTCCTTTATGTTTGTAAATCCTATGCGAAGGACGCAATATATGACAAATCTTCGGTACGGTAACATTGGCAGGCTATGGAGAAATTTATGATGCAACGACGAAATGATGACATCTCGTCCATAATAAATAAATAAAATTTCCTTAAAAAAACGCATGGTCTAGATTACTGTAGATTAGTAGTTTAGTGTTCATGCTATCCTTTATTTTCCGTTGTCTTCTAATTAGTAACTGAGTACACGAGATAAGTGTACGCTGTTAGAAAAACTTTAAAAAATTGTTAAAAAAACTTAACGCTCGGGAATAATGGGTGAAGTTCTTAACTGCACTGATAAATAATTGGTTAACTGGCAGAAAACAGAGGGTAGTAATTAACGGGGAAGAGTCAATGTGGGCTAATATAACTAGTCGTGTATTTATCCTAATATACGTTAATGATCTTAATATCAATTTAGTGACTAAAATTTCTAAATTTGCCGACAATACTAAAATTGCTGGTAAAGCATTTAGTTTACTAGATATAGATAATCTACAGCACAATCTTAATAATTTAGTAGAGTGGTCTAATAAGTGACAAATGAAATTTAACGTAGATAAATGTAAAGTCATGTATATAGGTTATCAAAATAGGGACTCTAATTATATTATAGCAGATAGGGAGTTAAATGTAGCTTCGAAGGAAAAAGATCTACAGATCTACAGAAGCTAAGGATAACAAAGACCCTAAGATCCACTCTAAGGTTAGCCCTAGAGAAAGGAAAGAGTAGGGGGTTAAAAGAGGAGAATAAGGTGTTAAGTAAGTAGCAAGACCTATCATTCTTGAGTTAAAATTCATTCAGAAAAAGAGAAAGAAAGACTCCCCATCATCATCCGCCAGCCACTGCCGACAAGTCGGAAAAATAATCGAAGAGAAGAGGAAAGGGGTGAAAGATGAAAAGAAGTGAAATAAGAATGCTTACAAACCATGCAAACACAGTCTTGACTCACTGTCATACCATGCAAACTACAGACATGCAAGTAAAGAGAGGATAAGAAAAGGAAAAAAAAGAAAAGTAGGTAAAGTATAACAAAAAGTGGGTTAGTTTACGCTACGAGCTACATCTACGATCGTGTTAGTCTAATTTTTTTTTTTTAATAACGATTTTATTGCTGGCATCACACGCTGACATGTCACAAGCTGGCATTAATCGTCAACAGACTCATCCTCGACCACCACTCCCAGAGCTCGCGTTGTTAATTGTATTATTATTTTAAACAACGTTAATATTTATAAAATGCCTATCTAAACGGTTCTTAAACATATTAACGCTGGTAGAGTTCACGACAGGCGCGGGAAGATTATTCCATTTATCAATTACTTTAAACGTAAAAATTTTTTAGCGATGTTAGCAATGAAACGTCTGCCACGCAACTTAAATCCGTTATTACGAGTATTGCTATTATCGAAAGTGAACAATTTGTCAAAATTTACGTCATCGATTTTATTAACGATTTTGAAAACTTCAATAAGCTCCCCCCTTAATCTCCTAGTTTCGAGTGAATGCAAGTCTAACTCTTTAATCCTATCTTCGTAAGACTTATTGCGCAATGACGGAATTAGTTTCGTGGCGCACGCTGAACCCTTTCCAACCTATCAATATCCTCACACAAATACGGGCACCAAAACTGAACGGCATATTCTAAATGAGGTCTGACTAGGGACTTGTAAAGGGGCAATATAATATTCTTCGATTTAAATTCGAAATTACGCACTATGAAGCCGAACATCCTATTAGCTTTTGCGCAAGACTTCAGGCACTGGTTTCTAACTTTTAAATCCTTAGATACGCGTATGCCTAAATCTACTTCCTCGTCAACGCTCGCTAACTCTCTGTCATCCATCGTGTACCTGTAGTTATTGTTACGAGAACCTATATGCAAAATTTTACATTTGTCTACGTTAAATTGCATCTGCCACTTATCCATCCACTCCATAATCCTATTTACATCGTCTTGGAGCCTATTTAACGTCGATAAGTGCAAAATTTTACATACAAGTTCGCGTAACGGTAATTTTGCGTATAGCATGTCAGGGAAAGAGTTGATAAGCGTAGAGCAGGAAAAAGCTTTAGGAGTTATAGTCACTGGTGATTTAAAAGTAGCGAAACAAAGTACAGCAGCGGTCAATAAAGCGAACAAAGTGTTAGGTTTTATAACTCGGAATTTTGAGTACAAATCGTGCGATATTATAGTTCCTCTTTATAAATCATTAGTTAGACCCCATTTCGAGTACGCGATCCAATTTTGGAATCCGCATCTACGCAAAGATATAGACAAAATTGAAAGAGTTCAAAGACGAGCAACTAAGATGATTCCGTCGCTTAGGTCAAAGTCGTACCAGGATAGGCTTAATGAGTTAAAATTGACTACATTCGAGACTAGGAGGCTAAGGGGTGATCTAATCCAGGTTTTCAAAATTATGAATGGGTTCGATAACGTAGACAGAGATAGCTTTTTCGAAATATCTCAATATAATAGGAATACAAATAACGGGTGTAAGTTGACAAGTTGAAGGTTCGGAACAGCAGTTGCCAAAAACTTTACTACGCATAGAATAGTAAATAGCTGGAATAGTTTGCCGGTAGAAGTAATTAGTAGCACATCTATAAACATGTTGCAAAATCGATTACACGCATATGTTGATAGATTGGGTATAGTTTAAGGTAGTAAAATTAAGGGTTGGATAAGTCAGATTTTGATTCTCTTTTCATTCATTAAAGATCACAATAACCAGACTAGAGGTCTTAGTATGAAATTATTTAAGCCAAGATGTAGAACAAATTTAAGAAAATATAGTTTTACAAGTGTTGTGGGATATAGGGAGGCAGCATCTTGGGTTAGGGGATACTCTCTGTCCTTACACACCCCATTTAAAGAAATTCCTCTGCTGAGCGGTGCCCCCCATAGTACTGTGAGGTATTGAAAAACTCATGATCTTCACATGCCCCACAAACACCTTTAAATGGGAGACCCATAATGGGTGCACACACATTTCTACATTACTGTACAGTCTTTACAGCCACACCTACACTTTTCCTCCTAAGTATATATATTGTAATGTATATGGTTGTATATTGTGACTTGGTCCCAATTGATATGGACCGTGACTCATTTTTGGTTGGCAAGGTACTGGTATTGATGGATACCGTAATGAAGTTGACTGGATTCTTTGGATCTGATATATTTGCATGTCGGTTATAAATAGATATAGAGTGTAACATATTTGTGGATAGTAGTCTATTATGACTTGATCCTCTGGATCCAGAGATTCTATCTTTAGTTTTAAATTGATAATTATTTAGTTTTGTAAAAATTGGATGTTGCCAATGTGCAGGCAGTTTTTACATAGTGGAGCCACCTCGATGGGCCGAAGTGGCCCCTAGTGTGCCCACTATAAAAATTTCATATGTTCTTATGTTCTTTGTAGTTCGGAACCCACGTAAAATTGTAGGTCCCCTCCGCCACCACGGAGGACATGCACAATACACAATTGCGAGCACATTTAGGTAGATCAGCCATGAGTGGATACTAGGGTCTTTGTTGGTCTGAAACATTATAACATTATAACATTATAACTATCATCCACGTTAACAACTTGACCGCCTATTTTAGTATCGTCCGCGAATTTTGACACGTTACTGGTCAAGCCTACATCTACAGTATGTCGTTAATGTAGATTACGAATAGCAATGGGCCTAACACTGAACCCTGTGGGACACCGCTACCTACATCCAACCACCCCGATTCACTACCATTAACAAGGACCCTCTGTTTTCTAGCACGAAGCCATTCTTCTAACCAGTTAGCTACCTGACCGCGTATACCGTGCGCTTTAACCTTCACAATTAATCTTCTATGAGGACTGTATCGAACGTATTTTTAGTCTAAATAAATAACGTCAGCCGCTCTATGCCTATCGTATTCGCGCACTATTTCGTTATAAAATTCTAACAAATTAGTTAAACAAGATCTATGGCGTCGAAACCCATGCTGACTACTATTAATCAAATTGCGGCTTTCTAAATGATTGACGATACGGTCCCTAACTGCGGATTCCAAAAGTTTACCGACAATCGACGTTAAGCTAATAGGCCTATAATTGTCAGCTACTGTGCGGTCCCCTTTTTTAAAAATGGACGTAACGTTAGCTAATTTGAAGTCTTCAAGAATAATCCCCGCTTCCAGTGACTTATTAAAATTTTTTGCTAAGGAGCCTACTATAACGTCTTTCAAATCTTTCAAATGTCTAGGATAAAGCGCGTCAGGGCCTGGAGCCTTGCTAACTTTTAGCTTATCGATATAATGCGCAATCTCACCCTCGTAAACAGTTATTTCATTCAAAATAGTCTCGGTACTAAATGGAACGATATCGTCCACGTCGGGGGCATTATTTACGTGTTCTACGGTAAAAACTGTGGCGAAAAAGTTATTGAAAATCCACGCCATCGCCTGGGCGTCGGAAGCCAAAGCGCCATTAACGTCCACTAAAGGGCTTTTGTTATCTTTTATCGGCTTACGATTATTCACGTAGTCAAAAACCTGGATCACTTTAACATATTGCTTCCCAAAGCATTCGGGAAGCAACATGTTAAATCCCTCCTGGGAAGCAATATGTTAAAGTGATTAACACTGGGAAGCAATATGTTAAAGTGATTAACACTGGGAAGCAATATGTTAAAAAGAGAAAGGTTGGTTGGTTAGAAAGAGGTTAGTAATCTAGGAGATAACCTACCGACCGTAAACAAAGCTATAAGTGCCCTAACCGGGCATTCTTAATATATTTAATGTAGGTTAACTGAATGTCCGGTTAGGTCAACTGTACGCCCTTGATGAGTGGTTAGGTTAAGTCGTGATATTTTCGTGAGTTTTAACGAAAATATCACAACTTAACCTAACCAATCGTCAAGGGCGTACAGTTGACCTAACCGGGCATTCAGTTTACCTAACCGGGCATTCAGCTAACCTACATTAAATATATAAAGAAAATGAAAGGATGCAAAAAGGAGCTACTGAAATCGTACTTGTGGCAAATGATGTGGCGTGACCGATTCTTCCGAAATCCATTTTTTACTTTGTGTGACCATATAGCGCAACAATTCTAATAAATTTACTTTCAGTCTAATATTTTAGCATGTTATGATTTACTTTTTATGCCTTTACTTTATTAAAGCGAACATTTTTTATCGTACTCCTCATCCTAAATATTGGGAGGCAATATGTTAAAGTGATTAACACTGGGAAGCAATGTTAAAGTGATAAACACTGGGAAGCAATGTTAAAGTGATAAACACTGGGAAGCAATGTTAAAGTGATAAACACTGGGAAGCAATATGTTAAAGAGAGGTTCCTGGGAAGCAATATGTTAAAGTGATCCAAAAAACGTTTTTGGATTATGTTTACTATCCGCAGTTATAAGTATCTCTAAATTACGCTTAGCATTCCTAACTGATCTTTTAACCTAACGTCTAAGCTCGATATATCTATTAAAGTTAGTTCTCGTGCCATTGCGCTTATTAAGTCTATACGCGGAATTCATGTGGCGACAACGTACCAAAAGCAGCGACGTTTTTTCTGCGATTTTAGATGACAAAGACATTTTGGCTCCTTACTAACTGATTATCGCTTACATATTAACTAATTTCATTTAAATGATTAATAAATTCGGTACTTACGTATTATCGGGACTACCAAACTGTTTATGATGTATTTTTGCTCTCGTCATTTTCGTTTAAACTAACAAAAATATCACAACTTAACCTAACCAATTACACTGGCCAACAAAATGAAACTTTTTTTTCTCATCACAAACATGATCACACTTTTCTTAATGCAGTTTTCGCGCTGATTCCGAATCTGGTTTTATTTTGTTTCTAGCACGTATAGTTATATAGATACACTGGTTTTGATATTTTTAAGTTTTTGATATTGCTATAAGAAAATTTATGGATGTATAGATCACACTTAGGAATGCTAAACAACAAATACATCATATACCTTATTCAATGTACTTATAAATAAAGAATATATATGTACATTATTTTATTAAAAGCGCTGAGTGTGTGATTTACTTTTGTAAATTTGGCCTGGATTGTCACGATACAGCATCCAACAATGGTCCGCCATCATGCTTTCATTCCAATATCCTTGGTAGCGCTTCTCCATCATCTGAATATCTTGATGGAAGCGCTCTCCTTGCTCGTCACTCACTGCACCAAGGTTTTCAGGAAAGAAATCTAAGTGGGAATGCAGGAAGTGAATTTTTAACGACATTCGACACTCCATTTCTTTGAAGGCATCAAGGAGGTTCTTGACTCCATCCTTATACGCAGGTGACTTGTTGCTTCCAAGAAAGTTTTCACATATCCATTTGAACGTCAGCCAAGCCTTCAATTCCAGCGGACTTAGGACTTTTTCAAATTCAGTGTCATTCAAAACCTCCCTTATTTGTGGCCCAACAAAAATTCCTTCCTTCAATTTTGCTGCAGTAACCTTCGGAAATTTCCTTGAAAGGTATTGGAACCCTTCAGAATTGACTTTACCCATTGCTTTAACAAAATTCTTCATTAAACCAAGTTTAATGTGAAGAGGTGGCAGATAGATCTTTTGGGGATCCACTAAAGGGACAGACTGGACATTGCTTATCCCTGGGACATATGTATACCTAAGTGGCCAGTCACTTTTGGTGTAATGTTCTATAGTGGCGCGACTGTCCCACAGGCAAAGGAAACAACAAAATTTTGTGAATCCTGACTGCATACCCATAAGCATTCCTTATGGGTATGACATTGACATGGGTATGACATAGGTATGACATTGACATTGATGTCATGGCAATAACAGAGAGGACCGTCTACTGAAAAGAATGCTGTTAATTCAAAATTCCGCTTTCGGTAGTAACTAATACGAACATTGTTCTCAAGTAAATTGTTCTCCTTTAGTCTTGAGGCGAGAAGCTCTGATTTCTCTTTAGACAGCGATAAGTCTCTAACAAGATCATTCAACTGTCCTTGGGTTAACTTTTTAGGCTCTAAATGTCTACCTTCAAAAGTGTACTCTGGTTCTGTAGATGGTCCGGAAACGCCAGTTGCACCTTCATCACTTTCCATGTCATCTATGATAGAATCTAGCCTATCACTTGGGGGAATTGGAATGGGCAATGTTTCATCATGTTTTACTGGTCTACGTGCTGAATCCAAGTTTGGATATACAATCTGGTGTTTGTTCTTGGCAGAAAACCCCATTAAGTTCACACTACAAAAATAACAGTCTTCATGATGATCTCTCGGCTCCCTCCATATCATGGGTATGGCAAATGGCATTGAAGCTTTCTTTTGTTAAGCCAATCACGTAATCCATTTGAACAGCCAGAACAGATTTGATGTGGCGCCCATGGTTTATCTTGGTCACCTAGATGGCAACCAAAGTATAGCTTGTATATTTTCTTAATGTCGGTTGTAATACTTCGTCGCTGTGTTTTAGTTGTCAACTGGCCGCATACGAAACAGAACTTGTCGGGGTCATTCTTACATTGTCGAGGCATGTTGACTGACCTGAGCAAACTAAATTAAAAAAAAATGTACACCAACTTGACACAACAAGTTCTTGGACTGGACTGATCTTTTGACACACAAAGCACGGCGTTGTTGCATGAATCACAATGCTGCTAGACGTAAAAGCTCACACCTGAAATACATAAGATGTACAATTAAGATAATTGAAATAAATAAGATGAATAAACTAAAAAAAAACAATAAAATAAACACAATCAAATGTTGAAATATTAGTATTTTGCCTATTTAAAATGGTTAAATCTGTGTAGTTATATATATGCCTTCATCTTGAAAACTATACGTGCTAGAAAACATCTGAATGCAGTTTTGGAATCAGCGTGAAAAATGCTATCCAGCCACCACAAATTTTACTCTGATGAAAAACCTTTGTTGACCAGTGTTATCAAAGGCGTACAGTTAACCTAACAGGGCATTCAATTAACCTAACTGGGCATTCAGTTGACCTAACCGGGCATTTTCCGTTATATTAACCTGTTAGGTTAATTCAATGCCCGGCTAGGTCAATTGCCCCCTACCATCGTCACCAACATCGAGTGACGGGAGGCAACATCAATCCTATCTACTTTGTCTCTAATTCTGTCAACCCTGGCCCCTGGTAGACAGACCCTCCTCCTCTTGGTTGGATCCGTTCAACGAATTCTTTATCCATATGGCGCACTAAAGAGCACCCAATTAAAATAGTTTTCCCCTCGTTCACATCCCTATCCAACTGGGCGAAAGGGTTCGAAACCTCAATAGGAGGGGGATTCCTATCAGCTAACGTACGTGGCCTAGCTCCACCCTTAACTTCTCTAAATCCCTCCCCGTCTACTAATCTCGGACCAACCTTAACCCCTTCCTCAACTCTGTCTAACCTTCCCAATAAGCTACCTGTATACTAGAAACTAGGTTCCTCACCTCACCCTTCAAATTACTAACGTCTTCAACGTTAGTATAGGTTCGGCCTTCGTCAACTGTAAGCCTACCCCTGCCCTCATCAAGCGTTGCAATTCTTTCCGTCACCTCGCGTACACTACGTTTTATATTATTTCTTCCCTTAAATCACAAAAGAAACAAACCGATCTCTCGGTAATCGCCATAGGACCGCCGTTGTAATTCTTAAAATCCATATACGTACCACCGATTAACCCCACACCTAGCACACGATGCTTTCTGCGACGGCATCGTGTAAGTTAAATTAGTTAAAGTTTATAACCGTCATAAGTTTAAGTTAAATTAAGCCGGCACGCAATGAAAAACTTCTAAATTGCTAAAAAACACTAATATTCAGTTACTTAACTATAACAATGCAAATATAAACGCAAGTATATAAAATTCAGAACTTTCCAAAAGTAAATTAATCACCAATATTCAAAAGTAGAAACAATATCAGAGAGCCCAGGTTATGCGTCCGCTCAGTAAGGTATCATTGTTTCTAAAGATTTAAAGTTCTCAAAACAATATTCACTAGAGTGCAATAAAGCTAATAGAGTATTGGATTTTATTTCTCGTAATGTTAGATATAAATCTAGTTTTGAATATAAATCTAGAAAATTGTTTTGCCATTATGTAAGTCGCTTATTAGGCTTCATTTAGAATATGCTGTACATTTTTGGTCGCCCTGTATGAGTAAGGATATAGAAATAGTAGAAAGGGTTCAGCGTCAAGCAACAAAGCTTGTTTAAATTTTACATAGTAAACCAGGAAAGAATATACTCAAAGAGCTGAATTTGTATACGCTTGAAACTCGGCGTTTGAGAGGCGAATTAATTCAGGTGTTCAAAATTTAAAATCGTTTTGATAATGTAAACTATGAGAATTCCTTTGACTTAGACGATAGGAACATTACCAGAAACAACGGTTTTGGTTTTAAAATAAGCAGTAAAAGATTTGAGACAAAGTTGTGTAGGTTTTTTAGTAGCATCATTTTTCATTAAAGGGCGGGTAAATTGGGGAGGTGATTTTTAGTTAGTATAAGGAGTGGTCGATTTTCATTTTGTTTGAGTGTTGTCATTGTAAAACTTCCGAATAAGCCTGTAAAGGTGTTATAAGGGGAATTGGTTGAGATAGAGTTGGAAGTGATGATGTTCCTTTTCGATCGTAAATGTAGAAGGAGGCGCTGGTCAGGTCTGGTATCAAAGTACCGGAGTTCTCAAATAATGGACATTTTTAAAATTGTGTGGAAAATTTTTATTTGCGTGTTTCTAATAGATGGAAATTTTTGGGAGCCAAAACCTCCGAATAGCTATATTAAATTATTTTGGAAAGCCACTTCTTTCCCCACTTTCTTTTTTTTCTTTCTTTCTTTGCTCCTTCCTTTCTTTTAATTAAAATTATAAAAATTAAAGTAAATTTTTATAATGTTATTTACTTAAATTTACTCTCCTCGCAAAGGTAAGCACCTTTTATGGGTTTCATTTATAATGTTTTTAATTGTATTACTCAAAACTTTATAATATAATTTCATAACTGTTTTAATATTCAGTTTATAGTGTTTGTGATTTGTCAGTATTTAAAATTGTTTTAACTTCATATTAAATGTTTGCATACGGACTAGTCTTGTTGTTCCTTTATATATATATATATATAATTAAATTATATTTTGGTAATTTTTTTCCATCTTTTAATTTAAACTCTAGTGCTTTTCATAACTCTTTACTCGCAAGCTTCAGCAAAACTAATTTAAAAGTTTTTAGCACTCGCAAAATAGTTACACGTACATATTTACGCACAACATTTATTAAACGCAAACAATTTCTATTTTAATGGTAAGGCAAAAGCATATTTAATGTTACCAATACAAGTAGTATGGGCGCAAAAGGGTAGAATGCAATTGCAATGTTGCAAGATGCTATGCGACAAAGGGGGAGGAGTTGTTGAAAAGGGGGAGGGGTCTTGCAACAAGGGAGATGCTGCAAAGGGGGGAGGGGGTATGCAACAAGGGGGAGGGGTTATCCCACAAGCTGCAATGAAAGGGGGGAGGGAGATTTGGGGGAGAAGGGAGGATGACCTCCCCCCAAAGGGGTAACCTTAACCTAAGAGAGGGAGAGAAAGTAGAAGGAGGAGAGTCTTTGGGGGAGAAGTTGTGATGTCCTCGCCCCAAAGGGAAATCCTAAACTAAGCCTTAACTTAAGAAGGATAGAGATGTTCGCCTGGCTCCAGCCAAACGCATAATGAGAGTTCATCCGAGCGCCCGCTGTCTTATAAGATTCTAATTAGCCAGTTGGCTTAATCCGCCAGTTAGCTTAGAAGGCTTAATCTGGCTTAGAAGGCGTAAATGGCTTGTTCAGGTGTACATTATTAGGGTTGAGTTGCCAGATTGCGCTATTTATTTAATTAAAGCATATATTCTTGACAGTTGGTTTAGAAATCCGCCAGTCGGTTTAGAAGGCGTAACCAGCCATTTGTTATACATATAATTAAATAATATCGTTTATATATACAACCAAAAGAATTAAATAAAACACCGTTACATCATTCTGTTTATTTAGACGAATTATTGGAATCAATTTCACGAAATATATAGTAAATAAATATACAATACTATACAACCGAGGAATATATGAAATAAAAAATGATGATAGTATAAGAAATACGAACGATGAATATATATACAATCAAAAAATAATAATAGTATAAGAAATACACATTTTTAAACGATGGAATATATATATACAACAAAATTAATAATACTATAAGAAATACAGTTTTAAACGATGGAATATATATAATAAAAAATAAAATAAAAATAATAATATAAGAAATACAAAACGATGGAATAAATATACATCAAAATACATACACTTTACGTTCTACTGCGCTTACTAAAACACTAAACTCGCACGTAATCGAGTCTACCGTCACATCATTGTTGCTTTGCACTACGCAGTAAATACGATTTAACATTATTTCACCGCTCAAGTTATAGGGATACCTATACTCGATGTAAATGGCCTTCATATCGTTCAATACTTGTGCCCACTTTATATTCGGTTTGCAAGTTATCTTTAAACACGGCTAGAATACATTCAAAAGCACGTACAAAGAGGTCATCATTACCACGATATCATTATTAAATACAAGTTTATAAACACTCCTTTCCAATCGAGGGTTTATTCTTACAGGACCGAGCTTTTCAATCGTGAACCCATCTCATCTTCACAATTCATAGCGGCAGTTGAAATAATCTTCTAAGTCGTAACGACAGCTGCTCATTATATAAAGAAATAATTGTTCAGGGTGAACGGTGTAGGTGAGCTTAGCTCTGTACCGCTCAAGTGCTTTGTACCAAAGTCCATGATATTTCAAAGAGTCTAAACCTTTTAAATAAGCATCCAGCTCTAGATCATTCTCGCCTTGTTCAGTCCTACACTTGGTAAACCTGTCGAGCAGAGCGGTGTATGTGTATTCAAAAACCGTATCAAAATAAAGCATATTCGTAATACGCGCGTCTAATATAGGCTTCAGTTTGCGGAAACCGACGATTTCAAACATGCTGAAGAGGATGAAACGGTTTCGCGTTGAGACAAGAACGTTCTTATCAGAAGCATACTTCCACATCAGTCGTATATCAATGCATGGCTGATCGTTATTTATACACAACGTACAAACAATGGCGTATGAGGGGCTATAACTAATCTGTTCTCTTCTTGTACCTACACCTGCAGGAATTTTATAATGATCCTCACTCCACTTCTCAACTACCACGAAGAATCTATTCATCTCATCAACACTTAGATAAACAACATTCCGTTTACCAGAGTTTGTTTGTTTACAAGTCGTTTCCACTACATAGTTAATGGCACCAGTTTTACGCCTGAACACGCGCATTGATTTCGTCACAGACACATCGTACACGGCATTGAGAATGCTGCTCAAAGAAAGTTTCATCATATTCAAGGAGTGCACGTCCAGTCGGTTCAAGCTCTGAGATGACTATGAGCAACAGGTGTTCGGATCGGCTCGACGGGAGGAGTGAGCCACACCATAAGCTGATGATTCGTGTACGGTGTTGTTCCAACGTGAATACTTGTATCCCATTATACTGGGTAGGATTTTTTTGAGAAATTTTCCGATACATGAAGCAATACCAGTTTTAATGTTTTATTACTCCCACTCCCCAGAATGCGCACCAGCCATTTTCGTTCATTTTCACGAACAAAACACATTTTAATCACACTCCGGCGCACTGTTTGAGAGAAACATATGACCGTATTTTTTCATTTTTGCTTAGCAGACGATACTCTTCTCTAAATTCTGTTAAAAACTCAAGCAGGCCTTTAGCTACAACCTCACGACAAACTTCGTCATGATATATATTAATGTAGTGAAAAAAATACTTCAGATTCTCTATTATGACAAGATTTACATTCTCAGCCGCAGGGTACGAGTAATCGGTATAATGCAACATGACATAATATCGCTTGTCACAATACTCATCAACAAGACTCACTAACCATAACCGTTGCTTCTCTTCTGCACGTGTTGATTCTTCCACTTCACGAATATGTAACCTTTTATAAACTTTAGTCCTACAACATAGCTCAGTATATCGCTTGTACCACGAAATCCTGCAATGCTCTCACCAGAATAGCCGTAGAGTATTTGTACCACTTGTTCCTTCCCACGATTCAATGTAGCTTTAAAAGTATCAAAGGAGGGTGGAATAGGGAGCCATTCAGTAACCTCATCTTCGCTGTTTGCGAATACCACTTCATAAACGTCGAACACGCAACATTAAAGGTAGCCATTATTATTTTTCGTCTATGTGGGAAAATACACGTCTGAGATCCAGGGCTTGCAGCGATCAACTGAACACGCAGGGTAGAGATATGCCCAGGTAGTAGCAGGAGTCACGTGACCGATCATACAAGGGGGCGGAGCTTAGAACTTTCTCCTGTACATACGCTGTGCCGAGCTAAGAATTTTCTCCTGTACATAGCACACACACACACACACAAAGAAGAAAGTGAAACGCTAATTGAAACACGATTTATTTAATAAACAAATTATTCAAGGTATATATATTTAAAAATAGGTGTAATAAATAAACATATCGTTAACATTAGACATATATATAACAACCGTAGATTGTGGTATCCAAAGGGTACGGTATCATAGGTACCAGACAGGTAACGCTTCCTACAGGTGTTACTGCACACCTTCGTACCCCTAAGATCCCTCACGCCCCCTAATTTCTGCGCCCGAAAATTGTGAGTCCCTACTGTTAGTTGGGGTGGCTGGTCGCCCTCATCTTCCAAGCACACTAGATCCTTCGACGAGTCAAAGTTAACGACCAGCCGATTCGCCTGATTGAGCGTGATACCCTTAGCCTTCACGATATATTTCATATCCTCCCCCACCCTCACCCGTACCCCATAAGTTTTTGGCCCTGTTAAAACAAAAGAGTCGGCGTATGCGATGTCTCCATACTCATCCTTTACCTCATCAGTTAACTCCGAGGAATTCACCAATAAGCGGCATGTATTCACCCTCCCTCGCTGTGAATATCACACTATCTGTATCGGCGTACAAAACCCTCCGTCCAAG
Organism: Bathynomus jamesi; assembly: GCA_023014485.1. Lineage (NCBI taxonomy): Eukaryota > Metazoa > Arthropoda > Malacostraca > Isopoda > Cirolanidae > Bathynomus > Bathynomus jamesi. Next base: position 1,364,029 of record JAJOZX010000381.1, read on the forward strand.
AAAATGCAATAGACCCCAAAGTTTGATGCGTGCGTAGGCCGTTTTGAAGCTGGCTACAGGTATGTTTGTAACCCGTGAGGTATCTGTGGCCAATACGGTAATATTGTACTTTATTATGTAAGTATTACCTACATTCACGATCTCCATGACCTCTTTATCGGGAGCGTTGGCATAATCCCATACTTCACTATAACTTTGAGCCAAATGAACGTTCCCCTTGCCAGTATTCTGTGAAAATTTTCCCCAAAGACTGTTTAGACACAACTTTGCACTAAAGCGCTTGCCTGGGTTCTTTATAATTTGTGAACGGTCAAGATGTATCCCTTCACGGTCACAGTAACGCTGAATATAAGCCGATTTTTCATCTTCGGTATCAACTCCTCGCGGATATCCTGATTCCTCTACCTTATCTTTCAAAAAAGTGTTTATATATGGCGTGAAAAGGTTGGGTAGCTTCTGAAACCTCCACACCTCATATATCTTCAATATTCTGTAGCCATGGCGAATGGCTAGGTCCAGCTCAGGGCTTGTATATACACCTCTGATCTTACGCTGGTTGGTTTTATGATTACAATCCCCATTGTTCTCCTCTGCGCACTTCACGCACAGGGGAAATATGAGCTTGTGGTCTATAACGACGGGTAAGATCGGCATCCATAAATTGCGAGGAGGGAGCACATCTATGAAAGAATGGCCGAAATAGTACCCGTTCAAATTTGTTGAGAACACCTCGATAGTGGGCAGGTCAGGTCCCACCAGTTTCTCAGGTGCACCTACAGGGTACGGATTGTTCTTCATCACATAGGGATATAAAGAACAGAAGTCATAGTAATGGATTTTTACTCCCTCCGTAGGCGGAATGTACAGCTTGAAGGGATTTGTACGCCCTCCGAAGAAACTATCACCGCAATTGAGAAGATCCAGCATTGTTGAACGCTTCATTGTGTTTATTTCTTCACGGTACTGGCCATCTGTTTCCATCCGTACATCATACTTATGCTCCCACAAGACCTTGGGAGTGCAGGTCCATGCAAGACTGTCGGCAGGAGATCTATCGTGGATATCTCCTACGATTCCACACTCAGGACGTGGGCATCCATGCCACCAGCAGCCGCTAAAGGAGTACACAGTCTTCTCACCAGTGGCATGGTTTTCGCTTAAACCATCAACCCAAAAAACACGACCAGTAACCTTAATGGTTATTTCCCCCATGTTGCGGGCACGCGTTATTTATACACCTGTCTGCTGCTGTATGTGTATGAGCCAGTACATAGCCTTGTGCCCATAACTGCAGGAATTGTTTCTGTGAATGACGGCTAAGGTGTCTTTAGGCACGAAATTGTTCTTGAACACCGTAAAACATAATGAGGCAATCGTGGTTGCGACTTGCAGCGGATCGCATTTGAAATGGTCTATATACATTCTTCTAAAGACCTGGAAACATACTCTAATCACGCGCACATCATTCACGCAATAACGCTCACATTCATCAGCTATATTGTAAGGATTAGATTCATTAAAACTGTTGTAGTAGCGGTCAAAATCTTCACATTCACCTGTACTCATACATTCCTAGTTAAAGTAATGTTTGGGTGGAGGTAGTCCTACGTAATTTAAAGTTTCGCTAGTGAGGAATGTGTAAGGGAAATGTCCTTTTGAAACTTCGGCGGCTACATCCATTACCTTGGGTAGCTTTGCTAATTTACAAGGTGTGAATAGTAGTGTCTTTAAACTGTACATTACCTCTTATTTGCATCTGTATAAGTTTGTTTCCTCTTTTCAAGGGATCACCTGTAAATATCTCAGATGACTCGTGTTCAAGCAATTCCTTATGAAGGAACTGTGTGTCAAATTTTGCACCGCTATGTGCAAGAATATACACAGTCATTTTCTTGAACTTGTCCGCTAAGTTGACAAAATAGGATACAACGAGTTTCACGGGACTGTCGTGTGCAATCGTTTTAAAAACGTTTGTCCGTTTACCACATTTGTGACACTCATCAAACTCGACCTCTATGCGCACTCATCACAGTCTGGCTTACAAGTAGATGTGGAATGACCTCTTTGGTTTCAGCATTGTATATGTTTCTATATCGTAGTACCCAGTTATATAAGGTCTATTTTTAGGCTTAGCGTCTTTCATAAAACATACATGCTTTACTCCAACCACCTTATTTTTCTCATGGCATGTAGAACAGTGAATTTCATCACATTTATGCTTGAAATTCCCCCAATTATCCATCATATGAAACATACCACATTCACAGATTCTCATTTTCCTGCACGTGCCAATTGACTTATGGAGCTCAAAACAGTTATTATTGAAAAATGTGCGTCTGCATACATCACAGTCCCTCTTCTCAGCTTCAACCACACGGCTTTCACATTTGGATTTTACACTGCGCACATACCATGTGGCAATCTTACAATGTTTCACTATATCATCGCAAACTCGAGACACCCCTTACACAAATCATGATGTCGTCCATATTTTCGACTTTTATCATAACTCGCGTAAAGGTCCCTTATATTACGGATGGGGAGATACGTTGTTCCTGACAGTCCTAAAATAAGTAGGGGTCTTGTACGATCTCTCACACAGCTTTTAAAAACATACACAGTCCTACGACGATCATCCATTCCAAATACAACTATACGAACATTCATTTCCTGTTCTACCCTTCTCAGCTCTTCAGGACCCATATTACACTCAAACTCAAGTTTACAGTCTACAGCTAGTTTACGGGCACGCTCCACTCGTAGGCAACCAAATTTTTTGGCCCGTGTATTTAGCACAGTGAACATATGAGCTAAGACTACTGCTATAAAGCCGCAACCACGATCGGCGTTTATATGCTGTCTGTAAATAACCAGAGCATTGAAGTTAAGAGCATAAGGTGTGGCACTATGACACGCAACACGGAATACTTCAACAATTACCGTGAAGTGGTCCATATTGAAGGCTGTACTACTTTGAGAGGCCTGCATTATACGGCCTAATATATACTCTATAGCTACAGCTGCCAAGCGTCTGAATGGTATTACTACCCAAAAATTATCTACATCCCCGTCATCTGACCCAAACCCGAAGGCCAGCCTCCTCCTGACTTCACGTTCGTCGCGGTTATGAAGGGCAAACTCCACAATACGTTCAACTACTCGCTGTAGTCCGTGTTCAACGCCATTGCTATACATGGATCTAGAATCAACCCTAACTATATACCGAGTTCTAGTCGGGCTGGGGTGGGGGTGGCGGTGTGCACCAACTCGAATGTTATACCATCCTCTACAGCACGAGAAGCTGCTGCTGCTGTGGAGGGTGTACCAGGAATTGAACAGGAATAAAGGGGTATATTTTAATTTGAGGAACGTACTATTGTAGGGGTTACGTCGTAGAACGTAGAGGGCTGGGGCTCTATTATTTGGGGTTTAACAACCGGCGCAATCCTAGCACGTTTTATACCTGACATGGAGGGTTCTTCATCAAGCCTCCGCTTTGAATTGTCGCGTGCTACAGGTATCGCTGGTGTGGGTTCGTTAGCGGGGTTGGTGTCTGTGACAACAACCACACTGTCATCGGAGCCATCTGTAATATCGATGATGGGGTGCTGTACATCGTCGTCATTCGCGGTTCTGTGGAAGAAGAGGAAAAACAAGACTGTAGAATATAAGGAACGCCACTTAAATTTTTATTATATTTTGTAAATGACCCACTTAGAAGTGTGACGTGTTAGAAATGGATTCTGTAGAAAAATTCAGGTTCACGAGCCCATCCAAATGTATTATATCTGGCCCTACAGGAAGTGGTAAAACTGTGTTTATGCTTAAAATCATTAAAGATAAGGGGGAGATGTTCTCAAAACTTGTGCATAAAGTTATATGGTGCTATTCGACGTATCAAGCAGTGTTCAACGAGTACCAAGATGATATTTTGTTCCACAAAGGTGTATGTGACGTTAATTCGTTAAAGGGAAATGAACATACAGTCATTCTAATTGACGATCTCATGTTGGAGATGGATAAAACGTTTGCCGAGACATTTACAGTATTCTCCCACCATCTTAACATAAGCGTGTTCTTCATCAATCAGAATCTATTTTTCAAAAATCGATACATGCGCGATGTGTCGTTAAATACACAACATCTAGTCTTATTCGGGCAACGTAGAGATGTATCACAAATTGGGGCAGTGGCCAATCAAATGTTCCTGAATCAGCGTAAGGAGTTTTTGGAAGTTTATAAAGAAGCAACAAGCCAGCGTTACGGTTATTTGCTTTGAGACATTCATCCGCGAAACACGTTCAGGGTGCTTCTGAGAACGAATATATTTCCAAACGACCCTGAAACGGTGTATATTCTGGAATGACAAAGAGGCTAAAGAAATACCATGAATTAATAAAAATCTATCATCGACTGCTCCGGGTAATGCAACAGAACAGATGTTCGTTAAAAATATCGACTCCGACTTTTTAAAATGCATCTGTGAAATCTGTCTTAACGTTATAAATTGCAATGTATCAATGAAACCCCCTCAGAAGGCTCGTCTCCGCCGTTACAAGAACATAATACGTACACTCGCTCGTAAAAGTCAGACTGTGGGGAAGAAAAACCGAATTATTTTACAAAGAGGAGGGTCATTCCTCCCCATCTTATTTTCAGTTTTAGGTCCTTTACTGACTAGATTAATATAATGAAGAAAGTGGTAGTGATTCCACAAGAGGTGTATGCTTCACTGCAAAGTTCAAAGAATCCAGACAAGGTTCTAGAACCACGTAAAAGCAGGCTTAAAAGAATGGAAAGCGAATTGTTAGCCCTATTAAACAGTGACAAAACACCTGATGAGAAAAGAATCTTATACCAAGAAGTTCTGCAGAAATTTCTTCACGAGTACGAAAATTATAAGAATCAGACAGAGATCCCCGTGGTTATTAGGCAATGTACGGACAACGATGGGCATGGTGACATAGGGCCTGTGTCCGACGATAGAGCTGACCAACCAAAGATTAACGGGTCGGCCCCACAACATATCGAGCATGTATTAAAAAGCACCCTCCCACATACATTTAGGAATAAAGGTTTAAGTCTTTATATTCTATTGAATGAGGATCCCAACATACAGTGGACTAATACAGGTGAGATCATTGTGGAAGGAGCAAAAGTACAGGGATTGAATATCGTACCCAAAGCAATGATAGGAAATCTAAACAGGTTAAAAGACTTGGAACATGCATCGCACGTACCACAATTGAAAACGCCATCACCCCCGGCGGTAACACCTCTGAAGAGGAGAAAGAAGAGGTTAAACAACGGTCAACCCTACCCACGTGCCTCTAAAATACGCAAATGGCTAACATATTAAAAAGACGTTATTATGACATTTCTAGCCCAGCCTCCTACGGAGGCCTAGATAGTAGGACGCTTATACACTTCATAAGCCTGTGAGAAAAAGGTTTAAAACAGCCAAGACAACAGCGGTATCAATTGACTCTATTTGGCAAGTAGATTTAACAGACATGCAAAGATATTCAGTGCATAACGATGGTTACTGCTACATCCTATTCATAATAGATGTATTCTCTAGATAACTGTTGCTAATTCCTCTGAAAAATAAATCGCATGAAACAGTTGCTATTGCCACCAAAACAATGATGTTGAAAGAAAGCAGAGTTCCTGGCTATTTTTGTACGGATTTGGGGAAAGAATTTATAGGCCGAGCATTTCAGAACATGTTGACAGAGTTTAATATCAGCTACTATACTACCAATTCTATACATAAGGCCTCTTTAGCTGAAAGAGTTCAACGTGCCATAAAGGAACGCATGCACCGCTATTTTACACATAAAAACACTTACAGATTTATAGACATTCTGGAATCATTAGCCTCATCATACAACCGCTCACACCATCGCACGATTGGGACAACACCTAACGAGATTTTGGAAAGAGGTACGCGCCCAGAGCCTGATGTGAGAAGAGATGGAACACCACCACCACACTCTGCGCGTTTCAAAATCAATGATTATGTAAGGCTGTTGCGTTCGGGGAATAAATTCGCGAAGGGATTTCAGCAAGGCTAGACACGTGAGACTTTAAATGTTAGGGCTATGAGACCTAAAGGCAATATAATGCTGTATTACGTTGAAGATTTGAATGGGGAAGAAATCGCAGGAGGCTTTTACCGCGAGGAGTTGCAGAAAGTGACATTTAATTTAGGAAAAAATATGTTTAAAATTGAAAAATTTTTAGGAAGCAAAGGTTCAGGAAAGAAAAAAATGTACCTGATGAAATAGCTAGGGTACCCAGAAAGCTTCAACACCTATATAATAGTTGATGCAATAATGAAGCTTAAACAGTATGCAACATGGCGCCTAGCCATTTCTACGTCACACTATCCTCCTCCTCGTCCCTGTCTGTACATCCTAACAACACCCTGGCCAACTTTGTAACAGAACTCCATGGCCCCATTGAATTGGGTCGTGATTTGTATGAGGTGGGGATATGCGAGATTCAGCTGGACACCCTCTTTTTAAATATTAATTATAAAGAACCCATTTTTATGATTCTTAGAGACTGTAATGAGTGTGAAAAAGCCGGGATAACTCGGGATGAAACCATATGTATCCCCCGTATTGGGGATGCACGTTATTACAGTACAGTAATAACACTAGGTCCGGGCTGCTATGGTGCCTCTGAGGATGTTGTGAGAGACTTAAACGCAAGTTTAAGAAATTAAAATCTTACGGATGATTTTGTATATGAAATCGTAAACAAAGAAAACACTGCACATACTGTGACCCTAAAATCACACGCTGACAGAAATATTAAAGACAAAGGACTGTTGAAAATTATAACCAAGGGGCGATATCGATCAGCCTTCCAAAGAGATACCTTTCACGAGGCACAACATGACTTGTCCAGCGTAATGTACCAGATGAAATTGGAGAAATTGAGTGATGGATATACACCCCAAGACATGTGCTATATTTACAGCAATATAACGGAGCACCAGTTTGTTGGAGATACCCAGGCACACTTGTTGCGCATTGCACACATTCCCAACCATAGAGGGAAGAGTATGAATATTACATTTGACAGGCCCCATTATGTGAATGTCGCGACTAATCTAATAACCAACATCTCAATATAGATATACGGTATATGTACCTCGATAGACTGTGAAAGGCTTTCTGTCCATTATAACTCAGTGCGTCGAAAGTGCAGCTTCACTGTTAAGCTCCCATAACCGAATGGGAAATTTTTTCCCTCAATCGTTCATATATATATATATATATATATATATATATATATATATATATATATATATATATATATATATATATATGAACGATTGGGGGAAAAAATTTCCCATTCGGTGATGGGAGCTTAACAGTGAAGCTGCACTTTCGACGCACTGAGTTATAATGGACAGAAAGCCTTTCACAGTCTATCGAGGTGCGAGATACCAGCGTGGTAGTGGACTTGGATCCATTTTTCAAACATATTACGTACAGCTGTCCCATTGCTGAAGAAAGGAGCCAGATACCTCAGGAGGAAAGCGCTACAATCAGGTCTTAACACGGCAGAAGACATTGGCTGGAGCTAAACCTAAAGAAGCTCTAAAAAAATCACTTAAAGCGTACACGGGACGAAATCGTCAAAGATGCAGAGAAAAATGCGTGGTGGTGGGAAGAAGAGAGCTGTCCGGAAGAAGGGGTTACCAGCACGTAGCGTTAAACGTAAAAGGATATCAAAAAAGAAGTGTTCTAAACGAATGAAACCTATGGTTGACAATTTTTTCACTGATATAAGCTAAGGACATTGATCTCATGAATCATGGTCTGTTTACTACTTGTCGAGAGAGGTGGTACTATTTCTGACTCGTCATGGCACGCTTCATCCATCCGTATAGTTCACAATGTTGTAAATCGGAAGTGTCCCTCTTTGACATGCCCCAACTCAAGTTTCTACTGAGTACAGTGACTTTATTACAATTTACCCATTAAACACAATTAGAATTCGTGATACCCAGCTCAGGCCCTTACTTTTTTTACCCAAGCTGCGTACACATGTATGCTAAACATTCTGATGGAACAGACTACGATGACAAATATGCTGTATACCCTGAAACAAACTTTCTGCATTCCATATTCAACCAGTGTGATGTATATTTAAATCAGGTCAACATATCTGCAGTATAAAGGACAAATTTAAAAATTCTAAGATGGTATATGAATGTTTTGGACGCTTGCATACAGACTTCACATTCCAGGAGAAGTTGCTTGTGAATGGAGTGGATATGAAAATAAAGCTCACCCGCACGAATCCTGAGATCTGTTTAAATCTGGGAGGTGATCAAGAAGAGGGCGCAAAACCCGTTGTGATTCACATTATGGAGATATATCTCCGCGTACGGCGAGTGAAATTAAGTTACCCTAAACAAATAGAAATTGAGAAAAACTTACTACATGCCACAGTAAAATACCCAATTAATAGCGCACAGATCAAACTATACACGGTGCCAGCAGGGCTGGCCTCGAAACAGAGAGAAAACATCGCCGTGTGAGTTCTACCTAAAAGGATATTAATTGGAATGCAGGACCATGCTTCGGTGAATGGAAAATATAAAAAGAGTGCCTTTAAATTCGAGAATTTCGGCCTTAAAAATATAACTCTATACGTCAATGGCGTTGCGTTGGACGGGGCTGTGGATATGGATTATTCATCAGAAGCTGTGTTCCCGCTTTGCGCGAGAGCATATAGTAATCTGGCCCATATTGCAGGTGCTTGTGATGAGCTCGGTTTTGGGATAACGCAGAAAGAATTCATCGATAAATTTAACCTTTATCCGTTTGACATCACACCTGACTTATCTGCTAGTGAAAATACACACTTAAGTCCACAACAGAGTGGAAACATCTCACTCAGATTGGAATTCGTCAACCCGATAGACGCACCTATTAGTGTACTAGTATACCTCGAGTCAGAAGCCGTAATAGAAGTTGACAGATCTAGGAGCGTTTCACTCACTTTTAAAATGGATGCGAGTACACTTCAGAGAGTAGTGAATAGTGAACGAATCACACGTTCCAAATTTATCATTGTGTTTGCGAAGAATGAAACATTGAAATTGCCAACTACGAGAGATTGCGGTAGTCTTATTGTGAATGCAGATGTCATTGGTAGTGAAGGGATTCATTGGTTTGCAATCTATTTTTAAAATAGGGACCGCATGACTATTTTGATTCACTCGGGACTCAGCCCTGGAGTGACCCTGATATTGTAAAATTTCTCGATCAGTTGCATATCCCCGAACTTGTATGGAATCTCTTCCGGCTACAAGGATATTTTAGTAATACTTGCAGGATGTTCCGCCTTTCATTTTTCATGCATATGTCACGTGGTAAAGAATTTATAAATTTTTGAAAATTATTCGACTCGTGTCACACTCAACGAAACGACGAAGTGGTATGCAGACAGATAAAACGCCGATTTCCGATTGTGCGCACTCGTTGTATAGTATGATGTTTTGTTCGTATATTTATATAATTACATCCAATAATATTAGTTTGTGTATTCTATAGCTTATTTAAGATGATTATTGTACTAAAAACATGATTTCTTTCATTTAATAAATTGATGAAAATACATTGTTTCTTCTTACCTGAAAAAAAAAGCTCGAAACATAAGAAAAAGAAAAAACTTACATTATTTCGCTTATGATGTGGCAATCGCTGGGTTGACTGCGCGGTAAAACTTCTACCTCAGTATTCCGGCGCACGACATGCGTTTCTTCAAAACGAAAAGATTGTATAACACGAGTCAAATCCTCATCGGACCTTAAAGAAGAAAGACTAATTAATTACTTCATCTGTCACGTGGTAAAGAATTTATAAATTTTTAAAAATTATTCGACCCGTGTCACACTCAACGAAATGACGAAGTGGTATGCAGACAGATAAAACGCCGATTTCCGATCGTGAGCACTCGTTGTATAGTATGATGTTTTCTTTGTATATTTATATAATTGCATCCAATAATATTAGTTTGTGTATTCTATAGCTTATTTAAGATGGTTATTGTACTAAAAACATGATTTCTTTCATTTAATAAATTGATAAAAATACATTGCGTCTTCTTCTTACCCGAAAAAAAGCTCGAAACATAAGAAAAAGAAAAACTTACATTATTTCGTTAATGATGTGGCAATCGCTGGGTTAATTGCGCTGTAAAACTTCTATCTCCGTATTCCGGCGCACGACATGCGTTTCTTCAAAACGAAAAGATTGTATAACACGAGTCAAATCCTCATCGGACCTTAAAGGAGAAAGAATAATTAATTAATGCATACTGAATCTTTTTTAATAAAAAACAAATTGCTTAAAACATATGCAGAGTATTACAATGTGAAGATATCTTCGAATCGCTCAGAGAAGTTCCTTTAAGAGAAAATGCCGAATAACATTTCATTTATTATGGAATTTATAAAATTATTTAAAACTTGCAAAGGATTGCTATAAAAAAATTCAACGAATCAAAACAGGACTTTAGAATAATAGTAATTGCAAACTAATCTATAATTGCGGATGCGGATACCACCTACTTAAATGAGGCACTTTAAATGTGATGAGATGAATTACTACAATCCTCCACATATATATATATATAAATAATGAAATAATTCAGAACAGTGCTCTTTCTCCTAATAACAGGCACACTAAAATAAATAACAAGTTCACGGATAATTGGATACAAAAAATAAAATTACAGGCACATAATTACTTACATTTTACGACAATCATCAACGGTTTGCATTGGAAATAATCCGTCCCGGTCGGTTGCGTTAAAAAGATTAATTGTAGACACCGCGACAGTGTCTCCATCTTAATATAAATAAGGTAAACTGAAAAGTTGTCGATTCATGACGGAGGGAAGGTTTATTCACTGGTGGCAATAACTGCTCTGAGTTCCAGCTGAAAATACTCACTTTTATATGCATGATCCCCAAGCACCACCCCAAAAAGACTAATAGGCGGTTCGTAATTGTGCTGATTGTTGTCAATGTAACTGGGCGGGGCTATGTTAATTTGTATACCAATCGTAACACCGATATAACGGACCCACCCACGTTTTGGACGTCCTGATTGTTCGCCTTCACGACTAATGGTACCTTTATCGGTTCACTCTCTCCGTAGATTTATTTCAATGCTCACATCTCGAGGTGAATGAGCTCACTTGCACGCTCTGTCACGACAATATTTTGCATTAGTATTTGCGCCCATACTTTTCTCAGCTTTCCCATTCTGGATACATCTATATCGGTTCATTCTCTCCGTAGATTTAATTATCACATCTCAAGGTGAATTGTTACTTGCATTCTCTATCACGACAATATTTTGCTTTAATATTTGCGGTCATACGTTTCTCAGATTTCCCATTTTGGATACATCTATATCGGTTCATTCTCTCCGTAGATTTATTTTCACATCTCAAGGTGAATTACCACTTGCATTCTCTATTACGACAATATTTTGCATTATTATTCGCGGTCATACTTTTCTTAGCTTTCCCATTTTGGATACATCTATATCGGTTCATTCTCTCCGTAGATTTATTTTTACATCGCAAGGTGAATTGTCACTAGCATTCTCTATCATGACAATATTTTACATTATTATTTGCGGTCATAATATTCTCGGATTAATTCTCAATTTTTCCCCATTTTGGTTAGGGAAACGGACATAATTTGAACGGCGGCAAGTCATTACAGTACAAGGAGAATCTATGGTCTGAACCATAGGCCAGGCTAGGTTAAGGACCCAGCATGCTGGAGCGAACCAGAGCCTCACCGCCAAAGTCAGACATAGAAATGATGAGTTGCAACATTAAATGTACATGGTTCCTGCATATTTTAGCTGTCGATTGTCACTCTTATTTGTATCTGTATAAGTTTGTTCCCTCTTTTCAAGGTGTCACCTGTAAATATATCTAAGGAACACTATTAGCGCCACTACTCTTCATAATCTTGACATAGATGAGGACCAGAGACAGCGCAGTAACATCCGGTGACACAAAGATCAGTAGAAAAATAAGAAACCTTGAAGATCTCTACAAGCAGAATGTTTTTGTAGAGATACAATATGAAGTTTAGCACTAAGAAATTTCAACTGTTACGGTACGGAAAAAAGGGAGGATCTAAAATCCATGGAGTGCAAAAGAAGATTAGACGCGTGGTATAGAACAAGCCCTGATGAGTCGGGTGTACCTGTGTGAAGTGGGGAGTACAAGAAACCAACTCACTACTTCATCAGGCCAACTCGAGAGGAGGGGCGATAAGCTTGGCCTTCGTGTTAAAAATAGGGACAGCATGTACTATTTTGATTCACTCGGGACTCAGTATTTGTGGGATGTATCATTTTCTTTTCGATCCTTTTTTATATATTTTTTAAAATTTTACTGTGACTACGACCATTATAAACAAACTTGGTAAATGAGTTCCAATATACTTATGAAAAATTGAAGCTATGAAGATTATATCCATATAGAATAAACAAGGCTTTCTTTCTGTGTGTGTGTGTGTGTGTGTGTGTGTGTGTGTGTGTGTGCCGTCTTCAGTTTTTCGGCTCTCTCACTCTCTGCTCTCTCTGCTGCCATACCCTCAAACCTGCTGCCATACCCTCAAAACCGGTCACTGCTGCCATACCCTCAAAACCGGTCACCCCTGCTTCAACGCAGCCTAAGTGGTTCAATCGTGACATCGCTTCGGCTATCCGAAATAGGAAAGTAGCGTATAGGAGGGCGAAGGCCAATCGTTCCCACGAGAACACTGAAGCGTATGTCCGCCTGTGTAGGGAAGTGAAGGCGAAGGTTAGGCTAGCGAAACGTAACGAAGAACTACGGGTGGCAAGCCTCTGCAAGGGGAACCCTAAGGAATTCTTCAGTTATGTTAATAGTAGAAAGCCCATTAGAAGCATGATAGGTCCGTTAAAGGACGGAAGCGGCGTTCTGCGGACCTCCGACGCGGACATCGCTAATGTGCTTAATGAGTACTTTGCGGGAGTGTTCACCAGGGAGGATACCCGCGTCATCCCCGAGCCAGGCGTGAGGCACGAAGGTGCTGGCCTGGATAGTGTTAGATGTACCGCGACAGTCGTTGCCGATAGAATAGACAAACTGAGCGCGTTTAAGGCTCCTGGGCCAGACCAGTTTCTCCCCAGAGTGTTGCGAGAAGTGCGCGACCAGGTGGCTCCCCACCTGGCTACAGTCTTCAACAAATCGTTGGAGATGGGCCAGGTGCCTGGTGACTGGAGGGAAGCCAACGTGACCCCTATCTTTAAGAAAGGGGATCACGAAAGTCCAGGGAACTATCGTCCCATTAGTCTCACTTCAGTTGTAGGTAAATTATTAGAAGGGATAATAGCTGATAGGATCGTTGACCATCTGGATTCCTACAAGCTGCTTGGGGACTCCCAACATGGGTTTAGACGGCATAGGTCGTGTCTCACCAACTTGCTCGAGTTTTTCCACGTCATGTTGAGTGAGTACGATAAGAGTAGGGCTATTGATATACTTTATCTCGACTTTCAGAAAGCCTTTGATAAGGTACCTCACCGCCGGCTAACGGCGAAAGTGCGCGCGCTGGGTATCGGGGGAAATAGGTAGGTCGATTGAAAACTGGCTGAGGAATAGGTGGCAGAGGGTGGTAATTAAAGGGGCTAGATCGGGTTGGGCCTCGGTCACTAGTGGGGTTCCTCAGGGTTCCGTTTTGGGGCCACTGTTGTTTATCATTTACATAAATGATATCGACGGTGGCATCGTCAGTCGGATCGCCAAATTCGCTGATGACACCAAGCTTGGGGCCAATGTTGGGACGCCCGAAGCGATCGAGGAAGTCCGTGCGGACCTAGGTAGGATAGGAGAGTTGGGTAGTAATATCGAGGTGACTGATTTAGAAAAGGACTTGGGTGTGCTAATTAGCAGCGACCTTAAGTTTACGAAACAGTGTGTAGAGGTGGAAAAGAAAGCCCAGAAACTATTGGGTTATATCAGGAGGCAATTTCAGTTTCGGAACAAGGAGATTGTGCTCTCACTGTACAATTCCCTTGTTCGGCCGCACCTGGAGTATGCTGTGCAGTTCTGGTCGCCCACCCTCAGGAAAGATATTGAGAGGCTGGAGCGAGTGCAGGCGAGGGCCACAAAGTTAATCCCTTCCGTTAGGCATATGGGCTACAATCGACGGTTACGCGCCCTGAACTTGTTTTCGCTTGAAACTCGGAGGCTGCGCGGTCAACTGATCGAGGTTTTCAAGCTCTTACGCGGGTTCAGCGATGTCGATTTTAGAAGTATGTTTAGTTTAAATGATAACCCAACTCGCAACAATGGTTGGAAGTTGGATTTGAAACGGTTTAGGACTAGTGTGTGTGGGAATTACTTTACGTATAAGATCTGTGACACATGGAACAGGTTACCTTCGGAAGTTGTGAACAGTTCCTCTGTGGATCAGTTCAAGAAAAGGGTAGACGAAATCTTGCACACTATTTGAGTGTTTAAAGACATTTAGGACCTCAGTCTGCGGAAATTTCTTTTCCTATAAAATAGTTAATATCTGGAACCAACTTCCCTCAGAGGTTGTTTCCAGTCAAAGTGTAAATCTGTTTAAAAATAGGCTAGACAAAGTACTGAACACACTCATAGTTTAAGATTAAAACCTCAGAAAACTCTGCAGGAGTTCGCTTGCTCGGTGTCTCTGTGAGCAAGCTAAATATAGAGCTATTTATATATTCTCCACTTTCCTGTAAAATTTCCTTGGCTACTTTTCCAGGGTCAAGGTATTTTCTTCAACCTTTTTCCGTACCTGCCTCTGGCAGGGAGGGAGCGGAGGGTGGGGAGAGAGCCTTCTACTTTTCTATCCAGTTTTCTACTACTGCTAGGATAGTTGAAAGAAAAATAAACTTTCACAAAATTTTCCCTGGCACCCGTTGCCATTGGTACCTCCTCGGTATGGGCCGCAAGGCCTTTTGAGGTACTTCTTTTCCTTGTAACTCCTCCTTGTAACTCTCTCTCTCTCTCTCTCTCTCTCTCTGTATAGATAGATTTTAAAATAATTTTACATTCAAAAGCACTAGTAATGATAATAATGATGAAAACAATATATGGTGTGGAAGGAGACGTAAATCGGTTTTTGGGACGAAATGTGGGTCAAACCCATTCTAGCCTTTTGGAGTAACCTCGAGTTTTTAAGCGTATCGAATTTACCTCGTTACACTTTTGTCTTGGTTGAGAAGCGAAGTCACTTTAATGTAAATGTATTTTACTTTGTTTTTTTATAAAAATTAAGTTAATTGACTTTGAATTCGCGGAATTATCTTTATAAAAATAGAATAATATAAAAGTATATATAGATTTATTTAAGAATGAATATATATATATATATATATATATATATATATATATATATATATATATATATATATATATATATATATAGTGTGTGTAATTATTATAGTGCATGCATTTTTCTTTTATTGTTAATTAAATATACTAGCATGAAAGTACGAAGCAAACAATTGAACTGCGATTACTCAATTTCTTTGATTTCACGGAATTTTCTTTATAAAAGAATAATATAAAAGTATATACAGACTTCTCATTTAGTCCTTTTGTCAATTACTTTGTTTCGCTAAAATTTCTTTATAAAAAATAATATAAAAGTGTATATATAGACTTCTCATTTAATTCTTTTGGTTGTATATATAAAGTGTACTCTTATTTTCTGTTGTCAATTTGGTGTTTTATTTATTTCAGATTAATTGTATTTCTTTTATTGTTAATATTGGGATTCGTTTAAATGTATTGAATTAATTCGAGCAAATTAAGGAGAACGTCTCTCTCTCCTTTAATAAATAATATAATTAAAATAGATGGTGCTGTCTGGTAACCCTGCATATATAAATGGTGCTGCCTGGCAACTCATCTATATATGAATAAATAAATAATTAAAATAAATAGTGTTCTCTAGCAACTCATCTATATATAAATAATTAAAATGGTGGTATCTGGTAAAAATCCTTATATAAGTAAATAAATATATAGTGCTTTCTGGTAACTCCTCCATATATAAATAAATAATAAGTGGTATCTGACAAATCCAGACCCTCTATATAACAAATGCTTGGTCCCTGGACGCTCATTATGTGACGGACTCCGGTGGAATAAAGAACTCTCTCCTCTCTCCTTCTTAGGTTAAGGCTTAAGTTAGTGTTTCCCTTTGGGGGGTGAAGACATCCCAGCTTCTCCCCCAAAGACCCTCCTCCTCCTTTCTCTCTCTCTTCTTAAGTTAAGGTTACCCCTTTGGGGAAAGGTCATCCTCCCTTCTCTCCCCAAAGCTCTCTCCCCCTTCATTGCAGCTTGGGGGATAACCCCTCCCCTTTGTTACATAACCCCCTCCCCTTTGTTGCATAACCCATTGCAACTTCTCCCTCACCCTTGTTCCATAACCCTTTCCAACATTCCCCTCCCCTTTGCAACATTGTTCAACAATTGTAACATTGCATTGCACTCGACCCTTTTGCGCCCACACTACTAATACATACAAGATTTACGTTTTCATTTATAAAAAAAATAGCCATATAATATATATATATATGGGCCTTCTGAGAGTAATTATTCTTCAGTCACGGCCCCTCCTGCCTCAGTTTCTATTAATGATATAAATAATACTAATAGCCCTCTCTCTTCCCCTAATTCCCGACCCTTCGTGCAAGTGCGTAATGGAGCCCCATTGAGGCAACCTAAGACTTGTCTACCGGTATTGACGAACAATAAGTTTTCTGTGTTAGGCTTCGAAGACGAAGATGAACCTGAAATACGACTCGTTGGTGATTCCATTGTTCGAAGGCAGCTCGAGGAATTCTGCGGGAAGAACCCCAATCGTAGGCGCCGTTACTGCTACCCTGGTACAAGGGTGGAGGATATAACTAGGGTTGGTTTTTTATACAGACGGAACCTCTGAGGACACAACGTATGTTATTCACGTCGGTACTAATAACGTTCTAAATTCTAGATCGGAAGAGCTGCTGGCTAGGTACAAGGACTTACTAGAGCGACTAAAGAAAAAAACTAATACCATTATTTTCACAGGTATACTTCCTGAATTATCCAACGTAACGAGCAAGGGGAACTATATTAACAATAACCTAAGTCACTTTGTCAACAGGAAGGAGTGCATTTTGCGAATTTTTGGAACAGTTTCTACTGCAGGAGGGACTTGCTCCTCGGAGATGGATTTCACCTCAATGACGTTGGAGCTGCGCGTTTAGGAAGCCTGTTTCTTTTTTAGGCTGCCGTAACTCAAACGGTTCCGGCCCAATTTCCTTAAAATTCCCTTGCGCGCGCGAAGGTATCGCGGTTACAAACAATTTGAAGGTTCTATCCTTAAATGCTCGTAGCCTACAAACTAAAATAAACGATTTTTTTTTCTTTAATTGCTCCTAAAGACTATGATTTAATTGAAATAAATGAATCGTGGCTTAGCACTGAAACACGTGACTTTGTAGGGGAGTATGAATTTAGAGGTTATAGACTTTTTGTTGAAAACAGAATAGGTAGGCGAGGAGGCGGTGTTATAGAAGTAAAGCACAGAATTCCAAAACCGATAGATTCGACTATAGCAGAACTTAAATTGAACGATTTCAAACTTGTTGTTACCATTAAATATAGGCCCCCTAATCAAACAGCTGATACGGACGAAGCGTTATATCGTGAACTAAAGAAAATAATAGGTAGTGAGAAGGCCTTTGGCCTTAGTTATGGGTAACTTTAATTGTGCCAACGTGAATTACGATACAATGCAGGGAGACGCGGAAGGTAATCGTTTAGTTAATTTTCTCAAGGATAGCTATCTTATTGAAAAGGTTGAGGAACCTACGAGGTTGGACAATATTTTAGATTTAGTAATAACTACGGACGATAGGCTAATCACTGATCTTCAAGTAATAGAACCGTTAAGCAATAGCGATCACAATACGGTAGAGTTTGTCCTCTCAGTAAGTCACTCGAAACCAGCTAACTCGACTAAAATTCCTAACATCCAGCACGCAGACTTTTGTAAATTTAGAAATGAATTGTCACTTATCAATTGGAAAAACGTAATGGGCATCTCCAACGCAAAAATAATGTGGGAATCGTTTGAAACAGTATTTAGGACTATAAATAAACAATATGTACCGTACAAGATTAAGCGCGCGAAAGTAAATAACAAGCCCTTGTGGTTTATACTAGAGTAGGGTGTGTCAATTTTAGTAAAGTCAACAATTCAAAAACTACTAATGCTCAAATGATGTCATATTATCTAGCAAACTTAGAAATATCTTTAGTGTTGTTTAAGAAAGCCATTTACCTACTTATATTTGACCATAAAGGTTTGAAATATAACCTAAATATGACTGTAGCATCGTATATCAATGTGCCATCGATATGTGTGGTCAACTTTGGTTATTTTTGGTGTGCAGTATGGTTTCTAAGTTTCACATAGTCACAAATGCTGGAGTTTTGATTGTGAATGCATGTGCTTTCCCTCCTTGACAATTTTGATTACTTCGTAATGTAAATATTGTGTAATTCAAATTATTCGAAATGTTATGTGTGACCCAAACTTTCTGTATATTTTGATATGATAGATATGTGAAATTGTCATTAATTTGAATAATTAGGTCTTGTACCTATAACAACACAACCTTTTATTTGAGCTTATAGGAAGATATTAAGAATTTCAATTAATTTAATTTTATGTAATCATAATCAGTAGACCTATCCAAATTTCAATGACATTTCTTTCGTTCACAGGTCCACAGGATGAGTTAGAAAGAAATCAGAACCCGAAGCAAATCAAGTTGTCACCTAAGTCATTTAGTGGGGACTGGGAGGGAACTTCCCCCTGCTGAGCTGGCCACAGCCAGAGATCTGCTGAGGTATGGTTTGTTGAGGAGAGAGATGAGTGAGGAAGACAGGAGGAATTACCCAATTAATGACCTGATTAACAACGGCATTGTTCCAGGGCTACTGGCTCAGTGGAGAAAAGCCAATGCTTTATTCACAGGACCTGCAATCAACAGTGAGGACAGGATCAGGGCTAAAGTGAAGGCACTGTGGGATGAGGCAGTGAAGGTGTCCATTGGCAATGTGAAGCTAGAGGTCAAAGATAGGTTCATGATGAAACTGGACAAATTGGTAGACATCCTGACCTGTCACTGTGTGATCAGGAGCTGCAGTGAGCTTGGGTGCAACCCTGTCTGCAACAGTGAGGTTCACATTGACTGCAGCTGCAGGAACAAGCAGAAGATACCAGTGCATGAGCTTGCCTTAATTAAAGGTCAGAGAGAAAAGGTGGGCAGTGTGGGGGCACACCAGATGGGTCTAGCTGATCACCCTGAGACTAGGAGACAGGAAGCCGAGGAAGAAGAGGAAGAGGAAGGCAGAGGAGTCAGCCAAGAAAGAAAAGGAGTTGAGGGAGGAGTCACTGCTGGAGATGGAATTGGAGGAGACTGGAGGAGGCAGGGAAGAGAGAGGAGAACGAAGACTTCATACCAGAGGCTGCGACAACTTCTTCCTTGCCTGTGGCTAAGAAGAAATACAACACTGAAGATATCACCAACATAGCTCTGGCTAGCTTGAGACATCACACTGGGCTGAGAGAGACTGCAGAGATTGCCTCTGCTGCCTGGATTGATGCTGGTCTTATCACAGAGTTTGACACAGCACTGGTGATTGACCACAAGGTGAGGAGGGCTCAGGAGAGACTGACTAAGGAGCTGGCCAAGAAGTTTGATGAAGAGATTAAGGAAAATGGCATTACCTGTATCATCTTTGATGCGAAAAGAGATGACACCAAAGTGATGATGGAAGCTGAGGGCAGTGACAGGCAGTTTCCTGGCCTCAGTAAGGAAGAGCACTACACAGTGTGCAATGAACCAGGTGGGAAATATTTGTGGCATTTTGTACCAGAGGAAGCTGCAGAGGAAAGAAATCATGCTAAGGTCATTGCTGATCATCTGATGAACTGGCTAAGAGAGAGAGGAGCAGACCAGACCCTTTTGGCCATAGGAGGTGACATTACTAATGTGAATACTGGCTGGGAGGGAGGAGTAATGCATTATGTGGAGGCCAAGCTCAGCAGGAAGTTGGTGTGGATTGTCTGTGACTTGCACACTGGGGAGCTGAGTTTCAGACACCTGGTGACTGCACTGGATGGCAAGACATTGAGCAACAACAAGTGGTCTGGGCCCCTAGGGAAGATGTTAGACACTGCCACTGAGCTGGAGATCAACCCAAACTTCACGAGGATCACTGTTGGTCCTCCTCTACCCCATCTCAGTCAGGAGGTAGTCAAGGACCTCAGCACAGACCAATCATATGACTACAGAATCATCACTGCCATCAGATCGGGAGAGGTACCTCAGAGTCTAGCTCTCCTGGAGATTGAGCCAGTCTGTCACAGTAGGTGGGTCACCACGTCTCTAAGGTTCTGCAGATTGTGGATTTCCAAACATGGGCTAAAGGGTAGGAACTTGAAGAATCTGAGGATAATTGTGGAATTCATAGTGGGAGTCTACATGCCAAACTGGTTCAACATCAAGTTAAATGACAGCTGGGTGGAGGGTCCCATGCATGTACTGTACCAGCTGGAGCTGCTCAGAAGTCAGAAGAAGGAGGTGATAGGAATAGTGATGCCAACAGTGAAGAGATCAGCCTGATATGCACACTCTGAGGCTGTGCTCCAGGCCATGCTTTGCAATGAGGTGGAGGAGTAGAGGAGGGAGGCAGTGAAGAGGATACTGGAAATCAGAGGTGAAGGAGATGAGGACACACAGGTAGAAGACTGCAGTGTCAGACCCAGGAAGACTCCTGACATCAACCCAGATGCCACCAAACTCTCGGAGCTTATTGACTGGAACTCTGGCGTGACTGAGCCTCCTCTAACCTGCTC
The DNA here is from genome assembly GCA_023014485.1 of Bathynomus jamesi. Taxonomy (NCBI): domain Eukaryota; kingdom Metazoa; phylum Arthropoda; class Malacostraca; order Isopoda; family Cirolanidae; genus Bathynomus; species Bathynomus jamesi. The sequence continues at coordinate 1,385,009 of JAJOZX010000381.1, forward strand.
CCTCACCACTCCTGCAATCAAGGAGTTTCTGGATAGACCAATGGAAGTTCCTGCATGGCCCTCACACACAGAGTCAGTAGAGAGGTGTGTAAGGATGACAACTGAAGCAGCACAACATGTTTACTCATAAGAGAGGAGGGAGGCGTACATCAGTGGCCAGGTGGCCAGTCAGGAGCTCATGTCCAGGAACAAGAGCAAGGCAGAGAGGGCATCCTTGGCAAAGTTCAAGAAACCTATCTATATTTCTAAGTTTTAATGTTGAAATACAATCAAAATGTCTTTAATTGTAAGTAATGCATGGAAAATGTAGTTATACACGATAAAAAAAAATACTTGCAAACATGCTGATTTTTCGTAAACTTCAACTTCAAATATAAGTAGCTAGGAGTGGTCAAATCTGGATTTTAAAGCCATATTTTGATTTAGCACATAAAAATGCATCATTTGGTCACTATAATCTTTGAAAATCTAAAGATTTCACTTTGCTCCCTAAAATTGACAGCCCCTAACACTAGAGTAGGATATATTATAAGTAGAGATAGGGCTTATAGGCTACATAAGTGCGATAAAGACAAATTGTAGTTATGAAAAACCTACATATCTCTAAGGCGTGAAGCGAAAAGTGTAATAAAAAAGTCCAAGCGTGATTTTGAAATCTCCATAGCTCGTGACGGCAAAGAAAACCTCAAGCGATTCTTTCAATACGTCAATAATAGGAATCCAGTAAAGAGTGTCTTGGGGCCGTTGAGAAATCCTGACGGAGAGCTAGTTTCTGAAAACAAGCAAATGGCTACCTTGCTAAACGAATTTTTTACGTCAGTTTTTACAATAGAAGATGTAACGAATATCTCTACGGTCATTGACATAATACCTTTTGACAATGGTAATACTTTAGATAATATTGTGGTTAATGAAAGGGAGGTAGTGCGCTATATTGATAAAATAAAAATAAGTAAATCACCGAGGCCGGATTCCATATATCCCATACAAATTAAAGAATTAAAAGAAAGCATTGTTGTGCCGCTAACAAAGATTTTTATTGCGTCTATTTCTGAGGGATGCGTACCAGATAATTTCAAGTTAGCAAATGTAACACCTTTTTTTTTAAGAAAGGCGATAAAGGTGCGGCGGGAAATTTAGGCCAATCAGTTTAACGTCTGCTGTAGGTAAGCTACTGAAATCAATAATTAGGGATCGTATAGTCGAACACTTAGAATTGCATAACTTGGTTAGAAATACGCAGCACGGCTTTAGGCGAAACAAATCTTGTTTAACTAATCTTTTAGAATTTTTTAAAAGCGTGGTTGAAGTTTACGATAGTCATCGGGCAGTAGATGTAGTGTATTTAGATTTTCAAAAGGCGTTTGACACCGTATCGCACAAAAGACTCATTGAAAAAACTAAAGCTCATTGAATCAGGGGTGTAGTAATAAATTGGATAGGAGAGTGGTTGCGAAGTAGGAAAAAGAGGGTGGTCGTTGATGGAGCGGAGTCGTCTTGGGATAATGTAGCGAGCGGCGTTCCTCAGAGTTCTGTATTGGGTCCCTTGCTTCTCTTATATATTAACGATTTAGATGTCGGCCTAGTCAGTACAGTTTCAAAGTTTGCGGATGACACGAACTTGGGTGGCAGGGCAATTATTGATGTAGATAGAGGTAAAATCCAGGAAGATCTGAACAAAATCGTTGATTGGTCAGTCACATGGCAAATGAGATTTAACGTCGACAAGTGCAAAATTTTACATATAGGTTCGCCTAACGATAATTTTGTGTATAGTATGTCAAGGAAGGAGTTGACAGGCGTAGGACAGGAAAAAGATTTAGGAGTTATCGTCACTGGTGATTTAAAAGTAGCGAAACAAAGTACAGCAGCGGTCAAAGGCGAACAAGGTGCTAGGTTTTATAGCTAGAAATTTAGAGTACAATTCGCGCGATATTATTGTTCCTCTTTATAAATCATTAGTTAGACCCCATTTGGAGTACGCGATCCAATTTTGGAATCCGCATATGCGCAAAGATATTGATAAAGTCGAAAGAGTTCAAAGACGAGCAACTAAGATGATTCCGTCTCTTAGGTCGAAGTCGTTCGAGGATAGTCTTAAGGAGTTACAGTTGACTACACTCGAGACTAGGAGGGTAAGGGGTGATCTAATCCAGGTTTTTAAAATTTTGAATGGGTTCGATAACGTAAATAGAGATAGCTTTTTCGAAATATCATAATATAATAGAACTAGAAATAATGGGTGTAAGTTGACAAGTAGAAGGTTCGAGAGAGCAGTTGCCAAAAACTTTTTTACGCATAGAATAGTAAATAGGTGGAATAGTTTGCCGGTAGAAGTAATTAGTAGCACGTCTATAAACATATTTAAAAATCGATTAGACGCATATGTTGATAGATTCGGTATAGTTTAAGGTAGTAAAATTAAGGTTTTTGTGGTTCGGAACACACGTAAAATTGTAGGTTCCCTCCGCCACTACGAAGGACATGGGCAATACACAACTACAACCACACTTCGGTAGACCAACCATGAGTGGGTCCTAGGGTCTTTGTTGGTCTGAAACATCATAACACATATATACACAGGGTGTTTCAGGAGGAAAGGTCAATATTTCTGGAGGTGATAGTATCGGTCACTGTGAGAAAAAAAGTTCATATGAGCATGTGTCTAATTCTGAATGGTTACGGAGATAGAGCTGTTTGAATCTACAAATACAAAAGCATTGTTAATGGTAATCAAGAAAGAGAAACCAATTACTGTTTCTAACATTTAATGTTTAAACATTGGCATTTTGAAAGGTATCAGATACAGAAATGACAAATTTGTTACAGTTTTCAATTCGTTTTCGAAAATCCCACCGTCAACCTCAATGCATTTTGCAACTCGTGTGCGAAGATCGCGTGTTGTTCGTCTGAGTTGATATTGACGTTCCTTTGTGCGGGCAGCAGCATCCAAAATGCGCGGAGCAATTCGTCTCGTGTATCCACCTTTCTTTTGTAAACTTGACTTTTCATCCACCCCCCACAAACAATAATCTAACGGAGAGGTCTGGAGACCTTGGTGGGCATTGAATGGGACCACCGCGTGGGGGAGGAAGAGCTGCGCGCGCATCAGATTCAAACAGCTCTATCTCCGTAACCATTCAGAATTAGACACATGTTCACATTAACTTTTTCTCACAATGACCGATACTATCACCTCCCGAAGTATTGACCTTTCCTCCTAAAACACCCTGTGTATACACACACACACACACATATATATATATATATATATATATATATATATATATATATATATATGGGACACCAACATTTATGACCATCAAAACTGGGCCACCACAGTAAAAAGGTTGGGAACCACTGAATTATGAAACAAATCTTTAATCTTTATACCTTCAGTGATTGTTTGAAAACAGCTTCCCAATTTCTCACAACTGTTTATCGTGAGGATGACGCACTCACGTTAAAACTGCCTTGATCATCGTTGTCCAACTATCCCCAATGATCTGAGAAATTCATAATTCTCTCCATAGGAAGAAAAAATTCATATTATTTCCACACTTCTTAGTAAATTATTATTATGTACGTACGTTTGTATTCACCCGACTGTACACTATTCTACGTTAAAATTGTGAACAATTTTTGCTTTTAAAATATTTTTTGTTCAAAACTTTCGCATCACTTTTGAGTTACAAAAATCTTTGCTTTAAAACAACTTTGTTAAAAACTTTTGCTTTACATTAGAACACACACACACACACACACACACACACACACACACACACACACACACAAAACACTGTCTTTCACCACCCTCAAGTGGTGAACTGTCTGCAAACCTTCTCTGAGTCTCAGAGACTCGGGGTCAGAATCCAGGAATCCAATCGCAATGCCGAGGCAATGGAAGGATCCTTCATGTCTTTGGTGACGAAGTTGTTAGTTTTCATGTATACAGATTTCGTTACGTCCATATGAATACAGTTTCGGGTTAAAACTATGCCCTCTTTCTCATTAAGGTCCCTCAACAATGTCCACTTTGACTCCGTTGACAGAGTTGGATCAAAGAATGCCATCCCGACGAGTTTCTCTCAATTAGAGGAATGTGACGTCGTGGTTGGGAGCAGAAACGGAGAGAGGAGCAGTGAACCATACCTTAAGGTAGAGCCGAACAATGAAGATGCAGCTGTCACAGAGTCCTCTCGCTTATTGAGCTGGAACTGTCCCAGGAACATCCACATCTTGAAGGCGTACAGTGCTGTAGCTATCCATCTCGCACGGTGTAGGTCTCCAGGAGCCATGTGGTCATAGGGTGGATCGATTTTACATTTTTTTCGATTTCCATATTCTAATAGAGACAAAAACTTGCGCATGCATGAGAAAATAGCCTCTGTAAAATCTTAGCTTAATAGGTAATCATCTTCTGCCCCCGGCAGAGCGATGAAAATCATATTTTAGTAGTCAAAAACGTATTTTTCTTATAATTTTTAAAATATTTCAATATGCATCAAAATTATTCCTAATAACTATAAAGTCGATGAAAAAGACCTCATATGATCGTTTTTCCAAGCGCGTTGTCCTACGTTAATATCTTTTGCCCCCGGCAACAACGTCAAATGTTGAAAAAATAGGTAATTTATATACATATTTTCAGATCGGCTCTTTGTTTTAAATAATGCATTTATATATTTCCCATAGCATTTATATCGTTGCTTAGGCATGAAATAACACACACGCAAAATTTTATGACTCTAGGCTAGGGTTTAAAGGTCATCTCTGGTGAGTGCTGCCAGCAGCAGCTGCCACTGACGCGCCAGTACGCACTGCGCAGTTCCCTCAGTTGCCTTTTGACAGCGTCGAAGGCAGGTGTGTATTTTGCAGCTGGCTCCTCGAGTCCTCAGTGTGTGTGTGTGTGTGTGTGTGTGGCTCCTCACTCAGAGTCCTCAGTGTGCTCAATCTCTCTGCTCATATCCTTGTTTGTTTTTCTCATAACTCTGTTTTTTTTCGATTTTATTGCGTAACAGAACAATACATTATTCTTTAATCTTTACAGGATGGCTACCGCTACAACTAGAAGATCGGTTACGTGTCCAATATTTGGTGCTGGGAAAGATTTGAATTTGCGATGTTTTCCCACATGTGAAGATGTGATGCAATACTACCATCATGTGAGAACTGAGTTGAGATCATCAAAGAAGGAATCTCCATTCAAAGACATCGCCGCTGTGGTCACGGAGAGACTGGAATACTTGTGGAAATTAGCTTCCATTCCAACAGTTTCGACAGCACGGATAAATCAAATGTTGAAAAGTTATCGTGATAAAATGGCTAACATCATCAAATCACTGAACGCGAAAAAGAAGAACGAATCGTTACAGAAAAATCTTGAGGCCTTCAAGAAATCAACTAAGACCACCTTATTTGACATATCGGCTTGTAAATGCCCTGATTTGACAAAATGCAGCTGCCCTCGTGAACGACGAGTACCACTGAAAGAGCAACAGTTTTTACTCGACCAAAGAAGTGATCGCAAAATGGCAATAGGAACTTTGGATGTTGAAACAACAAATAAAAACGAGATGACTCTTGCAAGAAGATTGGCGATATTGAAACAAGAAGGAATAGCAGAACATCAAGAGCCGTCGACTAGTAAACGACAAGAAACTTCTCAAGAACAACCTTCTTCGTCAGCCTCTAGTGAAACCGAGGATACATCTATAGAATCATCGTCATCGTATGAACTAACACCGAGAGATAAACATGACATGAAGGAAAAAACACGAATGAAACTCCAGGTACTTGTTGAAGCTTGTGATCGTACGGGCGTCTCAGACAGAGCTGCTTCATTTATTGCTTCTTCGTTGTTAGAGGATGTTGGCTGGATACGAGAAGATGATGTCAGTTCAGTGATTGATCGAAATAAGATAAGAAGAGCCAGAAAAAGAGTTCGTTCTGAGCATCAGCAAGATGACAAGATCACGCTACCATTACAGGGCATTTTCTTTGACGGACGTAAAGATAAAACAATGACACAAGAAGAAATAGACAATGTGAAGCATAGAAGGACTGTGGTAGAAGAGCATATAGTTTTAGTTCAAGAACCAGAATCCCAGTACATGGGGCATTTCACTCCTGCATCAGGTTCTGCCACTGCAATAACATCAGGTATCATCAACTTTCTAGAGACTAACAATATTAGCACAGACGACATTGTGGCTATCGGCTGTGATGGTACCGCAGTGAACACGGGTCGAAAGGGTGGAGCCATTCGTATGATTGAAATGAAACTACAAAGGCCAGTTCAGTGGATCATATGCCTATTACACGGTAATGAATTATCACTGCGACACCTCATTCAAGACTTGGACGGCAAAACAACTGGGCCAATGGGCTTTACTGGACCAGTTGGAAAACAACTGAACGACTGCGAAAAACTTCCAATTACAGAATTCGATGCCATTCCATCTCCCGACATTGACGTAGATGATGCCGAGTTGAGCACTGACCAAAATATTTGTTAGGCATCTACAGAGCAGTGTCGAGCGGTAGCTGCTCTTCAGCTCTCGCGGCTCGAAATCCAGGTAAGATGGCGCATTCCAGGTGGCTGACAACAGCAAATAGATTTCTGCGCCTCTATGTTTCAACCAGTGAACCCTCCAGCACCTTCAACGAAATTGTGCGATTCATTATGACAGTTTACGCACCAATTTGGTTTAAGATAAAGAAAAACTCCAGTTTCACTGAGGGCGCAAAACATTTTTTCGAAATGATGCGTCTCTCTCAGACCATGCCTCAAAGATCTAAGACAATCGCCAACAAAGTCCTCCGTAGAAATTCTTTCTTTGCTCACCCAGAAAATATTTGATCTCCATGCTACATGCCGATGAGCAACACATAAGAGAATTGGGATGGAGAAGAATATTAAAAGCACGATCAAAACAATCACCAGCGGGGGAAATTCGAGCCTTCGCCATGCCTGAGCTGCTCTACGATAGTCAAAACTATTACGAAATGATCAACTGGCAAACGGCTGAGATGACCGAACCCCCGTTACAAAAACAATACCTGATACCCGAATAAAAGAGTTTGTTGAGACGGGAGACCAGCCTGATGGACTGATCCCACTATTCCCTTGTCATACTCAAGCGGTCGAGAGACTCATCAAATTAGTAACCGAAGCCTCTGCCAGTGTAAGTGGAATAGAAGAGAGGGACGGATTCATCCGCTCCCGTCTTCACTCCCGAACAAAAATTCCACGATTTGATTCTAAGAAAGATTACCGTATGTAAATCGACATGCAGCCAAAGGAAGGGTGGTTTGGGCTGGATAGGGTGGAACTCGACGTACAGCCACCTCCTCGTGGTGAGTTCTGGGTTGCTAATTTTATAAAATTAGCAAGCGAGGAGCTGTACTTAGTACTTATCGTACTTATAACATCGCATTAACGTAATTATAATCCACATTTAGACTTTTCTCGGGGACAGAAGATATTACTCTAGAGTCATAAAATTTTGCGTGTGTTATTTCATGCCTAAGCAACGATATAAATGCTATGGGAAATATATAAATGCATTATTTAAGACAAAGAGCCGATCTGAAAATATGTATATAAATTACCTATTTTTTCAACATTTGACGTTGTTGCCGGGGGCAAAAGATATTAACGTAGGACAACGCGCTTGGAAAAACGATCATATGAGGTCTTTTTCATCGACTTTATAGTTATTAGGAATAATTTTGATGCATATTGAAATATTTTAAAAATTATAAGAAAAATACGTTTTTGACTACTAAAATATGATTTTCATTGCTCTGCCGGGGGCAGAAGATGATTACCTATTAAGCTAAGATTTCGCAGAGGCTATTTTCTCATGCATGCGCAAGTTTTTGTCTCTATTAGAATATGGAAATCGAAAAAAATGTAAAATCGATCCACCCTAAATTGTGGAAGTATGCCTCCAAGGAAGACTATGACCAGCTCAAGGAACTCACGCTAATCATCTATGGGTTTACTAATCTAAAGCTCGAGTTTGGTGATGGTAGGCTGCTCTAAACGAATCGGAATTCGAGCCTTGTTCCAAAATACTGCAGTTTCTTTGATTACAGAACTCAAGCTTTCACGAGCTGTCTTCAAAACTTTGTGATGATAGAAGAACACGCTCAACACTTGCCTATTAGAAGGCAATTTACTTCCAACTATTTAATTTTCTTCCTGGCCTATTAGACACAGTGTTGTCTTGCTTCTTGTTATATGAACTTTGGTCATTTTTACAACCTGTGGGGAAAAACAATATAAATAACGAAATTGGATGGACAGAAGACGGCCAAACCCCAACTGGCACTTTTCGAAATCACTGCTAAAGTGACTAAGTACGCACAAAAAAAGAATAAATTGGATGAGCTGAGTTTCCCGAGACGCATGGGACGTTTTCTATAACTTTAACCTCATTGAGCGACCGCTAAAAATCATTCGACTTACATGAAATTTGGCACGAGCATATTCTATGGACATTGAAACAAATTAAAAGGGTGGGAGCTTTAGATAGTGAAATTCAAAATTAAAGACCACCCTAAATTATAGATATATATATATAACCTTGGTTTAACCTTGATTTAGCTTCCGCCCGAATTGTTCATTCTGAAGAAGGTCAAGCTTGTCACTCCACCTTAGACCTACAGTTTAACGTGGAATCCGAACCACGCCCCACCAGCATCCCAGTCTCCTAACCACTAGGCTACCCAGGGTACCCCTTTATCTACCAACCAATTTCTTTATTGTGTGGAAAGATGAATAGTAGAGTGCGTCGAATTAATGAATTTTGGAGTTTTGATTGGCTTGTAGTCGTAAATGTTGCGTTTTGATGAGGAAAGTACTCCATAAAAATCTTACTGACCTCAGGCAATATCTTCCGCTGCCCCAAGCAAGTGAAAAGTTAGCGATTTCCCTATTTTTGGCTATTTTCGTCAAAAAAAATTAATTTGGGATTTTTGAGTGGCCTTTTGCTATAAAAGATGCGTTTTTATGAGAAAAACCCTCTGTAAAAATCTTATAGACATCAGAAAATATTTTCCACTGTCTTAAGCGAGTGAAAAATTAGAAATTTCCATATTTTTGGTTATTTTCGTCTAAAAATTAATTTTGGAATTTTAATTGGCTCGTTGCCGTAAAAGTTACATACTATTACTGATGAGGAAAAAACTGTAAAAATATTACTGGCCACAGAAGTCTATTTTATTTATAAAAATATAAATGCAACTTTCAGCTGATAAGTAATTTGAATTTTTTATCACTCAGAACTCACCACGTCGAAGTGGTTGCATATCGAGTTCTGCTCGTGCCCGCCCATCCACCCAACCATGCTAAGTATTTTCCGCCCGTGTTACGTTTTCACTCTGATCATTGTTCACTAAGTTTACACCTTATAATCTTTCTTTGAGTCTAATACTCCCATCAGTTTTTGGGATTCCAACTTAGTCCTAATGAAACCATCTCTCCGTAACTCACCACACACAGATAATGATGCCTCAGTTAGCAACTTAACGCATCTCTCCACAGCTTGCGTATGACACGGCATTTCCCCCATCTTAAACGTGGAGGGGGAGTGTTGCTACATTCTTGATGTAAAAGTGGACCTCATTATTATCCCATATTTTTTTTAAGTGGAGGTTCTGTTATCTCAGTTGCCTGCCAATCTATGAGATCAGTATAGAAGATGGCATCATAGTTGATGGGTGGAATCCTGAACTGCCTGATTGTAGGTAGGTTCCCTTCTTTCTGCTGTAAACGTGCTGCTAGGATTCTTCTCAGCGCAAGTTCTCGAATGCGACTTCGTACATCTGTTAACATAGCAAGCAATATATTTTCAGAATGTGCAAAGTAACTGTTCCGGCCAATGGCATCATATACAATCTGTTTCCCCTTTACCTTCATGCACGTTGTGCGAGATCTATTGGGTACTCTTCTGAGGATACTGCTTGACACATCTCGAAGAGGTACTTTTGGTCCTTACTCAAAGCTTTTATATTGTCGATTATTGGCAAAGGCTCTTAAACTTCGGTAGACTCAAACTGTGAAATAGGGTTAAGTTCGCATTTAGCCAGTGCTTTGCCAATGGAACCAGAAAAAAACGTTTGGACCATGTGTCACACCATCAATTTGTAGTAGGAGATGTCATAATGATATCTCACTAGTATGTAATAAGCATATAATCTACTGAGGACGGCCAAAGCGCAGTTCAAGCAAGCTAATCACTCCCCCTTTGAAACCGGTATTGATATTAGTACCATTGCATCCTATTGCTGCACTAGAATCCATTTGAAAATCGTTCTCTTGTAAGCACACTATGATGCCGGCTTCTATTGCACGTGCTGTTCCTGATGAAACAGTAATATGAGTAAGGTATTCCGATCTTGGTTCTAAGATGAGAGATGCATATTCTTCCGTGATATTTTCAACATAGTACTTGGTTTCTTTTTTTCAAATTGGCCTTGGTTTTGGCCTTTTTTTCATCAAAGTACAGTCCTCGGATGGCATTTGTATTGGCGAAACTTGGCGCTTGCTCTCTCTTCTTCTCTCTTTCTCGCCTTATCTTGTTTTTTTCAATAACCATTGTTCTATTAGTCTCAGAAATAATGCCAACATTCTGTAAGACCGCTGAAGCTATTGCCGCAGCACTTCTATCTGATATGTTGTGCCGATCGGCCTCTCTAGCTAATGTTGAGAGCTTAACTCTGGGACAGTATCCTGAAGATGATGGCTGGGGAGTTTCAAGGCTCATTTGGGCTTCATAGTATAGATATGAATATTTCTGTTGGGGAAAAAGCTTCACTTGCAGCAGAATTAGTATCTGAAGACGAGGTCATTTGAATATTTGCTGTAGCAACCGTTGTTCTGGTAACTTTTGACATTCTTTCTTAAAATTCTTTTCTTCGTTTCAAGCTCTTTCTCATCTGTTGTGTCTTCTTTTGAACAACACTTCCTATGATTATTTTTCTTGCGCTTCGCTGATCATTCAGGAATTCGATCTCTTTTCTCTCTTGGACAATTACAAACTTTACTACATTTGCAAGCAGCAATGTCAAACAGCTTTGAAGCCTCTTTTCTGAAAGTGGTTATCCTCAATTTCTAAGAATCATCAACTTTTCGCTGCTTGTAGGGTTTCAAAATGTTCTGATATTTAGCATGATAAGCTTTGATTTTTGCCACAACTTCTTGGTGTGAAACAATGGGTATGCTTGATGTAGCCCACATTTTTTCCAGTTCACTAGCAACGTTTTCTACATTTTCTGCGATAATTTAAGAACGTGAAATGCTGAACACATTGTTAGCATTAGACAGTGATCATAACTGATCCCTAAGTCGGGAAACTATTATGAGACACATAATAAGGGTTCCCAAATATAGGACACTTGGATTGTTCTCTAGTTTGAGTCATTTTTAGTCAATTATTTCTCACTTATTATTCATGAATAATAATTTTTCTGCAAACAAAGAATCAATTAGAATGCTATAAAAGACAACCAAAGACAAACAATAAACAGTAAGCTGTTGCTTACTGCCGCATGCTACACCATACAACAGAGAACAACCACCTCCCACGGATCTTCCAGTAATACTGACAAAAGGTAAGGCATCTGCAGCTGCAGACTGAGAGGGGTATGGCCTTGTATGATCTTGAAGTGTTACTTTGCGGTTAGTCACGTGTCGATGTACACAGCTTGGTCTTTCCCTTAGCAATTAAAAGGGCAAATCACCGTCTCAGATAAACATCAGACGATTAGTGTCAATAGGAAAGTGCTCGTAAAATAACTTCAAATACAGATAAATTGGACGAAAATAGCTAGAAATAGTGCAAGACATTTCCTAATTTTCACTAGCTTTGGGATGTGGAAGATAATGTCTGATGCAACTAAGATTTTCACACAATGTTTTACTCATCAATGCACAACTTTTACAACAAGAGACCAAACAATATTCTAAAATTCATCTTTTAACGAAAATAGCTAAAGAATGGGAAATTGGCCAATTTTTCATTCACCTGGGGCAGTGGGAGATATTTTTTGAGGCCAGTAATATTTTTACAAAGTGTTTTCTCATCAGTATGCAAATTGTATGATAACAGGCTAATGAAAATTCCAAAATTTATTTTTTTGATAAAAATAGCCAAAAATAATGAATTTTCTAATATTTAGCTCGCTTCAAGCAGTGGAAGATATGTACGTAGGAAGTTAAGTTTTTTTGTGTCTTTCTCATATTCATGCGCAACGAATCGTAATTCGTAAATGGGAAAAAATTTCCATATATACTGTATTATATATATATATATATATATATATATATATATATATATAGTCATGCGGTTTGCTTCTACAAAGCTTCAATTTAATATTTAGGAGAAATCCAATGACAAGGAGGAATGTAAATGCCATGAAAAGTCTTCTTTAATGCGCAACGTTTCGAGCAATACGCTCATCATCAGGCTAGATAATAACAATATTGTTATTATCTAGCCTGATGATGAGCGTATTGCTCGAAACGTTGCGCATTAAAGAAGACTTTTCATGGCATTTACATTCCTCCTTGTCATTGGATTTCTCCTAAATATTATATATATATATATATATATATATATATATATATATATATCATCACTGCCCTTAATTTATTTTCAAACGAATATTCAGGGAACACAGCCAGTATAGGATTTAGTAAACTTAAAAAGGTATATCTGTTTTCTCAATAAAACTTTCCTTTATAGAAAGTGTGTTGATCGCATTAATTGAAATGCTGCATATATTAAAGAATTAAATGTAACAGAATTTAACAGTGAGTCCCAAATTTTTTTCTTTTTTTGTCAAGTTCCAACCAGCAAAAAATTTACATTGGGGTACCGAGGGGAAAGATTTTGAGTTTATAAGTATCTGGCCAAAATAAAAAAAGTTAGTTAATCTTTTACGCTAAAAATGTAACCCTCATTACTTATTCAACATTAATTTTAGTAGCGTATTTTAAGCTTGATTTGTATGGTAGTTAATCTTTAAAGAAATCCTGACTTTTCTAAGTGTTCTGAAACTAACATATTTTGATATCCTCATCGCCAACTAGCCATTTTGTATGCATTTACACACGGTTACCATAGATATCTTTTGAACCACTGATACTTATTCGTCACACACACACACACACACACACACACACACACACACGTTTGGCTACACTACAAAATCGCGACATTTTCACATTCAATTATGTATCGTGAGTTTTACCCAATCTAAAAACCTTAATAAATTTAACCAAACGTAACCTAACTGTACCTAACTTAGCATGATCTAATGTACCCTAATCGGAAACATTTTCTGCCGTTCTCTCTCTCTCTCTCTCTCTCTCTCTCTTTCTCTCTCTCTCTCTCCCAACTGTTAAACCTACTCCCCCAGCAGTCGGTCCTCCTCCAGCAGTCGGTCCTCCTCCCACAGCAGTTGGTCCTCCTCCCCCAACAGTCGGTCCTCCTCCCACAGCAGTTAGCTCTCCTCCCACAGCAGTTAGCACTCCTCCCATAGCAGTTAATCCTCCTCCCACAACAGTTAGTCCTCCTTCAACAGTAGTTCATCCTACTCCCCCAATAGTAGCAGTCAGTCCTCCCCACCAGTAGATAGTCCTGTCCCCACCAGCAGTCAGTCCTCCACCAGCAGTTCATCCTACTCCCCCAGTAGTTGATTCAACTGCTTCGGGAAACGACTCAGGCCAATTAGGAGAAATAACAACTTAAAATTTCTCAAAACTGTGCTCTTCAATATTAGGTCAATTAGAAACAAACTAATGGAATTTATAGCGCTAGTCAAAACTGAGAACTTTGATATCATAGGAATAACGGAATCCTGGATTCATTCTGAATCAAGGGATTTTGTAGGGAATTTGAAATGGTAGGTTACAAAATGTTTCACAAAGATAGGAACGGAAGGGAAGGCGGCGGTGTACTTTTGTATGCTCGGGACTTCCTGCACGCAGTAAGCAGTAATATCGTATCTGCTCATGAAATGTTGGGAATTTCAAGATCTAAACCTAAATAATAAAGTAGTGCATCTACTTCTAGTATATAGGCCACTTCACTACCCCGTTGATAGGGATATAAACTTGTATAACCATTTAAGCAGAATAGTGAATATATTATTCACTATTCTGCTTAATTGGTATAAGACCAATGTGATTTTTGGTGATTTTAATTGTGGTAATATAAATTGGGAAAACAAAACAGCTTATGCTGAGGGCTCAAGACTGATGGAATTTGCCGATGATAATTTATTAAGTTAATGGGTTGACGGTCCTACAAGGGGTAATAATAAACTAGACCTCATATTCACGAACGAAGATGACCTAGTCTCTAGCCTGACTATTGGTGAAAATTTGAGTAACAGCGATCATAATTTGATTAGGTTTGACCTCAGGGTTCCAGTTAATACACGCGAAAAGACTCGTGAAAAACTGGATTTCTCCAGAGCAAATTTTGAAAGCTTCTTAAGTAGTTTAGACACACTTGAACTTCTAATAAGTGAGGATGTCAATGTCACCTGGAGCTCGTATAGGGATCAGTTTAGAATATTACAGAACACTTTTATACCCACTAAAATAGTAAAATAGTTTCCTTGTCAACAAAGTCGCCGGAATGGTTTAACAACGAAATTAGCAATGCTATTATGAAAAGAAATAGAGCCTACAAACTACTTAAGTCGCATTTCAACCAGACTAATTCAGAAAACTATATAAACCTACTTCGGAGGGTTAACTCCTTAATTAGATCAGCCAAACGTGATAAAGAAGCTAGAGTAAAGTGAACTCTAAAGAATTTTTTGCCCATGTTAATAGCAGAAAGCCAATTAAACATTCTGTAGGTCCCTAAAAGATAGAAATTGTGTACTGAAATTCAGTGATAAAGATATAGCTAATACGTTAAACGAGTTCTTCGTTACAGTCTTCACGGAGGAAGACTCAATTGAAGTGCCAAGTCTAGGATTACGTATGACGGTGACCATCCCGTAAATACAAATCACCTGGTCCCAACTTATTTCTTCCAAGGGTATTAAAATAGGTTAGCCACAATGTTGTTGACGACTTAGTAACCATATTCAAACAATCAATCGAGTTAGTGAAAGTTACAACCGACTGGAAGTTAGCAAATGTAACACCAATCTTTAAAAAAAAGGGTGATAGGGAAAATCCTTGTAATTACCGCCCGATCAGTTTAACATCAATTGTCGGCAAACTGTTGGAATCCATCATTACAAAACGTATTATGTATCACCTTGAGTCTAACAATCTAATTTTTTATTCTCAACATGGATTTAGGCAACATAGATCCTGTCTGACAAACCTGTTAGATTTTTTTTCCATAATATGCATACACTATACGATGCGAGTAGGGCAATAGATATAGTGTATCTTGACTTTCAAAATGCCTTTGACAAAGTCCTTCACGTGAGATTGATGGCTAAAATCAAAGGCCTAGGAATCACCAGGCTCGTTTCCAAATAGATTGAAGATTGGGTAAAAGATAGAAACCAGAGAGTGGTAATAAATGGAGTGGCTTCGAAGTGGGAGCCCGTCACCAGTGGTGTCCCACAGGGTTCCGTTCTGGGTCCTTTACTTTTTGTCATCTATATTAACGATGTAAACGTCGGGCTTCTAAGTACAATCTCCAAATTTGTAGACGACACGAAATTAGGGAGCACTGTAGGTACTGAGGAGGGCTTAAGAACGCTTCAGAACGATCTTGACAGGTTGGGAGAATGGTCTGCTACTTGGCAGATGCCATTTAACTTGGACAAATGTAAGGTGAAGCACATAGGTTATAAAAACCCGAAGACCGATTACTCTCTCTTGGGAAGGAACTTGACCGAGACCGATTTAGAGAAAGACTTAGGAGTCTGTATCAGCAATGATCTGAAACCGTTGAAGCACTGAGCAAAAGTCGAAAAAAGGGCCTTAAAAATATTAGGTTATATTAAAAGACAGTTCCAGTTTTCGGAACAGGGAAACTGTAATGTCTCTTAAAATTCGCTAGTCAAACCTCAATTGAAATAGTGTGCGCAGTTTTGGTCTCCGTCTCTTAGGAAGGATATAGAAAGGTTAGAAAGCGTACAAGCAAGGGCTACAAAATTGATCCCTTCAATGAGAATGCAAAACTACCAACGGAGATTGGAGCGCTTAAATCTGTTTACCTTAGAGACGAGGATATTGCGCGGTCAGCTTATTCAAGTCTTCAAGATGCTCAATGGAATAGACAGGGTAGATTACAGAAATTTATTCTCACTTAATGCAAATCCGACACGAAATAATGGGTTTAAACTGGAACTAAAGACATTTAGGACCTCTGTCTGCGGCATTTTCTTTTCCTACAAAATGGTTAATATCTGGACCCAACATCCCTCAGAGGTTGTTGCAAGTCAAAGTGTAAAAGTGATTAAAAATAGGCTAGATGAAGTACTGAATACTCTCATGGTTTAAGACTAAAACATAACGTAACTCTGCAGGAGTCCGCCTGCGCGGTATCTATGTGGGCATGCTAATTACAGAGCTATCTTATATATTCTCCACTTTCCTGTAAAATTTCCTTGGCTACTTTTCCAGGGTCAAGGAATTTTCTTGAAACTTTTCCGTACCTGCCTCTGGCAGGGAGGGAGCGGAGGGTGGGGAGAGAGCGGAGGGTTGGGAGAGAGCCTTATACTTTTCTATCCAATTTTCTACTACTGCTAGAATAGTTGAAAGAAAAATAAACTTGTTTAATAACAGGAACCTCCCAGAGTGGACAGGAAGGTCTTTGAGGCTTCCTCTTTCTTTGTAACTCCTTGTAGCTCTCTCTCTCTCTCTCTCTCTCTCTCTCTCTCTCTCTCTCTCTCTCTCTCTCTCTCTCTCTCTCTCTCTCTCTATTATCCAAGCTGCAGTTGGACAGAAGGCCATGAAAACGGAAATGGAAAATACTTTCAAAATACGAGCTGCCAAAAGAACTGAGGATCTTCTACACAAACTTCGATAATTTCAAGAATCATCACGAAGGGTTCCTATGCAATAGAACACAACCAGCCATAAGAGGCAGCTATTAGGAGCACTTAAATAAGGTGGGGTATTGATGAGGGGTCGAACAGAGACCGATCAACCAAATTATATACATACATACCCCCCCCCCCACACACACACCCACACAAGAATGACTTTAAAGAAAAAGCTATTATAATACTCTCGTAATTACATTTTATGCATTATTCTTTATCTATTTATGTTCTAAAAGTATAGCATATAAGTGCATATTTGTTACTGTGTATAAGTAGTTTTTATGACTATAATTAGTAACGTTTAATATTCACGCCATAAAAGCAGCTTATACACAAACCTCGGCGTCCATTAAGGTAATGATCCACATGAAGCTATGTCGTGTGCAGGCAAAATGGATTAAATTGACATCTATTTCTTCACTGCAGGATTCGTAGGGCATGCAGACAAAGCCGTCGACTGGGTTGTAATAATTCACGCCTCCAGAAAAAACGACTAAGGTACATTTAACTTATTTTTAAATTTAAAACGCGTGTTAACACGCTTCAAACACGCGAACACGTGTTTTATTCGATGTCCCAATGAAAGCTGAAATAAAATGAAATCTTTGCAATTAAAAAGTGTAAAATGTGCCAGTGCTTGGGTGAATGTTTGATGCATGCAAAGTAATATAAATTGGGACATAAAATTACTGCGTTTGATAAAAAAAATCGTTTTTTCTAGTGAACAAATTATACATTTGAAATCGGTTCCCTTGCTTGTTGTAGTTCTGAACCATAGAAATCAGTCTCTCCCTAACCTCGTGTGGCTATTCTTCCTTCATTTTAGTAATTAGAAAACATCTGCAGCACATCGTCTTTCACTATAGTCCCCACCCTGTATCCAAAGCGTCATTGAGGCGTATTCCCACTTTCGAATACCCACTAATAAAAGTCAAAACATTCTTAACTCTCTGCATCAAATAACCTGACAATGTGCAATACATTTTTACTTTGCAAAATATGCAAATTTATTACAGATGAAACCAAAGTGGTATGATGTGACTTCAGTCAACATTTCCTAGACAAAGAGTCACCTTCACTTTTGTCTGAGCATTTTCGTGATGTGAACATTATTTTATCGAAATCAACTTAAAATCACCATTTTTAATCTGCTGAATGAAAATTAAATTTAAACTTTGCAAAAAGAACAGAAAATTTTTTATTTTGGTTCTTTCGAAATGTCAAAGTTTGCCTATACTGTAATTCAAAATAAATCCTCCAATAAGTGTATGGGTTTATTCCTGGCCCTTCATATAAAACCTGTCGGCGATCCGGAGCTGGATCGCGATTTGCCTATTGGTGATCCCTAGCCTTCACTTTGTGTACATGAAATGGAATTATATTTTTCTTGTATCAAACGTGAAGCAAATAAAAGCTAGGAAATTCTTCTTGCCACGAATGTACAGTTGTCAACAAAATCCCTGGAACAAGTTTTGTAAATATCAAACGAAATACATTTAGTGGGAACTCAAGTACTATAAATCGTAAGAGTAAATTTTTATGAATAAAAATAGCACAAATGAACATTCAGCGCTTATATAAATTATGGGAGTACTAATACTTCTACTGAATAAAGGATCTCATTTGAACACGGCGCATACCCAACTACTACCATCACTTTCATTCTTACAAACTTAAATTTCATACACACAATCCGGGAACTGACACACGAGAAGTCTTTCATCGCTTCATACCATACATCATTCATCAACAGGCTCACACTTTCTTTACCTCTCACCCTCTCGCTCACACCCGCCCTCACACACTTAATCCCCCCCCAATTCACATTCAACACCTCCTTTCATCTTAGTTCCACACAATCCCATAACATCAAACCTTTCACCTGCACCACTTCTCTCTTTTACTCATTATTTATTCCACACCCACATTCCACAAACACACACCTGCCTGCCCACAGTTACGCGGGCAGCCTGGCTCGGGCAGGCACGGCGTCAACGTCCCAAGCTATATTTGCCCTTCGTGAAGAGAAAGAAGGAAGGATGGTTCCCCAACCTAATCCTTCCCTTCCTGTTTCGCAGAAGATGCGGAGCTAACTGTACCTTTCGGTGGGCGATGGGGTCGCCACATCCGTACACCATAATTCTACGCCTGTAATTATTATTTAGAAGATGTGTTGAATGCTTCTTTAAAACGCTTATTGCAATGGTCACCAAAAAAGAAAAGTTAGTTTACCTGATTTCGTCAATAGAGTTTATAAAATAAAAATGTTTGAAATAAATAAAATCCGAGAAGAGAAATTGTTTGGAGACATATAGATAGATAAACTACAGTCCAAATGTCAAAAGTCAGTGAATATCTAAGCTATATCATCATTTATCAGCGAGACGAGAATAATCGAACGAAATTGAATACACTGACAAATTTCATGACCGTCCAATTTCGTACGTTATCGAACACATTCTCTGAAACTGTCAAAAAATTATTCGTATCTAAGATAAATGGAAAATTAATGCAGGTTTTATTTAAACACCAAACTGTATTTTATTATTAAAATTAGTGAATAAAACTGGAATTAAAAAAAAATTATCATAGGGGTTTCGAATTAACCAAATACTCTTTGCTAGTAGAATATATACAGGGTAGTGCAAAAGCATTTATATATTTGGCTATTAGTACTACTATATAACTACATTTTCACCACCCTGTATAATTTAAATAAAAATTAAATTAATTTCTTACACCAGTCACACTGATTTCAGAACTTTAAAGTTATATAAGAAAAAAACACGTACGACGATTATGATTACCTGTGGACAGATGTTTAAAGAGGAACAATAATTCCTGGGATAACTTTCAAATAAAAGCAAGCCTCATTGAAACGAAATAATTCTAAAAATTCACATGAATGTTTTAGTAATCGTTGTAGTCTGAAGAAGTTCCGTTCCATTGGAAACTTGCAAACATTGCACCAATATTTCAAAAAGGGGCCAAATCGCTTCCGGAAAATTACCGTTCCATTAGTCTGACTTCAGTCGCTGGTAAGCTTATGGAGATGATCGTTCGGAACAAAATAGTTAATCACTTAGAAAAGAATACTTTAATTAAAGATTCTCAACACGGCTTTCGACATAATCGTTCTTGTCTTACTAATTTGCTCGACTTCTTTAATAATATGACGAGAGTAAAACAAAAGATGTTATATACAGGGTGGTCCAAAAGTTCCTATCTATTTTGTTGAAACAATAGTATTTTAGGATAAAAATGTAGTAACATAATTAGATGTATATTTGTTTATCAAGCTTATGTTTAAGATTCGACGTGAGCACCATCAGTGTCTCTGCAAATCTTAAATCTGTCCACTGCATTGCGGAACACATTCTCAAGCATCTCTGGGGTTATTTTAGCGACTGTCGCGACAATATGGGTTCACAGATCTTGCAGGTCTGTAACACTTGTTTTGCAAACTTCAGACTTTATAAAGCCACACGCAAAGAAGTATAATGGTGTTAAATCTGGAGATCGTCCTATCCAAATCTCTGGATTGGACGTGGTGGAAACAGGCCCTGGTTAGCTGATGGTATTCACGTCGAATCTTGGACCTAAGCTTGATAGATAAATATACCTCTAATTATGTTGCTACATTTCTATCCTAAAATACTATTATGTCAACAAATTAGATAGTGACGTTTGGACCACCTTGTACTTCGATTTTCAAAAGGCGTTTGATAAAGTGCCACATAGGAGATTATTAGCTAAACTTCAGTATCACGGAATTGATGATAAGTGTTTCAGGAATTTTGTCGTCAACTATACAACAAACGTAAGTTCGTTTATAGTATTTAATGCAGAAAAATACTAAACTAGCCGAAGTAGGAAAGAAGAAAATGACGATCAGAAGAGACTTACGGAGAAAAACGCAAAATATATATGAATTAAAACAACAGACAAAGAAAACACGTAAGGCAACAGCAAAGAGACATGAAAAGAAAAACTCTGATATGATGAAGTCACCAAATTATAACGAAGAGAATTGACTGCAAATTCCATCACCTCACTATCTGCAAAATTTATACCAAATATGGAAGCTACAAACACGACAAAAATTGCTTCTTCCACCATTTTTTAATGGTGATTACGGACGAGCTCCCTCAAAATACTGCAAAAGCACCACCAAATCCGAAAAATAATGTTTTCGATATCACCGATACTAGAAAAAAAAGAAATGCAAATTGATGGCTATACCATACTAAGAGCCAACAGAACAAAAAGAAGAAAAGGAAGGCGTACTATGTGCATACATGAAAATCATGTGACAAATGATAGTAAGTATCAAATAGCTATGTAGAACTTTTAGCAACAAAAATGAAAAAATTAAGCAAGAAACTAATAGCTATATTAACACTCCAGCTGCAAAATTCTCCGACACCATTAATGATATCAGAAACTTTACAAAACTTTAAACCCCCCAATCCCTAATATTATACTTTGCGGGAATTTAAATTTCCTATTTTTAAATAGATAGGGGATTGCAAGAAATAACAGATATCAGCAGAAAAAGGACTGCCTATTTATAAACAACAGCAGCTTAATTGGTGACGTAAATATAACCCCAACTATAATATCAGATCACAATATTATTGAAATATCAAACTATATGATGATAACATTGCAACATGCACTCTAGAAAACAGAAAATTTGAAATATTTAATCTAAACTCCAAGTCTACAAACTGGGGAGGTATCAAATCAACCATGGCAACAATAAACTGGAAATCCATTTTTAAGGATAAAATAATTGAAGAGATGCGAAAACCAAAGAGAAGACGCTGTAAATTTTGTAAAATCATGTTCCGAGTAAACGATCATGATAAAAGAGAAGTAAATTTGAGAAACAAAATTGGTCACTATGTTGCAAGAGCAAAAAAGTGGTGCAAAATTGCGCAGCCAACATTGCCAGGAAGGTGATCAAAGAAAAACTGAAGAATACCGAGTGTGACATACAAGATCTAAGTAAGACCAATCAGAGAGGGAAGAGGAAGAGGCTGCAGAAGCGATCAAGGAATAATAGTAATCATTCAGAAATTGGCACAGAAACTGACACAGTCCTTAGGGCAACAAATGCGACCCATTGCTCTAACTCCTGTGTTATTATTATTACAAACATCATCGAGGTTCGAACCCAGGACTCAGTGTCTTCACTTCGCTTAAAAGGAAACTGTTACCCACTGAGCTACAGATACTGGGAATCAAGGAATATCTGTAATATAGGGTGGGGCACGGGAATCAAGTGTTTTTTGAATAGCTAGTAATCGGCCATTAGGAATGGGAGGGGCGTGCGGTAGGTAGCATTCCATTCCTGGGTTCATAGCATTTAACTTTAACTAACACTCACCTTTATCTTTCAGGTGCCATCATGGAGCAGTGGACGTTAGAACACCGTATGTTCGCGTATGATCATTTTGTTAGGAGTGGCGAGTCAGTGACAGCAGTTCAGCGTGCGTTTCGCCGCAGATTCAACATTCATCGAAATGACTCTGTTCCCGCTCGTGACACAATCTTACGTTGGGTTAACAATCTTCGAACAGGAGGCTCAATAATGAAAACAAAACCGAAGGGGCCGCAACGCACTGTGCGTACTCCAGAGAACGTTGAAAGGGTCAGACAAGCGATGTTGCAAAGCCCAGGCCGCTCTGCTCGGAGACATTCAGCTGCACTCGGAATCAGCAATCGTACTGTTAGACGGATTTTGCATGAAGAATTACATTTTCACCCATACAAGTTAGCGATGGTGCAGGAATTGAATGTAAACGATTGCCCCCAACGACTGAATTTTGCACAGGAAATGCTTGCACTTTATGAGCAGAATGAAAACATGATGGTGGTAATGAGTGATGAAGCCCATTTCCACCTTAATGGGGCCGTCAACAATCAAAACTGTCGGTATTGGGCTGCTGAAAATCCGCGACAACTCCATGAAAAACCGCTGCATAGCCCTAAGGTTACAGTTTGGTGCGCGGTGGGAAAGTTTGGCGTCATCGGTCCCTATTTCTTCGAACAAAATGGGGTTACCGTTACCATAACATCTGGGCGTTACATTGAGATGGTGAACACCTTTTTCATCCCTGAGTTACGAAGAAGGCGTATTGCTCGTCGACATTTGTGGTTTCAGCAAGATGGGGCCACGCCACACACCGCCAGAGCGTCAATGGCTGTTCTTCGCCCCCTGTTTCCCAACCATCTCATTTCGAGATTTGGTGACATTGCATGGCCCCCTCGGTCCCCTGACTTGTCCACATGTGACTTCTTTCTATGGGGGTACCTCAAGTCACGTGTCTACGAGGACAAGCCCCGTACATTAGATGCATTGAAGGAAGCGATCCGTCAACAAATCATCCAAATCAACAGAGACCTGCTGGGAAGAGTGGAGGCCAATTTTCGTAAACGCCTTCAACAATGCGTCGACGGCCAAGGACATCATATGCCAGATATAATTTTCGGTACATGATTATTATGACATGAAATGCTATGTTCTTACGAATGTTGTTCTACCAATATATTTTCTTTACAAAAATAAATATCATTTTCCTGATTATTCCAAAAACACTTGGTTCCCGTGCCCCACCCTGTACTTCTATAGCTTTAAATTTATTTGAAGATGTAGAAGCTATAAAATATAAAGCTATTTTAAAACTATAAAATCACGTGACTATCAAGCCCTTAAAGGAAGAAAATAATACACTAACTGACGATTTTAAAAAAATGGTGAAATAATATGTGAAACAAAACTTTCTTTGAAGAATTATTACAGGGAGCTTACAGTATATAACAGGTTTTTGTTTCACCTCAGACGATATTGCACGAGCTGTAGGACATCTGAAATTACACTCAGCAGCAGGTGCGGACAAATGGAAGGCTACACTGATTAAAAAGTGCAAAATTAAATAGCTATGTCCCTATCCTGGAGATATTATTCCAATATATATAAAGGAGAGGATAAATTTCTAGGAAAGAACTATAGACCAGCGTCAATGACATTTAATCTTACCAAATTATTTGAAAGAATAGTTAGAGAAAAATTTTATGACCCTTTCGGGGATAGAAAAAATTAAATGATAATCAACTTGGATTCCGATCAGGAACGTCGTGCCTATCACAACTAATAGATAACTATAACAATATCATTGATGCATTCGAAAACAATGATAATCATGATGCAATATACACAGACTTTGCCAAGGTGTTCGACAAGTGTGATTAGAGAATCATATAAATTAAAATATATGTTAATAGCAGGTAAAGTGGAAAAATAGATATACTGTATTACTTTCTTAGAGAGCGTCAGCATATTATCATAGTCCAAGAAATATCAGCATCAGAATCGAGGGTACGTAGCTATGTAGTACATGGAACAGTATTACCTCCACTACTTTTCATGGTTATGCTAACCGATATAGATAATGAAGTAACTAATAATAGTACAGTAAAATCCATTGCTGATGATACAATAATTAACTGAAAATTTAGAAACTCAGCTGACATAGAATCTTTACAAATGAATATAAACAGAATATATAGATAGTCAGAAGACTAAAAGTATAAAATTTAACACCAAAAATTTTTCGGCTTTTAAAATACAGACTATATACCTCAAATACGCAGGAAATTCTAAAAACATCAAAGGCGAAAGATTTTAGACTTATAATGGCTGACGATGTGAAATTTGAGACGCACAAAAAAGATAGCGAAACCAGAAGTAAAGATGGTAACTGGACAGATACTGAGAACCTTTAAAAGAAGGGACAAGAATATAATGATTCTCTTGCTAAAAACCACTGATCATACCAAAACTGGAATATTGCTCAGTTCTAACGTCTCCATGTAAAAGAAATTAGTTAGGAGAAATTTGGCTAAACTTCACAACCCTATATAACCATACAAACAACATTGGAAAATAGGAAAGGCAGAATGTATAGTATTCCTAAACTAATGGCTAAACAGGAAACATCCTCATCAATGTAGGAGAATAGTTTGGTCGTCAGAGGTCCAAGACTAAATAACCAGTTACCAAATGAAATAAGAACTACAACTGGTGTGCATGTGGACACATTCAAAAGAAAACTGGACACCTGGCTCAAGACAATCGCAGATTAACCTGCGTGAGATATGGGATCGACGCACGAAATTTTTACCACGTTACCAAGAGCCACTGACAGGATGCAATAAACTTACTATAAATCGGGGTAATTCGGATCAAGTTCGGAGTAATTTTGGAAGCAATAAAAACGTGAAAAAAACAAAACCCTGAAAATGTAAAAAAATAAAAAATAAAATAAAATGTAAAATAACTTTGGTGCCAATTTCGGTGTTTTAAAAAAAATTAACGTGATTCCAATTACCCCTCGAGACCTGAATTACCCCGTTCTACGGTATTCAAAAGTTTAATACTTCCTTTAGACTTTTTGTAGAATCGTCAACCTTGTGTCTTTTCCAGATTCTACAACTCATTGAATATCGATTTTAACGGCAAGATTTTACACTGGGATTTGTCTCCATTTTCGAAAAAATGTAAAAAAATACAGTTGAACGAATGCTATTCTGTGCGTTTGCGTTGTAATCTAAAATATAGTTTTGTCCTTTTATTCAGTACATTGTTCAAACTTATCAAAGAAATTGAAAGCCCAACAAGTTTCGTCTACTGAACAAACTGTTGAGCAGAGGATTGCTTTGAACACCCTGAATGTCGGGGCACTGAATGAATTATCCTTCCCCTTTTGGTCTTCAGCTAAATATGATAAAAGTAAAAGTATTATAATTTGTGTGTCATAATAACCCTTGGAAAAAAGAAAAGTTTTAAAATTTGAAAAGATAAAAACAGTCCTGTTTAGTGAGCATGTGTGTTTCATAATAACAGTAATTTTCATATGTTTGCGAAAACGCTTGCAATTTACAAGAAATTGTGTTCCTTAAATGAAAAATAAAATATTTGTTGGCAAGAAATTATCTCCTCCATATATTGGAAAACAAAAAATTTACCTGCTTTGTAAAAGAGATCTGAAGTGAAAGCCAGAAGTGCGCTGAGGAGCAAGACTCGCAAGTCTATTGTTTTATACTCCTGTTGATAACCGTATTACAAATCTCCTTCAGTACAAAAATAATCTTGAAGGAATAGTTTTGCTCCTGAGAGAGATCAAACTCGAAAACAGTCAATATGACAATATGAATTGCGCTACCACTAAGATACTACTTGCTGTTGGGGTCAAAGCGTTCCAGTATTGTTCCAGTATTGCGCTTTTCTTATTAAAGTTTAAGCTTCAATTTGAATCTCATTTATTGTCATTTTGAACCAAAAACTTCATAATACATATCCATTATTACAGTACAACTACAAGTCAAGTCAAAATGGTTTTGATTCCACCCGGTCAAGTAGAGCTGTATTGGTAGAGCGACCCTACACATGAGAAGCGTACTTCATACAGGGGCAGACAAGACCCCTGCACAGAGATAGTGTTCAGAATAATCATAAATTTAACCTTCTTTTTAATTTTCCTATACTTTAGCTATTTTGTTCTTGCTCACGAGCACTTTCATGGTAGATGAAATTAGTGAAATGTGAATCTGGATTAGTATGATTTAGAATTTCAGTTCTCACCTTTAAACTTTTAAGCACGACATACATCAAAGACGTATAATATAGTAAAAGAAAAAAGCCTAATAAAACAAGACAAAAAAATGCTAAAACACTGATTTAAACCTGAGTGAAGTTAACTAGTTGTATTCTGAAAAGTTTAATAGTATTCTTTTTTCAATTATATTTTTTTATTTCTTTTCCCGTTTCAATGTTTTAATGTTTTTATTGTTTTATTCAGAGTTTTTTGTCCATATGAACATACGTCCTAAAGTCAGACACTGCTTCACTTTAAATAATCTGAATGAAACTAATGCCAATGGACAAAACTTTTCCTTTCAAGAAAATCACACTTAAACATTTAGTTAATTAATGGTGTATAATCTTTCTTAGTCAGCATTATCGTGAGCCAAACTCCCGAACTCAGTCTTTACTGCGCTTATGGAGAAACGATGAAAACCACTGACTGACTCCGCCGCTGGCTAGTGCTAAGATGAACATTATTTCCTTATTTCTGAACATTAAAACAATATTTCGATTTAGATAGATAGATAGATAGATTTTTTTATGCAGGAAGGAGGGGTCAAGGGCAAATGCCCGCAAAAGCGCCCCTCCCATAAAAGAAGAAGAGAGCCAAAATCAAGGTCCGGGGTTTTCGAGATGCCTAGACACTCTGCGTTTGAAAGATGGGAGGTCATAGACAGGAGGAAAGATGGGTTGAGGAAGATTTTTCCACAGTTTAATATGAAATTATTTAGATAGGTTTAATATAAAATTATTTAGTCTTTCTGATAAAACTATATAGAAAATGCATACTTTAGTTCACTTCTTCCGTGAATGCAAGCGCAATTATGCTCCTGCATGATGACGGTTATTACCTTTTTCATAAAACCACATTTTCACCTTCAACAAGCTTAGAATATGCAATATTTAATAAAATCTTAAATTTTATGGCTTGCTTTCATAAAACTTGAAATTTTATGTTTCTAACATTTCGTACATTCATTAACTGTCGTCATTTACGAGTTTTTATGCCAACGTTTGTAGTCTGTAGCCGAGTGGCCAAGAGTTCGAATTCCGATGTTGCTGTAATAATAACAATAATAATAATAATCTATAATAATAAAAGGACGCGCGCGCGAGTGTGTGTGTGTGTGTGTGTGTGTGTTTTCCAGCCATAGGTCCAAAATGGAAGCAGTTATGAAACAAACATGAAACTTCACGTACATATTGAATAGGTGCCGAGGTTGTACACCTGGCTGTTAATAAATTAAATAATTAAAATATTTATTTAATTTAAAAAATTTAAAAATATATCGCGAGTACATACAAAAAACATGCACGACATATTTTTTTAATTTTGTAAATATTTTACATTTAATTTATTATTTAGTATTTGAATGTCTTTAATTACGATAATTGTATTTTATATACGACACAAATTTTTTTTTGTTCTTTTTATGCTCCTCGCAGCAAAACCCTAATAAAATCTCCACATCTAACCACGATTGATCTACAGCTGGACCTTATTGCTTTTCAGATGGCATCTAGAAAAAGAAAAAAAATCTCTGAAAGAACCCAACGGGAAAGAAAACGCATGGCTGTGGCTGCAGCCAGTGCTCATGAAAGTGAAGAACAACGACAAAGAAGACAATCGCTTAACAGGCAAGCCAGGGCTGCAACACGGGCAACTGAAACGCAAGAGGAAGAGAAAAGGAGACGAATGCTGGATAGACGGGCCAGAGCTGGAACAAGGGCAACTGAAAGTCAAGAACAACGAGAAGACAGACAAAGGATTAATAGACAGTCCAAGGCTGCTGCCAGAGCTACTGAAACAAGAACAAGAAGAACGAAGACAGAACTTCTCTTTTAATTTTTGTAAAGGTTTCGCACGAAGACTCAATTTCTCACGGAAATTATGCTCGTGGTCTGTATATGTGTTCTTACAGCCAAACTTGGGGACTAATATTCGTAGTCAGCGACGCTAACCACTACACTACCGAGACGCATCATATATAAGGAATAAAATTTAAAAGATTGGAATATTATTGCTGACCAACGTCACCTAAACACTTTCACTTCTTATTTGGATAACTTGTGCCTGAAAGCGTGCCACCACATTAATTCTGAACCTATTACCATAAAAAAAGAAGCTAAAAACCTCAACGTATGTCGACAGTTAGCAGCTGACGAGGAAGCTTCTAACAGTGGCTGTATCCTCCAGCGCGGGACACAACGCGAAGAAGAGGCGACGTCAAACCGAAACATCAACGCGCTGGTGGCCAAACTTCCTCAAATCTCCGTGCAGCGGGCTGTCTACGGTTGTTGTTGTTGTTGTTGGTTAGCCGATCAGCCCACCCTGATCGAGCAAGCCGGCGGCACGCAGGTAACCGATCGCCCTCCCCGGAGTGGACCAGAGGTTCAACGCACTAGTGATGTTGTGTTGTGTTCTACGTTGACTAGAGCGGTACAGTCTGTCATAATGTGTTCAATTGTTTGTGGTGTGTCCTGGCACAGGTGGCAGGTGTCGTCCGTGGAGTTGTCTAGTCTGTGTTTATATGTCTGTAAGTTGGGGTGATGTCCACATCGGAATCGTGCCAAGTTAACTCGATCCGATCTGCTCAGGCTGGTGTCTGACCTATCACTGGGTGGTGGCTTTGCACCTACGACCGCATTCGGACCAAGTCGTGTCAGTGGGTTAGGTGTGTGTGTGTGTTTTCTGTACTGTGTGATGTCTGTGGGGCCTGGTATGGAATGGAGTATTTGGTTATAATGTCTCTGGTGTTACCTTAATGGTGCGAGGTGATGGTGCATGATTTTACATGTAGTGGCAAGGGTGTTGTGGTTAGTTGAGGCTGCTGCCATGAATTGTGTTCCCCTCATGTCTAAATGTTCCCTAACTTTCAGTATGTTCGTTTCTGTGTGCAGGTGTTCTGTTGGTGTTGTAAATACCCAAGGGCAACATAAGGAAATACAAACCAAATTACACTAGAGAAATAGCCCACCTCATAAGGCAACGTAACAACCTCAAACATAACACACAAACACCACACATAGAAGCCATAAAACAGCAGATACAACAGCTCAACACAGAAATAAACAACAAACTCAAAGAAAAACAAACAGAAACATTTGGGGAATTCATAACAACACTAAACCACTCCACAGATACATCCAGGCTATACAAGACTACAAACAGCATTACCCACTCTAACAACGGCATTCACACCTCACACGCGGCTATCTGTTGCAGCCAAAATAATATCCGAACATGTACACAACAAGCTAACATTCTAGTTAATCACTACACAAAGATAAGTCACTTAAACAGAGACAACAACCAGAAACACGAAGACAGACAAACAGCCAGACACAAGAAAACCTACAGACTCGACACGACCATTACACCCTTCAATACAAACCAGACCACCAAGATCATCAAAAACATTAAGAATTCGAAGGCTACTGGACCGGACAACATATCTAACATACATCTTAAAAACTTGGGCCCACAGGGAATACTAACTCTCACAAACATCAGCACATATTCATACCAACACTGTAAGGGGTTCCAAAAAACCTTAGCCCCCCCATTTGCAGCTTACATGTTTACTTATATCGAAATAGTTTTTAGTGATTATAAAAATATATAAAATTCTTTATTTATTGCAGGTATTAAAATTACTGTAGCTGATAAAGTGATAATATAATGGCTTCTCAATTAATTGGTGATTCGGAGAGGCAACGTGTGATAGATCGCATACGAGCAATAACATTTCGGGAAGCTCGTGATGCTGGAGCCACCTTTATAACACGTTCATGGGTTGCCAAAAAGTTGCGAAGAAATGAGGACTTCGTCAAAAGAAATTGGAATAAAACTTTGGATGAATGTGAAATGGATACAACCAAATCTGGGTGCACAAATTTGCCACTCTCTCAGGAAACAAAGGACATCATTGAAAGCGTTAGGCGTAAGCGGAAAAACAGCTGTGCTAAACTTTCTAGAGAGATCGAAGTGTTGAGAGGAAAGATCGTTAGTGGTGAGATCATTCGACTGTACCGTCATAGGCAAGGTTTAAAGCCTTGGCATGAACTTCCAAAGCCAAGAAAAACTCAACTTAACATCGATGACAGAATGTGGTTTGCCCATTATCTTGAAGATTGGGATGTGGATGATTTCATGCATTTAGCACGTCGGCCAAACTACCAAAATGATCGAGAGTGTGGGCCACAACACCAGATGAAATCGATGACAATGAACATTATCGCGAATTATTAAAAAGTCTAGAATGTGTTGGTGTGTTTGTTTTGTTCACTGCAAAGAAGCTCATGTGGGTGCTGAAGCCAAATGGTCAGAGTTGGGATGGACAGTATTTTCGTGATATTATTCTATCCCAGCATGTCATTCCTTTCCAAAGAAACCCAAACAATGTTATGGATGTCGATCAGGTCACACTTCTGCACGATAAGGCCCCCTGCCTTAAAGCATTAGCCACTCAACAGTTGTTGCGGAACCATGAGATCGATTTCTTTGGAAATGAAGAATGGCCAGGAAATTCTCCTGACCTGAAAGTCTGTGAACACATTGGATCAGTTATAAAGGACAAGGTTGAATGTCTCTTGTTTCAAGAACCTGCAGCAAATCGATTTTCGAAGGATAAAATGACGCAACACATTGAAACTGTTTTAGCAAATTTGCGTAAAGATCAAGATCTATTCACGTCACTTTTGGCAAGCTACCCAAAGCGAATTCAGGCTGTCTTGGAAGCCAATGGCGGGAACACCAAGTTTTAATTGTTTCTCATTAAATTCAGGATTAAATTCTCTTTTGTAAGGTATGTTTAGTTTTACTGTACCTCTAATGGTTTAGGCCACGGGCGGGGGGGCTAAGGTTTATCGGAGCCCCGTATTATTCCTGACACAGGGAAACAAGGTAAAATTATATTATTACACTACTCAAACCAAACAAAAATTCAACAGAACCAGCTTCCTATACACCCATTACTTTACTATGCACACCTTCCAAAGTAACAGAAAGACTAATCTTACAAATCACCAACCCACACATACCACTATCGCCTACTCAACATGGATTCAGACCTCACCACTCAACCACGACATTACTCACTAACCTCACGCAGCACATCATGGATGGCATCAACTCCAGACGACCAGCTCAACGTACACTATTAGCAACAATAGACATTAGTAAAGCATTTGATGCTATCCCACGCTTCCCTCTCATAAACAAAATACTCAACACAAACATGCACAATAACACCAAAAGGTGGCTGAGCAACTATCTTTCAGGAAGATACTCACATGTCACATTTAATGGCAAGTCATCCAAAAAAAAAGCTTTTTCCGAACGGGGTCCCTCAAGGCTCTGTTCTCTCACCAACACTCTTCAACTTATACATGCATGACATTCCAACACCCATAGATAACAAGCTTAACTTATCATCATATGCAGATGACATCACTCTAACATCCACCCACAACAACATCTACACCGCTACAAATAACCTACAAACATACATAAACAGTATACAAGACTGGCTCACACACAATAGACTCAAAGTAGCCCCCACGAAATCAACCATTACCTTGCTTACAAGCAACACAAAAGAACACCCAATAACTCCACAACTTACACTAAACAACACCAACATTCCACACATTCACAGGACGAAAATAATTGGGGTCAACCCATCTTACTGTACAGATATTGTACAAATACAGCAGTCTGTTCCTTAACCTTCACTTTCATTCTCTGCCGAGGCGTTGAATATACGAATAATCATGGAATCGCTTTTTATTTTTCCTTGTGGGTGTGCATCATTTATTATTTTTCACTTGGTGAATTGTGAAATTTAACCTACATATATATATATACACACATATATTCTCTCTCTCTCTCTCTCTCTTTCTTTCTCTCTTTATATATATTTATATATACAGGGTGTCCCATAAGTCCGGCATCATAGGAGAAATTCATATTTTTCTATTTCTACAAACCATAATTCATATTTTCCTCTTTCTACAGGCCATAATGTCTGTGAGCAAGGAAGAACGAATCCAGATAATTCTATTCATAGGAAATCGGAGTCAAAGAGAGGCCGCTGCTGAATTTAACAGACTGCATCCAGACCGCGAACCAATAACACAGAGTTGTGTCAGCAGACTTGTTGCAAAGTTTAAGGAAACAAGATCTATAGAAGATAAACCACGCAGTGGACCTTCAAGGAGGTCCACTGACGATGATACAGCGACTGCTATCCTGGCTCATTTTAACAGAAATCCCAATAAGTCTCTTCGGCGATTGTCCGCTGAAACAGGAGTGTCGAAAAGTAGCATCCATCGCATTCTTCAGGCTCACAAATGGCATCCATATAAACTTCAGATCCTACAGAAATTAAGCGAAGATGATCCCGACCGGCGGGTGGAATTTTGTGAATGGGCTACGGAACAATATGCTCGGGATGCCAATTTCCCGTCCACCATTCTGTTCAGTGACGAGGCGGTTTTTTATGGAAATGGTGAGGTAAATCGACAGAACACCAGCTACTGGTCTCAAAACAACCCTCACTGGTATACCTCTTCAAAGGAACAAGGTGCATCTCGGGTGATGGTATGGTGTGACAGTTAGAAGGATCGCATCATAGGTCCCCTCTTTTTCGATGAACATGTCACTGGAGGCACCTACCTACATATACTCAAGGAAGAAGCATTTCCCAGTGTCTTGAATGAAGAAGGAAATTTCCCAACATGGTTCCAGCAAGACGGCGCTCCTGCACATTACGGCACCCAAGTAAGGGAATACCTGTACCAACAATTCCCTGGTCATTGGATAGGACGTCGAGGGCCTGTGGAATGGCCAGCTGAAGCCCGGATCTCACGCCACTAGATTTTTATCTCTGGGGCCACTTGAAAGCGCCGGTATACGCAGAGAAAATTAGGAGTGTTGAACATTTGCGGCAGCGCATTATTGGGGCATGTAACACCATTACTCCTGACATCATTCACAGTGTGCTTGCTGACTGGGTATCACGTCTGAATTTGTGTATTGAAAACAATGGTGGACATATTGAGCACGTTCTGTAAATAAAAGCTTTTGTTTTGCCTTTTTTTATTATTTTTCCTATGATGCCGGACTTATGGACACCCTGTATATTTATATATATATTTTTTATATATATATATATATATGATGTAAAATAACGCACTGTCGCGACGAAGTATGAAAAAGGAAACCACTCTTCATTAACAAGGGCTCGCGAGGAGCCGAAACTGTATTGATGTTAAAGAAATAAAAATGTTAGTCTTCCTGAAGTGAAGAGTGGTTTCCTTCATATATATATATTATATATATATATATATATATATATATATATATGATAAAAACGAAGACGTAGAGCAAAAAGTAATTATATTTGGCTGCAGCCGACATTTCGGGCAACTCTACCCATTTTCAAGGCCTAATAAATAAAAGCTAACATTAATAAATGACAAAAATATATGAATGTCGAGAACTAAAACTAATTTAAAGTACAAAATTAAAACTGTTCAAGAATAAAAATTAAAATTACAAAGCAGAAAACAGGCATAAAACAAGGTCAAATAAAAAATAAAAATTATATAAATGACAAAAATATACGAGTGACAAAAATAAAACTTAAAACTTAAAACATTCAAACGTAAAATAGTTAAAAAACTTTACTAATAAAAGTTAAACGAAATAAAAAGTTAAACGAAAAACCACAAGAGTAAACCAAACATACCATGCTCACTTGACAGCCACAGAAAACTGAGGCGAAAAGGAGACAGGGTCACAAGGGAAAATTTTTTTTAGTATGTAGGTATTCTAATTAATATAAAGGGGGTAACAGCTAGAATCAATATTTAAACTGGAGCCCAAATTGTACAGACGTTATGTTGATGAATGATACGTTTGCTTTATTCCAAACGGATAATTAATCAATCAGTTCAGTTTCTAAGTTTTCTGAACACACTGTAAGAACATTGTATTTACGCAGGAAAAGGAAGTTGAAGGTTCTATTCCTTTCCTTGATGTTTTGGTCTCCAAATCTGGCTCGACCGTTTAACTCCTACATACCGGAAGCCCACGTTTACGGGTTTGGATTTTAATTTTTATAGTTTTTGGGATTTTAATTACAAATTAAGTTCCATTCGCACTTTGGTGCATAGAGCTTATAATATTTGTCCGAACTTTGCTCTGTTTCATAATGAGTTTGAATTCCTTACTGATTTTTTCTTTAAAAATGTTTTTCCACGGGATCTTGTAGGAGGTATTATTGGTAAATTTCTTAATAATGTATATTCCCACAACCTTATCCCAACGTATGATGTTCCTAAGAATTGTAAATATCTTGTTTTACCTGATCTCTACCATTTTAAAATTTTTGTGAAAAAGCAATTGCTGAGTGTTGTGAGGAAATTTTATTTTCACACTGATTTTAAGGTTGCTTTTGTAAATAATAATACCCTTGGATGTTTTTTCCGATGTAAGGACAAAATCCCCCCTGCGATGAGGTGTTCTGTTGTTTATTTGTTTACCTGCCCTGGGTGTTCCCAGGGGAACTACGTTGGCAGTACAGTTCGTTCCTTGCAGGCGAAATTTTGCTCCCATATGGGTATTAACCATAGGACAGGGAAAGTTTTATCGAAAAAGGAACAGTCTGCTATTAGAAATCATTCTATCAAGTGTAAGGTTGACATTTCTGTTAACAATTTTAAAATTCTTAAATCATTAAAATGCCAGTCCTCCCTCCGTATTTACGAATCTTTGTGTATTAAATTTTTTAACTCCAGTTTAAATATTGATTCTAGCTGTTACCCCCTTTATATTAATTAGAATACCTACATACTAAAAAAAAATTTCCCTTGTGACCCTGTCTCCTTTTCGCCTCAGTTTTCTGTGGCTGTCAAGTGAGCATAGTATGTTTGGTTTACTCTTGTGGTTTTTCGTTTAACTTTTTATTAGTAAAGTTTTTTAACTATTTTAGGTTTGAGTGTTTCAAGTTTCAAGTTTTATTTTTATCACTCGTATATTTTTGTCATTTATATAATTTTTACTTTTGATTTGATTTTGGCTTATGCCTGTTTCTGCTTTGTAATTTTAATTTTTATTCTTGAACAGTTTTAATTTTGTACTTTAAATTAGTTTTAGTTCTCGACATTCATATATTTTTGTCATTTATTAATTTTAGCTTTTATTTATTAGGCCTTGAAAATGGGTAGAGTTGCCCGAAATGTCGGCTGCAGCCAAATATAATGACTTTTTTGCTCTACGTCTTCGTTTTTATCCTACATGTAAAACTACGTCTCCTTAGGAGGGATCCTATTTCATATATATATATATATATATATATATATATATATAGGGTGTTTATAAAGTCCCTATCTGTTTCAGTGAAAACGTAGCAAAAAAGGGTAAAATTCAATAACAATATCACAGAAGGCATATATTTAATGAATACTTAAGCATGTAAATTCTACATGAGCACCATCAGTATCTCTACAGAGTTCGAATCTGTCAGCAGCATTACAGAACACATTTTTGAACATGACAGGGGTTATTTTTGTAACTGCTGTTACGATACGAACACGTAAATCTTGCAGATCTGTAACCCTCGTTTGACAGACGTTTGATTTGATAAAGCCTCATGCAAAGAAATCCAAGGGCGTTAGGTCAGGAGATCGAGCCGCCCAGGGCCTGTTGCCTCAACGTCCGATCCTCCGATTTAGAAATCGTTCATTTAGGTACTCCCGAACAATGTTTGCTTTATGACAAGGTGCCCCATCTTGTTGAAAGACGACGGTGTTTAAAATGCCATCTGCATGAAGCTGGGACATTTACGTGCTCGTATCGTGACAGCAGTTACAAAAATAACCCCTGTCATGCTCCACAATGTGTTCCGCAATGCTGCTGACAGATTCGAACTCTGTAGAGATACTGATGGTGCTCATGTAGAATCATATGCTTAAGTATTCATTAAATGTTTGTCTTCTATTATATTGTTATTGAATTTTACCCTTTTTGCTACGTTTTCACTGAAATAGATAGGGACTTTATAAACACCCTGTATATATATATATATACATATATATATACATATATATATAATACATATATATTATCTATATATATATTAATTATTTGGTATTATACTGGAGTTATAGAAAACCCAAAGATTAGATCAATAAGTCTTGTTTTAGTTGTTTATAGTTAAACCAGATACAAATATGTTGATGATCAGGTTGGCCCCACTGTCTTTTCATAACTGAATAAATTTTTAAAAGCAAATCCACATTTAATAAATCCCCTTTTATCAAACTTTTAACGTTTTAGAATGACCCAATCATTAATTGATGAGAAGTTTCTACGAATCGTGGAATGAACACACTCTCTACTACACCGAATTATTCCTGAACGCTGATGAGTAATTCAATGGTATTCAAAGAAATATCGTTGACTTGCCCATTACCGTGAATGGCATGGCAACATGAAATTTGTATTGTGTAACTAACACACACGAAGTACAAACGGTTTATGTACACAACGATGCATATTTCACACACATATCCTGTGAATCTTATGTTCTCATATACAGAATGTTATAGTAATAATAATAATTAGACTGGACTCGAGCAAGATGCCAATTAACGCCGACTGTGCGTAGTCTTGTGATCACATGTATACGTTCTCGTGTTCACATATATAAATTATATATATATATATATATATTATATATATATATATATATATATAATATATATAGACAGACAGACAGATAGATATATAGATAGTTATCCACCTACATACAAGCAGCACTGAACGCCCTATCTTTGCCACCTTCTTCGGCTTCGATAGAAATATCGTTCACAGTATAGCCTTTTCTAACTTTCTGAACGCATTTCTTTGAACTGGAGAAAATTTATTAAGGACTATTGTGGAACGAAATGAAGTTAAAGCTTTCGTCCGCACATTTCGGACGCTTTCAGGGAACTGAAATCTAAATTTAATTTA
Organism: Bathynomus jamesi; assembly: GCA_023014485.1. NCBI lineage: Eukaryota > Metazoa > Arthropoda > Malacostraca > Isopoda > Cirolanidae > Bathynomus > Bathynomus jamesi. Next base: position 1,422,724 of record JAJOZX010000381.1, read on the forward strand.
GTTTACAAGATATACAGTATGAACATAAAATCAAGAGGAAAAGAGTGTTCATATTAATAATAATACAAATTATTATTATTATTATTATTATTTGTAGCAGGAGTAGTAGTAGTAGTAGTATTTACATTTGAAGCGAAATAAGCCAGTAAATTAATATAATCCGGTAGTACAGACTCTGATTTTACTGGAACCCTGCATTGTTTGTTATAAAGCAAATTTTTACATATTTTGAAATCTTATACCACCCCGTTCAAGAATCCATCGGGTGTACACCTGACCCCCGCTTGGCTTTTTCAATATGGCCGCCATTTTCCAAGATGGCCGGTGAAACTGAAAAATCCCATATCCTGGTCAATACTTGATGGATTTTGATGATCTTGGTGTCATTTCTAGGGGTTTTTAGGATGATGAGTCGATCTGGAGGGGTTGCAGATACTTTGGGAGTCGTTTTGACCCACATTCGTCAATACTCAAGGTAATTGGAGGTCAAATGCCCCCCGAAATAAGGAATATCCCATATCCCGGGCAGTCGTGGAGATATTTTGGCGATCTTACTGTCGTTTTTATGGTTTTGGGCGAGACTGAGTAGTTCTATAGGGTTTAAAATGAAATTAGGGATTATTTTCCCCATGGTAAGGTGAATTCCAATATGTCTAATTATTCCTCTTATTTTTTTCAGGTTGTTGAGATTATTGCTGATGGTGCTGCCCACCTGGTGGTTTGATGACGTCTTGGTTGTGCTGATTCCAAAATTGTTTTCTGAATGCTGAATATGGAGGATATACCAGGTGAGCATCGTTAATTTTCATTTGCTGAGGATAAATTACTTCAATGCGATTTGTACTCCGAAGAATGGGTAAACAAAATTCTTATTTTTCAGGTTCTACAAAAGCTGCAGACGAATGTTTCTTCAAGGATTTCCTGCGTAGCTGTCCTGGAGGTCAGAAAGGTCTTTCAAATTGTGGGAGGATTCAGAAAATCATAGAGAGCAGCGACATCAGAGGGCAGCCAGATGTTCGAGCGAGACTAGAGCCTCTCTTGGAAGATGGAGCAAAAATCCTTTGTTGTCACAAGAACTGTGTTTCCACTTATGTGTCCAAGCGGAATTTATCAGCATTCATGAAAAAGAGAGAATGTGATACCCCTACAGTGGAGCCAAAAAGACTACGTAGTGCTGTTCTCAGTGAAGGCCCAGTATATGACCCTAAAAAACACTCTTTTGTTTGAAAGTCAGTGAGTGTATATTACCCGAGAAATATGACATCAAAGTTCCGGTGCAATACCGCATTCCAGCATCTAGGTTTATGACCGATAAGCTTGGTGATAAAAAAACAAATTACAAAGATGTGTTGATAGAAAAGTGTAAACTGAAAAATGATGAGCAGGGACAAGTTGTACTCAGTAGGTTGTTGGGCATGAAAGGAGATTTACCGGCTGAAGAAGCCCGATACCATAAAGATTGTATGTCTACCTTTCATGTTGAGGTTGAGAGAGCTTGCCAGAATAAGTCAAGGGTTGAACCTGAAGACCGCCCCTTCATTGCTTTGTGTGTAGAATTGTCGAAGGACAAAATGAAACCATGGAATTCAATTGAAGTAGAGAAGCTTTACAAAGAGTTAGGTGGTGAGAAGTTGTCACGTAGGTCGCTCATTGTAAAAGTTAAAGATTACTTCAAAGACGAAATTGTAGACTTACATGGGGATGGTATCGCTACGTTGTTAGTTTTCAAAAACTATGCTGCCTCATACCTGAATATTGCAAAAGATTGTGAGGAATCTGTTGATATTGATGAGTGTGTGAAGAAGCTGGGCAAGCAAATCGCGAGTGAGTGCAAAAAGAACAAGGAAGAATTCACTTCTTATCGTACTCACATAGACAAATATATTGCTTCCGAATGTATGAGTGATGTTCTTATGCAATTGCTTACTCGTGTAAGTTCGAAATTCTCTGACTCCCTGCAATCCATAATGGTTGGAAACATTGTAGCAAGTGTTGTTACAAATCAGCCTACTCCACTCCAAATAGCACTGGGTGTTCTCATAGGTGACCATAAGCAAATCATTAAAGAGTTGTACAAGTACAATGTAACTTGTTCTTATGATGAAGTGCGGCGTTTTATGCGCTCAGCTGCTGTTGTTGCAGCAAGAGATGCTGTGTGGTCGGGTTTGAATGATGCTGCACTTGCTGGTCTTGTGCAAGTTATAATTGACAACTTTGATGCAGTTATTCACTCCCAAAATTGTAGATTAAACTGTCACAACCTTGCAGCTATTGTAACACAGCCCAGATCACTTGAAAACGACAGTGCGAAGGTCATTCCTAGACTATCAAAACAAGAAATGTCAGTTCCCATAAATTGTGAGCTGGAAGTTGTGCCATACACTGGTCCGAAAAAACCTCCTATGCCCATGGAGGCAACCTGCTCATTTGAGCCTTCTGAGAAGCTTACAAGAGCAGCCGAAGTGTCACTTCACCGTGCAGAAGAGCTAGATCTGGAGTTCTTCAGACGGATACTGTTTGTCGCTGGCACCCCTGAGTACAATGGCTTCAACACCCGCCATTGTAGAGAGGCGGGAATGATGCCAGCTAAGAAGTCGGCCATCAAGTATATGCCACTCATTAATATGAAGCCAGCGGACCACAACACTGTCAACACTGCAATCAACAATGGCATTAAAGTGACGAGGGAGTCCAACCAAAGTGTTTTGGTCATCACAGCAGATCAACAGATCTACAAGGTTATAGTGGACATCCTGTTCCATACACGAAGTCTTCTGACTGATGTGGTTGCCATCCTTGGTGGAATGCACTTGGTGATGGACTTCATAGGTGCGATTGGCAGTCTAGCAGCGGGAAGTGGCCTGAAAGAAGTTCTCTGTGGCACATTCGGATCAGTGGATAAAATGCTAGAAGGAAAAAAGTACCCTCAAAATGCCCGTGCACTTCGCATGCTGACTGAAGAAGCTCTCAGACCTGTATTCTTGAAGTATGGTGAGCGTATCAATACCATGGCTGACTTGATGCAAGTCCTTGAAGAACTGGCCTCTGCTAGCAGAACAACTCGTATGTGGGTTGACATCATCAAGCCAACTTTTCTCATTATGAAATACACACGCAGTACACATGAAGGTGATTATGCTCTGGCCATTCAAACAGCTGAAAATATGTTGCCATATTTCTTCGCTGCTGGGCATCACAACTACAGTAGATATGGCCTCTTCTTCGTTCGATCTATGACGTGGTTACCTGAAGAAGTCTTAGATGCATTTATGAGAGGAGAGGGTTCTATGCATCACATGGATGGACTCTGGAATGGGGTGCCAACCGACCAGTTCCTGGAGAGTACCTGGATGCGTCGTGGGAAGGGCCCTAGTGGTGTCATTGGTAACACCCAAAATCCACAAGTGATGGCCACGTGGGTATACAGCCTCAATGCTCGTGTGAGTCTGACTGCTGACCTCCTAGATATGAGTGAGCACCTAGAAACATTCCATCTGTACCACAAAGAGGAGGCAGGAGGTCGCATCAAACATGATGGAGAAGATCGCCAATCACTTCATGATTCCCTTTCTAAGTGCATGGACCCAATGGATCCAGAGTCACATCCAGGAGGCAACTTATACAATATTCAGACAGGGCAGCTTGCATCTCCAGATGCCAATGCCGATAGAGCTGTTAGTATTGGAAAGACGCAACTGGCACAGTACGAGTCATCATGGCCACAAGGCTTTTATGGCACCATTTCCAAACATGTCATCACCTTTGCAAGTAAAACGAAACATATCAAGGTGGGTGCCCACTTGGTTATGGACCAAGAAGCGATTTATGCACGCGTCATCGGTTTGCTGATGAGCGAACGCGAACTTGACTTGACCCATGTATTCTCAACAGAGCTTGCGGCATACCCACCCGCACTGTTCCAACCAGATGGCTTAATGAGAACTGCAGCTAAGTCCGCATTGAAGCAGAACTTGGGAGTGGAAACATCCTCTCGAACATGGGGTCGACCAACAGCTTGTTATCATGGATGTGTCAGCTGTTTTGTGGACAGTCGACTGGCCTGCTAGTGGCACAGTTGCTACATTTATCCAAACCTTCAAAGTATGGCTACCGAAACATCTTTCTCATGCATCTGTAGTACTAGCTTTTGATCGCTACTATGATTTCTCTCCGAAATCAAGCACTCGGGCAATGAGAAGCAAGAGCAGCAGAGTTCACAAGCTGGACCTCAACACCCCATTGCCTACAAGAGACGCTGTTCTCACGTGCACCGCGAACAAGGAGCAACTAAACAGGCTGCTCTGTGAGCAAATCCTTGCTGACAGTGAGTATCTCGCAACTGTAACCCAAGACCATGAGCTAGTGCTTGCAGGATGGCAGACCATACCGACTTCCATTGTGCGAGGCAGGAGTCGAGCAGCATTGGAGCTCTCATCATCTCATGAAGAGGCTGACGTGATAATAACACAACACGCTATCGCACAAGCTGAGAAAGATTCTGATGCCCGCATCTCCATCATTTGTGATGACACAGACGTGTTTGCCATGCTGACTCACTTCTATGAATTTAAGAAACTAGGCTGTCCCATGATTATGGAGTCTCCAGTGCGTGGCAGAAAATCAGTGGACATCCGAGCAACTGTAACCCAGCACAAAGACATCATCCCACAAATCCTCAAACTACACGCTTTGAGTGGTTGTGACACAGTTGCAGCAATACATGGCATCGGCAAAGCCACTGCCATTGCCACAGCCAAGAAGGGTCGGAAGCTAGACAAGCTGGGGTCCCTTGATGCATGCTTTGACCATATCGAGAAAGAGGCAACAGCGTTCATTGTTGCATGCTATGGGGATAAGAAATCCTCATCTCTTACTGAGTGTCGTCAGCGAGTATGGGCTCAGAAGACAGGGAAGTCGGGAACTGCTGCACCCAAACTATGTTCTCTACCACCAACAACTGAAGCTTTCCATCAAAATGTGCTCAGAGCCCACTACACTGTGGCGAACTGGCTCGATGCATTAAAAATTCAGATGACAAATGTATAAGAAATCTGTGGAAAGCAAACGTAACAAAATTAGACCCACCAGGATTGAACCTGCGACTTCTTGAATGGAAGTGGCGGGCGCTGCCACCACGCTACGACGAGATAAACACTAACACACTAACACAACCTGGTGCATACTTCACTACCCGAGGAAATACGTAAATCTTTCACGACCAGAGGGGTTTATGTGCTAGCCACCATGCACTCGAAGAAATGGCAGCATTTAATTTAAATCTACCTGGTATAACATGCAAAGTTATAGTTGTTTATGCATGGTACGCGTATTGTATATATATATATATATATTATACCTTTTAATCTTTCAGATGTTCCGTGCGATGATTCCTCATTTCACGGAGGTCAGGCCTGTTGTCCCCTCCTCTCGAGTTGGCTTGGTGAAGTAAAGAGTTGGTTTCTTGCGCTCTCCACTTCACAGAGACAGGCACTCCCGGATCGTCTGGAATTGTTCTGAACCAGGCGTCTGGTCTTTTTTTGAAGATATCCATCGCTACACCACTCGTGTTTCTTAGTTCCTTGGGCAGTCGGTTGAACAGTCTTGGTCCTCTCACAAAATTATTTTCCTTCAGGCTTGAAGATGTTCTCTGTCCAGCCTTTAATTTGGGAACAGGACACATTCTTCTTTTCCTACCTTTTACTGTTGTTTGAATGGCTATATGGTTCAAAGTAAGATTAGGGACTAGTTCTTCCATTATTTTCCAAGTGTAAATAATGGTGTTCCTCTCTTCTTTTTTCCACTGAATATAGATTTAATTTACGTAACCCTTCGCAGTAATATAGTTTTTTGCATCCAGTGATCTTGGCTGTGAAGAGAGACAGCTTTGTGTTTTGTGTATGGTTCACGTGAAGTACTGACCGGTCCATTTTCATAGTAGCTTCGGTACGGAAAGGTTGTGCTGTGACATTAGTTAATGTTAAAAGTCTTAAGGAAACGAATAAAAATAAAATTACATTAACCCTTTTAATATACATTACTTCAAACATAGACTTATGGCTACTCTAAACAGCTACCAACAATGAACTCCAAAGAATATACTCGTTTGCATGGCTTATCACTATCAGGTCATCATTAGGTATATACAAAAACAACTTGCGTAATCACAAAGAATAAAATGTTGGTCCCCCTCCTTAAACTAAAATTTAGTCCCTGTAAATGAGTGCAATCAGCAAAACTCCTGAAAATTACTCTCAACGCAAACCTGTCGTTCAATGAAGATCCATGCAACAAATTAGCCAAAGTTGCATACATAATTATAAAAGTAGGTGCAACCCTCCCAAATGAAGTTCAAAGATCAGTATACTACTCTGTGGTATACCCATATCTACAGCACTGCTTCAGCATTTACGGAAGTGCACGACAATATTATTTTAGTTCAGCCTCTGGTGGTCATTCAAAAACGAATAATTAAGAAAATTTATAAATCGATCAAGTATAATAAAATTACCAACATAATGTACCAAGATTTAAAAATTCTAAAACCAGAATATATTTACTGACTACAAACACTGGCTGTTATATATAATATATATATATCAAACTGTGAATAATACTGTATGGCTCCAGAAATCATCCTAAACGAAATATTAGCTTCCTGAACCCAACACTGGTCCGAGCCTGTAGCTCAGTGGATAACACCTTTTCCCGACATTCATGTCGGAGATTCGACTGCCGATGGTCCTGGTAATAATAATCCAGGAGTTAGCGCAGTGAGCCGTATTTTCTGGCCTGAGTGCTATTCCCGTTTCTGGTCCCTCTCACTGATTATTAAATTAAATATTGTTTCGAGAGAAAGCCATCAAACATGTACAGTTGCACTCATTATTTGTAGGACACTCTTGAGAACAGATAGCGACACCTGGCATATATTTGTTGTGTGTACTACAAACGGTTGTAGCATTTTATGAATGAATCTGGGAGTGAGTGAGCGCTGATTGGTTGATTGACTCATTGCCAAATGTCTTTAGAACATAATTATTTCCATTCATCACTCTGGTTTACATATTACTAAGGAAACGTAAATGAATAATTAAATATAAATTCAAGAAGGGGATATATATATTTTAACAAGGAGGATGTCAATGAAGTGAATAAAAGGTGGTCTTGCAAAAACTAAAAAAAACCTTCGGTCATCAGCCTGTCATCCTGAACGAAATGAAGTTTTAATGTATAAAAACAGAGCAGTTGGTAGACATTATTGCACCCTGAGCAAATTCCAAATTTATTTATTTATGTATTTACTGTCAATATTGAACATAGATTCAGATATTATTTTGTGTTATTAAAAAGACAGCATATATAGGCGGTTTATGAATGAAAAAAAAATGTTTTGATGCATATTAAATTTTAATAACATTATAACATTACCAGATTGATGGGTATCTGTAGGTTTCATACGTCACTGCTTAGAATATCTTCCAACTGGCAAATGGACAACAGCTGAATAGATACTACTGGTATGGCATTGTTATATCCGAAGCAAATGTTATTGCTAGATCAGCAACACTGATATAGTAATAAACAGTCAGTGAGAGAAATATTATTTAGAAACGAAGAATGTTTTGTATTGAGGCAGCATCACAAATGTATATAATTGTTTTGTATTAATAAGTTCTATGTTACAACTTAAGTGTTGAACCACTGCAGGTGTGACTCTTGGCGGTCTCTCACCTTAAAGGAGAGAATTACAGAAAATAAAACTATTACAATGATTCATATCAATAAGCATAGAGCCATTTAAACAATAATATTTGGCAATTTTGCAAAGGTGTTACACATTCATAATTACCATTATATTTGAGTGATATTTTATACATGAACACAACAAATTTAATATCTTGTCCAGCCGCCGTTAATGTCTATCAGACTATGACTTTCTGCAGTCGATGTGGTAGAGAAGCAATATGATTATATAGTAGCCTATGGATCACCAATTTGATGTGGCTTTGAAAGTTGGCTTACTATAATTTATGAATTAAATTGAAAGAATAATTAGGGTCACCAATTCGGGGCCCAACACAAACAAACAATATTTAATAAGGAGAGAGAAATCACTTTGTTGTTTTGTATTTAATTATAAAAATAAATGAATTATTTGTTCATAGTGATCAACAATTCTGTATACGGTAATGAATGATTACACTGGTCAACAAAAAAACTTTTTTCTTGTCACATGAACAAAAATGGATGGATCTTATAGGATTTTTACCGCTGAGTTCAACAAATTACTTTAGAATTTGTTTATCACCCACCAATATTGAGTGAATCGAAAATTAAATTTGGACTAATTTATAGACGTAATAGCAATATCAAAGTAGAAAATGCATATTGAACTCACCTAAAATGTCCACTGAGCGAAATCAAGCGAGTAACTGACAAATGAAAGTCAACAGTGACGTGCAGCAATTTATAAACAAAGGGAGAAAGGTGCAGACCCCGCCCCCTTCCTATTCTGACTCAAATCCTAAAGCCGGGTTTACACGGTGAGAGCTACTCGCGCGAGTAACTATCATGAGAGTAACTATCGCACTACTTGCTTCATGTCAACTACCACGCTAGCTGAGATTTACTAGCGCCGCCCACTCTCGCGCTAGTAATTTCCCACTCTCAACAAAGTTGGTTTCTTCCAACTTTTCAGTTTACTGTCATGCGAGTTCAGACGTGGACTGTGGTTTTTTTTTACTGTGTTTGGAATACTGTTTATATTTATTGTTATAATTGTTTGTGCAGAATGTCCGATAAGTGGAACACAGATCAAATTATTCTATTTTTAGAAAAATATTTAAAACATAGATGTTTGTGGGATACCACAGAGGAGCTATATAGGAATAGAGATGCTAGGACAAGTGCGGAACAACAAATACTGAAAGTAATGAAACTTGAAAATGTGGACATTAAAGTATTTCGTAATAAAAACGAAATATTAGAAATACTTACAGACAAGAGGCATCAAAAGTTATAAAAAGTAAGAAAAGTGGAGCTGGGACAGAAGACGTATATACCAGCAAATTATCATGGTTTAAATTGGCTGACAAATAAATCGCCTGTTGCAATGTACCGCAAAGTAATTTCCAATTTTATTTTGGCAGGCAGCGCTCTTCTCATGCATGTATCCTGTTTCTGAATTGCAGTTGTAACATTCGTTAGTAAAAAGTCAAACTGAATTTTATCTAGTCGTAGAAAATTATTAAAGCTTCTTTCATCTTCCCCTCGGAGTTCCTGTAAAAGTAAATTTGAAGCACCTGTTTCTTTTCTCCTACCAATCCATTTTCTTACCCATATTCTACGTTTTTTTTTTTGTGCGTCTAATTATTTCACAAAACACTCGGGTTGCCGCAGCGACAACCTGCCTTGATAGCATTTCGATGTCAACTATCACTGCGAGTGACCACCGCGTGTCAACAGCTACTCTCACGAGACTATCTCATGAGAGTACTCTCATGTCCAGACATGAGAGTTACTCGCGCGAGTAGCTCTCACCGTGTAAACCCGGTTTTAGTAATGTAAATTCGTGTGTCACTCTAAAACTTCGGGTGACAGAAAAATTCTGTTTTGACCTATATGTAAAAAATTACATATAGTTCAAGTAAAAGTATCTCTGTGACAAAAACTTTGTTGACCAGTGTTATTAGCAATGAGAGATGGTCTATGCAGTATAAGCGTTAAGTGAATACAGTAATGACAACAAACACTAATTTAGGTAGGCTAATGAGTTTGCGGCAGTGAACACACAATAATAAGTAATTAAGCCAACAATAACTGAGGTAATGAAACTACGATATTGGTACAGTAAACGGAATAGGCAAATAAAAATAAAATATGTAAATGAGCAATTAAACAAGCGGATACAAATATGGTAAGAAAATTTAATATGATAAAATAACTGAGCAGGCCTACTGTAGTTGTAATTGGAAAGTTAGTTTGACGGTTGTTTAGGTACACGTTTAGGCTCACTCGATTCGGTAGAGTTTGTGAACTGTTCAGCTTTAAATCCTGAATAATCTAGCACGACGTAACAAAACACTGTAGGCAGAGTGAAGGCCTACAAGAGGCTTACCGACCTGCGATTTCGACGTGGATAACTTTGAAGACTGAAGAAGGCCTACGTGAAGGTTGACCGTATGCGTTTCAATGGAGATGATCTGAGGACGTACAGACCTACCGGCAGGAGAATGTGTTTATGGCCCGTTCGTAGACTTGTTGAAAGGGCGCCGATCGAATTGTGATGAAGGATGAGTGAAGCCAGGGCCAGAAGGATGACACCGGTAGAGTGATGTTTGCTTCCGGCGGGATGAAATTGTAGGTCGCCTCAAGTGGTGATTGACTTCGTGTATTGGTGAACTGTTGTTTCAAAGACTGAGGCCGGCTGAGATCGAACGGCGCTACGTGAAAGTAGAGATTCACGAGAAGGAGCAACTAGCAGATGAGAACGATATTTAGTGAACTCGGGCTTATATAGGTTCGGAAGACGCGTGGTTTTTCGCGGGCCTCTTTGGAAAGCACCCAGCACAATTTTCTTTTCTTTCCTTGAATCCACGTGTGTTTTTATTGCTCTCTGGTGATTTACAGATGTTTGGGAATGGCGAGAAAAAGAATTTCAGGTTGGTCTCTGCAATTATATACCGGCTGCTGATTCCTCATGAGCACCTTCCACTCACTAAATGTGTGTTGTAAAAGTTGGTTCGTTGTTCGTTCCTCCGCTGGTTCCCATACATTTACAGTATTGGCCCATATATTCTCGATGGGATTCATATCTAAACCCTTACTTGGCCAATCCAGAAGGTCGATACTTCTTTGCTCAGAGAATCAGCGTGTGACGATCCGTGCTGTGTGAATTGGGGATGCAACTGTTTCTGCTGAACTAACGCCTGAATTCTGGGTTCATTTTCGCTCAAGGTGCAGCGTATTCAATGTGCAGCCGTTTTCGCAGTTTGTTCATTATGAACATCATTGCTGAAAAGCCTGCCTCACAACGATAACTTGTTGCAAACGGAACCAGCACTTTCTTTGCTTCTTCAGCACGCGAAGGATACTCCCCATCCACTTTTGCCCAAAATGTCTCGAATTTTTCTCTGCAAACTCAAACTTCAGAATAAGATCTTGTCGCATTTTGAGGAATTCTGCTTTCAGTTCAGGTGAGTCACTGCTTTACAGGGCGTAATAAGTGAATGGCTTCTTTTTAAGATAACATGGCTGCATATTAAATATGTACGAATTCATTTAATGTCCATAATAAGGATGTTGATTGTAGATTTGACATATAGTACCTACACAGAATCTAGATTAAACTAGGTTCTGTAGGTAGAAATTTAATTTTTAGCATTTATTTAGCCAACGCGCTACTATGAACACCATGTCAGTCTCGGAAAGTCTATAATTCTCCTCGTGGTATAGCAGTTCATCTTTTGTAACATTGCGGCCACGACCTAAACAGTTAAACAGTCTAACTTGAAAAAACAGTATTTTTCACAAAACGAACACTAAAAACAATTTTCAGGAATTCCTTTTTACCCCGGGAAATATGAAAATTACCCCCACTTCGGGACCCGCTGCGCTACACAGACCATCACATACTTATAAAGTCTAGCATATATCTGTGGCAGTGTTTTTCAACCTTTTCTAGGTGAAGGGACCCTGTAAACAACATGTAAGATATTGTGGAACTCAGATATTCTCGATCCATTCTATCCCCTTCGTTTTGTAAGCAAAATGATGGAAAACTATGTAATAAATCAATTACATATTGTTACGAACAAATATAATACATCATTCACCGCTTGTTACAAAATACCCCTTTATTTCCGTTCTAACTTAGTTCCGTCTACATATTCTGAACTATTGGGCTTCAGTATATTATGTTAAATATTTAGTACACAACATATCAGAACCCTTAATGTTTTTTCGCTGAACCCCGGTAGAAAACAATAACGTATGGGCTAGTGGATATTTTCGCTCATCTATCGTTCAGTAGATTCTATTCTAACAACGCTTTAGGTAAAACCATAATATAGAAAACTCAGATAGTACTCTTGCAAGTGTGTGAGACACACGACGATGCAATATATTGGTTTCCTTTTAAGCTGATAACTATCATTTACGTGCTAAGTAGCATTCAACCAATATGTCTTATCTGGGAGATGGTAAATTGAACATGCTGACAATGTTTAACACGTGTTGTTGCATTGCATGTTATGTGTTACATTGTTTATTCATTGAAATGTCAGTGAAATAGAAGATTACAGGCTTGCCGATATCATCAACACTGTCATCACGTATTATAGTTTTTATTTATAAAGTATACAAGAACATTGTTTTATTCACGTCATTGACATTCCTCTTGTTAATATACAGCATATCTCCTTCTTGAATTTATATTTAATTATTCATTTATGTTTCCTTAGTAATATGTCTAGAGACCGACCGGAAATTCCTTTCCTCGCTGTTCTCAAACATCATGGAATCAAAACAAAGGCTATAAAACTCAAACACGTAAGCATGAAACAGGCCCACGGAGGAAACACATATTTTGTGGTATTTCCCAAAATGCCCACCAGAGGACGTCACCAAGGCCTATAAAATGCGAGTTCTTTCTCAAATCACAGTCACTTGCCATTCTCTCGTTTTTGTCGTCATATCTCGCCCTCAGCTCCTCCGTCAGTAACACCATTCGTCACGCCACCCGCTCTCCGGCCTTCGCCGGAGAGTGGCCCGCCGTTCCTTCAAGGCCCCGGTCGAACATACATGAAGTCTATCATCAAGTAGGATCATCTACAATTTCATTCAGCAAGAAGCAACATCACTGCTGCAGGATTTCCGCTGGCTCCCTTTTCAACAATTCTCAACCGGCCTTGAACACTCAGCCAGTAAAGCCAGTCCGCCTTAGATCCATCTACATCGAAGCCCATGTTCGAAAACATTCTCGGAGGCCACAAAACTACTTTTGTCTTCATGTTAAGCAAGTCCGCGTAGCCTACATAGTGTAACCTCAGCCTAGAGCATAGGCTATCTTCAGTGTGTTCACAAACAACCGGCTAACTAACTCTTCCAGTACGACTGCGGTAGGCCTGTTCAATTATTTTACTGTATTCAATTATTTTGCAGTATTTGTATCCGCTTGTTTATTTGCTCATTTATGTATTTATTTTACTTGCCTAATCTGTTTATTGTACCAACACCGTACTTTCATTACCTCAGTTATTATTGGGCTTAATTACTTATTATTGCGCGTTCACTGCCACATATCTTCATAGCCTCCCTGAATTAGTGTTTCTTGTCATTATTATATTCACTTAACGCTTATACTGTATAAACCATTTCACATTGCTAAGAATCAGTCCTTGTAATATAGCACAATTACGTATACTGTACAGAATTGTTAATCACTGTAAACAAATGATTCATTCATTTTTCTAATTAAACACAAAACAACAAAGTAATTTCTCTCTCCTTATTAAATATGTTTGTTTGTGCTGTGTCCCGAACTGGTGACCCTCATTATTCATTTCAATTTAATTCATAAATTATAGTAAGCCTACTTTTTAGGCCACATCAAATTGGTGGTGTGTAGGCCACTTTTTTACAGTCATATGCCAAAAGAACCATGCCCACCAAAGTTTACATATATTACGCCATATTATAAGCATTAAGTCTATTATTTTATATTCATTTTTTGGATAACAATTTCTATGCTTAGTCGTGCCAGGCAAATTTGATCGCGTGCCCAAATGGGAACGCGTGCCATAGGTTCGCCACCACTGTTATATGTAATCCAAAGTGATGAATGGACATACTTATATGTTCTAAGCACATTTGGCAATGAATCAATCAACCAATCTGTGCTCACTCACCCAGATTCATTTATAAAATGTTACAACCGTTTGTAGTACACTCAACAAATATATGCCAGGTGTTGCTATCTGTTCTCAAGAGTATCCTACGAATAATGAGCGAAACTGTACATTATAAATCCAAATTACATTATAAACCAATTACTCTAAATTGCATTGCTAGATCTTTATGTTCTACCATACCCAACTCTTAAAACGACCTCGATCAAATGCAAAAAAAGAATCAAACATACTAAAAATAGTGTACAAAAAAATGAAAGCTAAGTTTTTCAAACCATACAAACCATACATCTACTTTATATTCCTTACCTATTTTTTATTTCAACCTTCTTTCCACGTTACGTTCTCGCAACATCCCAATTTCACTTAAAATAACTAATTTTATCCCTGTATACCCATAAAATTTTCTATAATGCCAAGCTATTTATTATATAAAATTCTCATAAAATGCCAAGCTATTTATTACACAAAATTCTAATAAAATGCCACGATATTTAATATTATACAAAACGAGTTCAGTAAATAAGGTAACAAGCCTTACATTTAGAATCCGTTTATTGACAAACATATTGATATACATACAAGTCAGAAGTTCATTGGTACACTACTCCAAACCCGTTGAGACAACTGTCCCAACGCGGCACCATTGATTCGATGCCAGCATGCCTTGACACTAGTACTGTAAAATTCATGTTCACTGAGCTAAGAGAGTAAGTAGTATACCTGAAAAAATGTAGAGTGCAATAAAATTGCATGCAACATGATCAATAATTGCAGCATTGCATCTTGCAACATTACATACAATAATGGAATTAGACCGTTCACGAAGGGAGAGGGGGTTATGCATGAAGGGGAGGGAGTGACTAACCTAACCTAACAAGGGAGGAGAGTAGGGGGTTAAGCAAGAAGAGGGACGGGGAAGGGGGAGAGGGTAACCCAACCTAACAAAGGTAATAAAACAAAAAAATGAAAGAGAGGAAAGGAGAGAGAGAGAGAGAGAGAGAGAGAGAGAGAGAGAGGGAGAGAGATGTTCTCGCTGCGGTGTCTCGAAGCATAATGGAGTCTTGACGAGCGATCCTGGGCGGTTTAGGATCACAGCCAGTTGGCTTAAAAGGCAGCCATGACACAGCCAGTCGTACGGTGTAAACGGCTGTCAGTCAGTTTCTTTAGAAGACAGCCAGAGAATACAACCAGTCACCTTAGATACACACATACTGTACATACACATTTCTGGCGTTTACGTACAATCTTTAGAAGCACAGCCAATCGTATAGCGTAAGCGGCTCACAGCCAGTTCGTTTAGAGTGTAAACAGTCAGGGACACAACCCCACCAGTTGAAACAACCAGAAAATACAGCCAGTCACCTTAGATACACACACACACACACACACACACACTGCATCGTTTATATATATATATATATATTCTTCATTTCCATTAATAGAGACATTTGTTTACATGGTTTAAGGGAGAACTAAAACACAACTACATCGTTATATCTAGTTAATATATATCATTCATAAAATACATTCGGTAAATATTTACAGGGTGTTTCAGGAGGAAAGGTCAATACATCGGGAGGTGATAGTATCGGTTATTGTGAGAAAAATAGTTAATATGAACATGTGTCTAATTCTGAATGGTTACGGAGATAGAGCTGTTTGAATCTGATGCGCGCGCAGCTCTTCCTCCCCCTTCCCTCTCCTATAACCTTGAACCATGTAAGCTGTAATGTAAGCATGTAACATAAGCCAATCGACAGCTGACTGTTGTGAGTGACATTGTTTGGTGTTTGTGGCAGTGTTAAGAATTCCACACACCTTCACACATGCTGAATATGCAGATATGGTGCATGTCTACTGTTTTTGCGATGGAAGTGCAACAGCTGCTGTTGCAGAATACTGTCGACGGTTTCCGAACCGCAGAATTCCGGATCGAAGAGTGTTTACCAGGGTTTTCAACACATTGCGCGAGATTGGTACACTTCCCAGCGCTCATGTTTCATCTGAACGTGAAGGTCAACAAGATGTGGATGAAGTGGAAAACATTCTTCAGTTGGTAGAGCGTAGTCCTACTACTAACTCACGAAGAATTTCTACACGTCTCGGTGTACCACACACAAGAGTATGGCGAACATTACGAGAGGAAGGCTTGCATCCATATCATGTACAGCGTGTACAACACCTTCAACCAGGAGACGCTGCCATGCGACTGGAATTTTGTCATTGGGTAAATGCTAATCGCCGATTGCTTCGATTAATACTGTTCACCGATGAAGCTACTTTCACCCGTGACGGTATCAACAACACTCGTAACTCTCGTCGATGGTCAGACGAAAATCCAAATGTCACTGTGGAAACAAGTTTTCAACATTGCTTCTCTGCCAATGTGTGGTGCGGTATCATCGATGATCAGCTGATTGGCCCTGTTACTTTAGAGAATTGTGTTTCAGGACAAAGTTACCTAGAATTTCTGCAAAATGAATTGCCAGGACGATTGGAGGATGTTCCTTTGGCTACACGCGCTGGTATGTACTTTCAGCATGACGGAGCTCCTCCACGTTCTACCCGTCTGATGATGCAATACCTAAGTCAAACTTTCCCTGGTCGATGGATCGGCCGCCGTGGTCCCATTCAATGGCCACCAAGGTCTCCAGACCTCTCTCCGTTAGATTATTGTTTGTGGAGGTGGATGAAAAGTCAAGTTTACAAAAGAAAGGTGGATACACGAGACGAATTGCTCACGCGCATTTTGGATGCTGCTGCCTGCATAAAGGAACGTCAAGATCAACTCAGACGAACAACACGCGATTTCGCACACGAGTTGCAAAGTGCATTGAGGTTGACGGTGGGATTTTCGAAAACGTATTGTAAACTGTAACAAATTTGTCATTTCTGTATATGATACCATTCAAAATGCCACTGTTTAAACATTAAATGTTAGAAACAGTAATTGGTTTCTCTCTCTTGATTACCATTAACAATACTTTTGTATTTGTAGATTCAAACAGCTCTATCTCTGTAACCATTCAGAATTAGACACATGTTCATATGAACTTTTTTTCTCACAATGACCGATACTATCACCCCCCAAAGTATTGACATTTCCTCCTGAAACACCCTGTATACACATTAGATGCAAAACAGGACTAATCCATGTATGATTTATATAACACATACTGTATATTTACATCAAACATAAAAATAACACGACCAGTAGGGAAGAATTGTATATACAATAGACGCAAAACAGGAATAATACACACAGGAGTTATTTAATATATATATACATATATATATATATATATATAAAGAACGACGCTTGTGTAGAAGAGCGTCCACACAAGATGAGGAGAGAGAACGAGCAAATGAAAAATGAGGCACCTCCCAGGAATCGAGCCAGGGATCATCCAATTGCCGGTCGGATATGCTAACCACTGCACCAAGGTCCCCGATCGGTTACAACCCGTAATTCTCATACATACGAGCGGAATCGAATGCCCTGAGGGGGCAACTTCTCATGCCGCACATATATACATTTTAACTGCAAACAATACACTGTATATTTAATGTAATGAACGACGCTTGTGTAGAAGAGCGTCCGCACAAGATGAGAGAGAACGAGCAAATGAAAAATGAGGCACCTCCCAGGAATCGAACCCGGAATCATCCAATTGCAGGTCGGATATGCTAACCACTGCATATGTAATATACAGGGTGGCGCAGAAGTCGCGCATCATAGGAATTTTCAGTGTTGATTATAATATATTATTTATTTTCTTTTAGGTAGGGGATGGCTGCGAAATTAACAATTGATGAGAGTGTGAGCTTGGTTTTAATGCATGAAATACCAGGTACTACAAATCAAACGATACAGGTGAAGTTGTTGTTGAATGGTCAACGGTACATGGTTCGAACATCATTGATATCGTACATGATTTGGTGAGAAAGTGGGATAGGCTATCACCAAAAAGATGGGAACATATTAAAGCTAGTCTACAGCAAATAAAAACATTCCAAAAACACTGATAGCTAACCAGAACAGGTCAAAAGACTTGGGACAAGCAACGCATGTATCACAGCTGAACACGCCTTTGCTCCCGGCGGTAACATCTCTTAAGAGGAAAAAGAAGAGATCGAGCAGCAACGCACAACCCTATCCGCGCGCCTCTAAAACAAGCAAATGGTTAACATATTAAGAAAAAGTTATTATGACATTTTTAATCCAGCTTCCTACGAGGGTGTTAATAGACTGTACAGAGGCGTTTATAATAAAGGAATAGAGAAAAATTATGTTGAGAGGTTTTTGAAGGAGCAGGACACCTATACACTTCATAAACCGGTGAGAAGAAGGTTTAAAACTGCCAAGACAGTAGCCGCATCGATTGATTCTATTTGTCAGGGTGATTTAACTGACATGCAAAGGTATTCGGCGTATAATGGCGGCTTTCGATACATACTATTCATAATAGATATATTCTCTAGATATATGTGGCTAATACCTTTTTAAAATAAGTCGCCTGAAACAGTTGCTAAAGCTACAAAAGCGCTGATGTTGAAGGAAAACAGGATCCCCAGCTATTTTTGTACGGACATGGGAAAAGAATTTATAGGCTGAGCTTTCCAGAACATGTTGCCAGAGTTTAATACGTTATTACACTAGCAATTCTGTGCATAAAGCATCTTTAGCCGGAAGAGTTCAGCGTACCATAAAGGAATGCATGCATCGCTATTTCACTCATAGAGATATATACATACAGATATATAGACATTCTGGAGTCGCTGGCATTATTCTACAACCGTTCACACCACGGTACGATTGGTACATCACCTAACGAAATTTTAAAAAGAAGTAAGCATACAGAACGTGAGGTGAGAAAAGATAGTCGCAGAGCACTACCACGCACTGTACTTTTCAAAATGAATGATTATGTGACTGCCGAGCTCGGGGAATAAATTCGCGAAAGGATTTGAGCAAGGCTGGACACGTAAGGTTTTTAAACTTAGATCTATGAGGACTAAAAACGAGGTGATGATGTTTCACATTGAAGATTTGAATAGTTAAGAAATTGCAGGGAGCTTTTATGGCGACGAGTTGACAGAAAGTGACATTTACTTTTGAAAAAAAAGTGTTTAAAATTGAAAAAATTTTAGGAAGCAAGGGTTCAGGAAAGAGAAAAATGTACCTAGTAAAATGGCTAGGGTATCCAGAAAGCTTCAACACCTATATAAAAGCTGATGCAATAATGAAGCTTAAATAGTATACAACATGGCGCCAAACCACTTCTACGTCACATTCCCGTCCTCTGCCTCTCTGCCTGTACATCCTAACAATACCCTGTCCAACTTTATAACAGAACTGCATGGCTCCATTGATTTGGGTCGTGAATCATATGAAATTGGAATATGCGAATTTCAATTGACCACCAAGTTTTTAAGTAGTGATAAGAAAGAATCCGTTTTCATGGTTCTTAGAAGCCACGATGAATGTGAAAAGGCCGGAGTAACTCGGGACGGTACTATGCGCACAACCTGAAGCGGTGAGTTGTAGTACTACAGTACAAAAGTAACACTTGGGCCGCGGCATTATGATACAACCGAGGATATTGTGAGAGACTTAAATGAGCAGAAATATTAAGGATAAAGAAATGTTCAAAATTATACCTGAGGGTAAATATGTTCTAACCTTCCAGAGATACTTTTCATGAGTCACACCATGACTTTTTCAGTTTATTGTACCAGCTAAAATTAGAGAAATTGCCCACTGGAGAATCTCCCCCGGACATGTACTATATTTACAGCAATATCGTGGAGCATCAGTTTGTTGGTGATACCCATGCGCGACTGCTGCGTATCGCCCACATTCCCAATCATAGATGAAAGAGTTTGAGCATTATATACGAGAAGCCTTATTATGTCAAAGTCGCAACTAACCTACTGACCAGTATCTCAATATATACAGTATAAGAACAATTGAAGGGATAAAGTTTCCATACGGTGACGGGGGCTTAACATTGAACTTCACTTCCGTCGTACTGCGACAGAATGACCCAAAGGCCATTCACAGTCTACCGAGGGGTGAGATATCAGCATGGGGGCGGGATTGGGTCCATTTTTTAACTATACTGCGTACGGCTGTCCCCTTGCTGAAGAATGGTGCCAGATATCTCGGCAGTAATCGAGTTGCCAAAGGGCTAAACCTTGCAATGCTGGTTATATAACATATTTTGGTGTTTTTATTATCTTGAGCCCATACACAATGAAGAACAGCCGGGTGCCAAATTGTATGTGTTGAGCATTTTTTTTTAGCAGCAAAGAAAAAACCTGCCTGTTTATCTTATAAATTTTAATCACATGGACTTTATATAAATTTTTGACATACGAGGGTAATTCAGTAAGTATCCGCACTTTTTATTTTCACATCTGATAGATTATTTATAAACACATCACTTCTCAACATAGTCTCCTTGTTTCTCAATACACTTAGTCCAGCGACCTACAAGCTTCCTAATGCCATCACAAAAGAATGTTTTTGGCTGTGTGCGTAGCCAGTCATGCACCGCCTCCTTTAGGTCATCATCGCCTTGGAACCGCTGACCTCTCAAAGCGTCTTTTAGTGGTCCAAACAGGTAAAAATCCGGAGGTGCCAGGTCTGGACTGTAGGCTGGATGGTCGAGAACTTCAAATTTAAGTTCTTGAAGGCATTTTCTAGTCTGTGCAGCGGTATGAGGGCGCGCATTGTCGTATAACAGAATAACACCTTCCGACAATCTCCATTTTATGCGAATTGCTTGCTTTAACTCATTCCGAAGCATGTCAGAATACGATTCACTTGGTATTGTAGTTCCACGCTCTAGATAATGTTCAAGGATAGGGCCTCGTGTATCCCAAAACAGTATTAGCATAACTTTACCTGCTGACGGCTGCGCTTTGAGCTTCCTTGCAACGGGAGATGTTGGATGCTTCCATTGCATGCTCTGTCGTTTGCTTTCTGGTTCATAGTGATGGATCCAGGTTTCATCTCCAGTGATAATTCGCTCCAAAAAGTTTTCACCTTCATTATGATACCGCGCCAAAAGACGAGAGCAGACGTCCATACCTGGACTTCAAAAAAAAAGAAATGTTCTAAACGCATGAAACCTATGGTTGACCACTTTTTTAATTGATATAAGCTAAGGCTGTGCACTTGGGGGTCATAGACTGATTGCTACTTGCCGAAAGAGGTATCACTATTTCTGACGCGTCATGGCACGTTTCATCCATCCAAATAGTTCGCAATGTTGTAAATTTGAGCTAGCCCTCTTTGATATGCCCTCTACACAGGCATCTATAGAACACACGGACTTTATTACAGTTAATCCGTTAAACACTATTAGCTGTCCGAGTGCTCCTATAGAATTCGTGATTCTGAGCTCATGCCCTTACCTTTTGGACCCAAGCTGTATGCATATATACGCTAAACTACGAATAACGCTTTCAGATGGGTCGGATTACGAAAAGACTACATCATATATCCAGAGACGAACTTCCTACACACAATATTCAGTCAGTGTGACATATATTTAAACCAAGCTAAAATCTCGGCAGTATCCGGGTACTACCACCTACGATCCTACATGGAAAATGTACTCAATTTTTAAAAAGAAGCGAAGGACACCTTTTCAACCGCCGAAGGTTATTATCAGTCTAAAGATGAAAGTAGTATAAAGAGTAAATTTCAAAAATCTAAAAAGAAGATTTATGACATGGCCATCTGCACACAGATTTCACGTTCCAGAAGTTGCTTGTGAATGGGGTCGATATGAAATTAAAACTCACCCGTACGAGCTCTGAGATTTGTTTAAATCTGGGTGCTGAACAAGAAGAGGGTGCCGCGTACGGCGTGTGAAATTAAGCTCTGCTGAGCAGATGGAACTTAAGAAAAATTTACTCCATGCCACAGTGAAATACCCAATTAATAGAGTCTAAATGAAAGTGTTTACAGTCCCTTCAGGTTTAACATCTAAGCAAATAGAAAATGTTGCTCTAAGGATTCTGCCTAAAAGTAAAAGGATATTATTTGGAATGCAGGAATACGCCTCTGTGAATGAAAAATACAAAAAAAAATCTGCATTTAAATCCGAAAATTTCGGCTTTAAAAATGTAACTCTGTATGTCAGTGGGATAGTTTTCCGGGGAAGGTCACTGGAAACACGTTATTCTACAGACGATGAGTATTCATTTTGCACGAGAGCATATAACAACCTAGCGCATAGCGTCGGTGCCTGTAACATTTTAGGAACCGGTGTAACAGAATGAATTCGTCGATAAGGCCAACCTGTACCCTCTCGATCTCTCCCCAGAATTCAGCGGGAGTATAAACACCCACAAAAGTCCCCAGCACAACGAAAATATCTCACTCAGACTTGAGTTCGACACCCCGATAGTCGACCCTATTAACATAGTAGTTTATCTTAAGTCTCAAGCCCTAATCGAAGTTGACCGCTTTCAAGGAGTCGTGACGGACTTTTAACAATGGACACGGTTACACTCCAGGGAGTGAGTGATGAAGAGTAACCGCTTCACGCGTGCCGAATTTATCGGAGAGTTTGCGAAGAATGAAATGGTGAAACTTCCAGCCATGATTGACTGCGGCGCACTTATCGTGAATACAGACGTGAGCAGTGGAGAAGGCCTCCATTGGATAGCCGTTTATTTTGAAAATAGAGAGTGAATGTAGTACTTTAATTCACTGGGTGGACATCCATGGACTGATGCTATTATTGTAAAATTTCTCGAACAACTGCAAATTTCACAAATAGTTTGGAATCCCTATCGTTTCCAGAGTTTGTACAGCAATCTCTTGGGCAGTACTGCTTATATTTCCTCATGCATATGACTTGTGGAGGGAAATTTACGGATTTTTTATAATTATTCGACTTGTGTGAGTATAAAACTAACGATAAAATTGTATGAAGTCAGCTAAAAAAGCGGTTCCCTTTTGTAGTCACTCGGTGTGATGTGTGATATTTTACGTGTATATATATATATATATATACACACACACACACATATATATATATAAAATGTGTAATAATGTGCCTTATAATGTGCCTTATAATGTGCCTTATAATTTGTAAATTTATAAAATGTACCAACTAATAATTTGTGGCGAAATTTTATGTTTATATATAACGCTTCTATTTCCCCCCAGGATAAAATTGGAATTTTGTTAAATTGTAACGACAAATATATGTAGCTATTAATTATTATAATTTGTTCCAAATATGCACCATGCGTTGTGTAGCTTTTAACCTTATAATGTGTAAATTTATAAAATGTACCAACTAATATTAATTTGTGTAACGCTTAAGGGCGAGTATTATGTTCTGTAACGATTTTTAAAATGTAATGAACATCAAAATATAACCTATGTTTATTCTTATTCTTTTCGGCTAATAAAGAAAAACTTACATTATTTCTGCAATTAATTCGCAGCCGCGTTGTGATTCTCTATAGGACTGACGCTTGTGTTGTAAAACTTCTACTCCTCAACCTCTTCCACATCATTGGTGCTAAGTTGGATTTCATCAACTCCTTTCTGGAATGCTTTTCCAAACGCTCCATCTCATCTCCATTACATTAAAAAAAGAACAAATTTATTCCCTTCAAAGCAAGTTTTACGTACGTAGAGTATATATTTTTTACTCGCAATTCAAAATAATGAGTTCTGCGATTTAGTTGAAACAAAAAGTGTACAAACATTCTGACTATATATATATATATATATATATATATATATATATATATATATATATATATAATGTGACTCGATTAGCCTAATTCGGTGAAAATGAAGAATTAAGCTCTTATATATCGGAAAGGGGGTATGCGCATGTCTTTGTACTCACATTTGAAACTAAAACAGAATTTAAGCGCTTTCACAAAAAACGCGGAAATGAAATGAGAACATATAAATTTTCACTTACAATTCGTGTGTAGAACTCCGTGGGGCATTCGTAGAGTCCATTTCCAGCGGTTCTGTTGTTCCAGAAACGTTGTCAACCTCTTGAGATGTAAAAAGTATGCCGTTATCTGCAACTTCAAATGATAGATTCAGCTCTGGAAAGCAGAAAAAAAATAACTTTTCAGTGTGCATATACTGTGTATATATATATATATATATATATATATATATATATATATATATACTGTATATATATATATATACACGTACTTTACTTATTTAGGTGAGCTCGAACGACGGTTCAGGATCGACCTACGGTCGACCCCTCTGCAGCATCCCGCAAATGTAAAGGAGTGAATTGCTGTTTGATCTCCTCCTGCCCTCGTAGCTAGCCACGCATGGCTGGTCAGGGATTTTGCTCAGGAATCTGTCTGGCTGGTTCTTGAAGTTATTCAGGTCGGTGTGCTGGAGATTCCTCACTTCTTTTGGTAGGACATTGAAAAAATTTGGGCCTCTTATTCTGAAGGTATTTTCCATCCTCTTTTTCATGGCCTCTTGTCCCACCACAGTTGGGACCGTACAAAATCTGCCTTTTCTCTCATTCCAGTTTGTTTCTATTTCATTTCTAAGGTTAGGGACAGAGCCCTCAAGTGTTTTCCATATGTATATTATTGTGTACCGCTCGCGCCTTCTTTCGAGAGAGTAGAGTTTCAGGGATTGTAGTCGAGACCAGGAGTCTTCACCTTCCGTTTCCTCTATCTTAGATTTAAAAGTCCTTTGTATGGCTTCAATGTTCGCAATGTCTCGTTTTCTGTATGGGCTTGTGAGTGCTGAGCAATATTTAATTATTGGTAGGACTAGATTCTTCCATGGTTTAAGCATGATGTTTGCTTTTCTGCTGCAGAAGCTCCTCCAGATGATTCCCATTATTTTTCTAGCCTTTTAATTTTGATGTTATAGTGCTCTCTGAATTCTGCAACCGACGACATTATTACTCCAAACTCCCTGACTTGTGGATTTGGTGTTATCTGTTTGGCTTGCAAAGTTTTGGACCCTTTTTTCTGTAGCTCCTTGTTATTACCATATCTTAGAAGTTGTAATTTTTCTTCGTTGAACTTCAAATTGTTGTCTTCTGCCCACTGGAATAGTGTTTCAATGTCGTTTTGTAATCTTTCTATGTCACCTTCGTTCAATGTTTCCTTGCATATCTTTGTGTCATCTGCGAAACATGATACAATACTGTCATTGATATCTGCATCAAAATTTGCAATCATTATTATGAACAGCAAGGGAGCTAGTACTGTCCCTTGTGGGACAGAGCTCTCTACTTCCGAGACTTCCGATTTGACTCCATTTACCACCACTCCTTGTGTTCTTTGCGTCAAAAATTAAATATCCACCTTCCCAGCTTTCCAGTAATTCCTGTGTTCTTAAGTTTATGTGCTATAATTCCATGGTCATATTTATCGAAAGCTTTAGCAAATTCAGTGTATATTACATCTATGTTTTGTCCTCGACATAATGTTTCTAATATTTTCTCCTGGTGGTCAAGTAGCTGTGATAGGCCTGATCTTCCAGCCCTGAAACCATGTTGATTTAGGTTGTATAAGTTCTTTTCTTGTAGGTAGTAGGTACTTTCGCTTCTGATTATACGTTCAAAGTTTTTAAAGTGTAAGGTGAGAGCTACCGGCCGTTAATTCCTGGGCATTGCTCTGTTACCACCTTCGAATAAAGAGGCAATGTTCGCGTTCTTTAATGGCAGTGGAATTTGTCCTGTGTCGAGTGATTTCCTCCATAGTAGGTATAACGGTTTGGCCAAACTTTCTTTACATTTCTTCAGAAATGTGGCACTCCATATGTCTAGCCCTGGTACCGAAATGTCTCGCATCTGTGATAGAGCCTTAATTAAATCTCATTCCGAGAACTCTAAGTCCATTAATAGGTTTGTGCAAGAATTTGTCCTTGGCTGATTTGTATCAATGTCGAAAAATTCGTCTGCTTTTTCTATTTTCATCTTGGACTTAGGGGTTCTAAACACAGAGTTAAATTGTTCCTTAAGCAGTTCGCTCATTTTTTGGCGGTCATTTGTGTGTTTGTCCTCCCCGTCTATCAACGAACCAATGCTCTCTTTGCACTGCATTTTCCAAATCGCAAATGTGTATAAGTATTTTGGGTTATCTTTTATGTTTTCTGCTACCTTGTTTTCCTCCTCGTTTGTCTTATGTATGAATGTTTGCTTCAGGTCCATTTCTATTTCGCCTAGTTTCCTCTCTAGTTTGAGTCTCTTTGCATCAGTTTTGCATCTGTGGAGATGTTTTACGGTTTGCTTCCGTTTTCTAAATAGTGTCCTGATTTTTCTCTTGAGCTTGCTACGTTTTCTCTTTTGTCTCTCTGGAACATGCTTCAGTAATATAGGTTTGGTTTAAGACTCCATTATACCTAGTATTTGTTATGGAGTCTTCTCATGAAGTAGTAATTCCCAATTTACTTCCTTTAAATCCCAATCTACTTCCTTCGAAAAAATCTTTTATAACTTGAACAACCTAATCATTTTCATTAATCAATAAAGTAACATAAATATCATCAACTGTTGCCGAAAAATAGAAGTCAACATCTTCCTTCCTTGAATAATCAATTTTAAAATTAGAAAGCCGTTTTGAGCAGAAAACTGAGATTTGTTTATAAAAAACCTCTGAACAGTTAGCTAGAACAACGTGAAAAAAGTGTTAGCAGCTGACGACGAAGCTTCTAACGGCTATATCCTCCAGCGTGGGACATGTCAACGCGAAGAAGAGGCGACGTCAAACCGAAACATCAACGCGCTGGTGGCCAAACTTCCTCAAATCTCACACAAAACACCCACCATCCCTGACTTCATGGCGATCCGTCAAGATCGTACTGGGGATCACGGGGGTGGACTCATCACTTACATACGTAAAAGCATTAGCTACACTGATGCCACCCAAAACATTACAAACACAATCCAAGCAGATAACACGATAGAAATATAGGCAGTTAACATTAAAACACGCGCAAAACACAACACCACACTAATCAACATTTACATCCCACCAGATAGTTCACTCAGATGCCAGCCAATTACAATCCACAGCTACACAATCTGACCTCTCTCAGTAATGTCATCTAAGGAGGAGACTTCAACGCTAAAGACTAGTTGGTACCTGTACAACCAAATCAACACCAGAGGCGCCAGCATAGCCACACAACTAAACAGCCTCTTCATTCTTAACAATACGGAAGAACATACACACATACCACATCAAGCAAAGCAGGATATTCAAACTCCTTCCCAGATATAACGTTCTGTTCCCCCTCACTAGCAACACGTACACACTGGAGAATAGAAAAACAACTGTCATCAGACCACCTGCCCATCATCATTACAACACATTCTAAACTCTGCCCCAACAGCCTTAGGTATAGTTACAGAAATTACAAGAAAGATGATTAGGAATATTTCAAAATACAGACTGAGGAACAATTCACCACATTAAACAACACACCCATCATAAACATCATACAACACTCAATACATTTAATCAGATCATCAATAATGCAAACAAATACATACCCAAGGGCAACATAGGAAATACAACCCAAATTACGCTAGAGAAATAGCCCACCACATAAGGCAACGTAACAACCTCAAACATAACACACAAACACCACACACAGAAGCCATAAAACAGCAGATACAACAGCTCAACACAGAAATAAACAACAAACTCAAAGAAAAACAAACAGAAACATTTAGGGAATTCATAACAACACTAAACCACTCCACAGATACATCCACGCTATACAAGACTATAAACACCATTACCCACTCTAACAGCGGCAATCACACCTCACACGCGGCTATCTGTCGCAGCCAAAATAATATCCCAACATACACAAGCTAACATTCTACTTAATCACTACGCAAAGATAAACCACTTAAACAGAGACAACAACCAGAAACACGCCGGCAGACAAACAGCCAGACACAAGAAAACCTACAGACTCGACACGACCATTACACCCTTCAATACAGACCAGACCACCAAGATCATCAAAAACATTAAGAATTCGAAGGCTACTGGACCAGACAACATATCTAACATACACCTTAAACACTTTGGCCCACATGGAATACAAGCTCTCACAAATATCAGCATATATTCATACCAACACTATTATTCCTGACATATGGAAACAAGGTAAAATTATTACACTACTCAAACCAAACAAAAATCCAACAGAACCAGCTTCCGATACACCCATTACTTTACTATGCACACCTTCCAAAGTAACAGAAAGACTAATCTTATAAATCACCAACCCACACATACCACTATCGCCTACTCAACATGGATTCGGACCTAACCACTCAA
Source organism: Bathynomus jamesi (assembly GCA_023014485.1). Taxonomy (NCBI): domain Eukaryota; kingdom Metazoa; phylum Arthropoda; class Malacostraca; order Isopoda; family Cirolanidae; genus Bathynomus; species Bathynomus jamesi. The sequence goes on from JAJOZX010000381.1 coordinate 1,450,971, forward strand.
CCACGACATTACTCACTAACCTCATGCAGCTCATCATGGGTGGCATCAACTCCAGACGACCAGCTCAACGTACACTATTAGCAACTCGGGACTTGTTGGGGGAACTTGATATACCGGGTTTTAAACTCTTTACTAATGATAGGTTACATAGGTTTGGTGGCGGCGTTTCGCTGTACATTCGTAATTCCCTTAGGGCTATCGAGGTTAAGTTAGATTTTCCGGCAGCAATTAATGCGATATGTGTTGGAGTTAGGGCGCGTAGTATTAGTTTTAATTTTTTTTTGTTTATAGACCTCCCGTTCAACCCCTCGATACAGATACTAGATTTTACTCACTTCTTGGTAACTTTATTGACAATCGAAATAGTATAATTGTCGGAGACTTTAACTGCCCTAATGTTAATTATGAGACTTTTACTGGTAATGAGGAGGGTTTGAGATTGATCGAGTTTATGGAAGATAACTTTTTACGACAGATGGTTACCGAACCAAAGCGCGGTGATAATATTTTAGATTTGGTGATGACGAACGGCGAGAATATAGTCGAAGGTTTAGAAGTAGGCGAGAGTTTAGGATGTAGTGATCATCAAATTCTTAGGTTTAAGTTATTGATAGAAAACACTAAGGATAGTAACGTAATAGAAGTCCCTGATTTTCGTAGGGCTAATTTTGAGAGTTTTGCGAATAGGATGAGAGTAGTCGACTGGGATAACTTATTTATGGATAATGACACAAATTTGCATTGGGTGGCGTTTAAAGAAAGTTTTAAGAATATTGAAAGGGCGTTTATTCCTCGTAGGCCCAAGCGCGCTAGAAATCATGCTAGGCCCAAGTGGTGGACTAGGGAAATAGGCGAGTTCATACACGAGCGTAATAGAGCGTATAGACTTAATAAGCGCAATGGCACGGCAGCTAACTTTAATAGATATATCGAGCTTAGACGTCAGGTTAAAAGATCAGTTAGGAATGCCAAGCGTAATTTAGAGATACGTATAGCTGTGGATAGTAAACATAATCCAAAAAAGTTTTTTGAATACGTTAATAATCGTAAGCCGATAAAAGATAACATAGGCCCTCTAGTGGATGTTAATGGCGCTTTGGCTTCTGACGCTCAGGCGATGGCGGGGATTTTCAATAACTTTTTTGCGACAGTTTTTACCGTAGAAGACGTAAATAATGTCCCCGACGTGGACGATATCGTTCCATTTAGTTGCGAGACTATTTTGGATGAAATAACTGTTTACGAGGCTGAGATTGCGCATTATATCGATAGGCTAAAAGTTAGCAAGGCTCCAGGCCCTGACGCTTTTTATCCCAGACATTTGAAAGATTTGAAAGACGTTATCGTATGCCCCTTAACGAAGATTTTTAATCAATCACTCGAAACGGGGATTATTCCTAAAGACTTCAAATTAGCTAACGTCACGCCTATTTTTAAAAAAGGCTAGCAATTATAGGCCCATTAGCTTAACGTCAATTGTCGGTAAACTTTTGGAATCTGTATTAGGGATCGTATCATCGATCACTTAGAAAGTAGAGATTTGATTAATAGTAGTCAGCATGGGTTTCGACGCCATAAGTCTTGTTTAACTAATTTGTTAGAATTTTATAACGAAATAGTGCGCGAATACGATAGGCATAGAGCGGCTGACGTTATTTATTTAGATTTTAAAAAGGCGTTCGATACAGTTCCGCATAGGAGACTAATTGCGAAGGTCAAAGCGCACGGTATACGCGGTCAGGTAGCTAACTGGTTAGAAGAATGGCTTCGTGCTAGGAGACAGAGGGTCGTAGTCAATGGTAATGAATCGGGGTGGTTAGATGTAGATAGCGGTTTCTCACAGGGTTCAGTGTTAGGCCCATTGCTATTCGTAATTTACATTAACGGCATAGATGTAGGATTGACTAGTAACGTGTCAAAATTCGCGGACGATACTAAAATAGGCGGCAAGGTTGTTAACGAGGACGATAGTAATAGGCTCCAAGACGATGTAAATAGGATTATGGAATGGACAGATAAGTGGCAGATGCAATTTAACGTAGACAAATGTAAAGTTTTGCATATAGGTTCTCGCAACAATAATTACACGTACCCGATGGATGATAGGGAGTTGGCGAGCGTTGATGAGGAAGTAGATTTAGGCGTACGCGTATCTAAGGATTTAAAGGTTAGGGACCAAGTGCCTGGAGTCTTGCGCAAAATCTAATAGTATGTTAGGCTTCATAGCGCGTAATTTCGAATTTAAATCGAAGGATATTATATTGCCCCTTTACAAGTCCCTAGTCAGGCCTCATTTAGAATATGCCGTTCAGTTTTTGTGCCCGTACTTGCGTAAGGATATTGATAGGTTAGAAAGGGTTCAGCGTCGTGCCAGGAAACTGATTCCATCATTGCGCAACAAACCTTATGAAGATAGGATTAAAAAGTTGGACCTGTATTCACTCGAAACTAGGAGATTAAGGAGGGAGCTTATTGAAGTTTTCAAAATCGTTAATAACATCGATAATGTAAATTTTGACAAATTGTTCGCTTTCGATAATAGTAATACTCGTAATAACGGATTTAAGTTGCGTGGCAGACGTTTCATTACTAATATCGCTAAAAACTTCTTTACGTTTAAAGTAATTGATAAATGGAATAATCTTCCCGCGCCCGTTGTGAACTCTACCAGCATTAATGTGTTTAAGAACCATCTTGACAGACATTTTAAAAATATTAACGTTGTTTAAAATAAAAAAAACAACAACTAGCAACAGGAGCTTTGTTGGTGGTGGTCGAGGATAAGTATGTTGACGATTAATGTCAGCTTGTGACATGTCACCGTGTGATGCCAGCAATAAAAAAAAAATTAGACTAACACGAACGTAGATGTAGTAGTCCAGGCAATTTGTAGTTAGACCTGGGCAAAATTGCTTCAGAAGCTTTCTAAACTGTTTCCAGCTCAGGAACCATTGCCGAATAACATATCCAAAATCCGACAAAATTGGACCCCGGGAACACCCTCAAAAATGAAATTCAAAATGGCGGACTGGATGTTTCCTACGAAAAAAAAATATATATAATTTACGCTTTTATTTAGAGATACATTTGATGCTTTTTCTTTCAGTTGTAATGTTTTAAATAATTCAACAATATACAACACAACCAGTTATTACGCAAATATAATGTTATATAGCTTTTTACAGATTTTTATAATCAATAATACAACAATTATTTTTTTCCCAGTTTCAAGTTATGTTCATTACAGAAGAAGTGATACCTGGTCACAAACATACAGAATTAATCCTCTTCATCACTATCATCGGATAGATTACCGGTACTTGGGTTGTTATCGCAACCACTGATTTGGCACTCGCCACAAGCGCTGAACAGGGCATTCCATTACGCTTGCATCCACATCTTGAAGTAGCACATTTCGTCTTGCAGAGCAGCGGATCATGTTGAGTAGATAATTTGGAGCTGGTGGCTTGTCGCAGGCAGTAGGTAGTAGGAATTATTCTTTACATAAACCCACTGTTCTGCATCGATCTCTCTTCTGCAGACTTCCAGATTAGTATTTGAAAGTATGTGCGAAAGCTGTGGTACTTTGTGGACGCATCGGTAGGTGGCAAACGTTCGGGTGTAACAAAAGATTTAGCTGTAGCTACCTTTTCAACTAACATTCGATGACGTAGTGCGTTAGTGATTTCAAGTGTTTTTGCAGCCATACAACAGAAGCATTGCCTTTCTTCCAGCGGCTTCAATGTCAGAGTGTTGGCAACAATCAGAACAGAATGTATTTTGCAACTGAACGGAGTTCAGCCACCTTCATCAGTGTGTCGAATGCTTTGGCTTTACCGATCGAAAAAATTCTGGATGTGCTATCACAGCCCGTGAAAGCATGCACAAACAGGAGATACTTGCAGATGTCATTGCCTAACAATGATTGAATGCTGGAGAAATATCATACACAGGATTAGGATGGTCCCCGTCTTATATCGCTGCGATAGTACAACTTGAAACCACTGTCCTTGGCATGGTACAGAAGGAGAATCAGCAAGTCGGTGTCTTCCCCTATTACTGTTGTAGTTGCATTTTCTGAATGAGGAAACTGCTGCACGAACGATGTCCACATCACATCCCCATCTGCGTTGTGAACAGTACACCCGTGCTTCTTCAACATCTCACCTACGAGGAAATAAATGCTTGCTTGTTGTTCTCATTAGCCAAGAAGTGTTCCTTCTGGCCAAAAAACTTCATGCTTAGACTGAGATTCACATTTCTGCTTGTCTTGGTGCTGCTCTTCTGTGGGTCATGTCCTTGATCGTAGGAGAGCTGCTGTAGCCATCAAAAACAATGATTGCTTTTCCATATGTTTTCAGAGTGAAATCGGCATATGAGTTGGCGATGCTGTCATATGTTTCATCTTGACGCCAGGAAACACGATGTAGTAGAGATCCACCATCCAATACGTACTGGTCTGTGCACTGAATTTCTTGAACTTCTTCCATGCGTAAAGTGTCAGTGTATTTGATTATTGCATTAGCTAGCTGAGACTTATCGGGTTTCCTCAGATACTTCGTGATTCGAACAATGCAGGAGGATATGCACACAGTTCGTAACACATGACATCTTCAAGATTCATGTCTCCGCCAGTGGCAACAGTCATCATTCTCTGAAACAGTAGTGCAGGATCTACTTCTATATCTGAAGCATCAGTGATCACAACGGCAGAAGCAGATCCTAGTGTTTTCACTTTGTCAGATCTTTTGCAGAATATGTAAAGGCTTGTTTCCCAATCATTTTTACGACAATGTTCGTACCGATTGAATGCAATTGATGAACGTTAACTCCAGGATCAGCGTTAGCCCTGTTACAATGTTGCAGAGACCCGAGGTAGAATGGAATGGGGATAAGGATTCCAGACTTTTCAAGTACTTTCTTCATGTCATTACTGTCCCTGATTTGTCTACTTCCCCTCATTTCCTTGTGCTGTTCACTACTTTCCCAAAAACTCTGGTGGTATTCCTGCATGCTAAGTTTATAAGTGGAACACAGAGGCATAGAAAAGAGCCACGTTTGTCCTTTGGATGTCTGTAAATCCCTTCCGCGTGTCAGTCCACCCTGCTTTTCAGGGAACGCATTAGTACTTGTTCTATCACCAGGTCTGTGCCGAGTCCGGCCCATAATCTGTCGCTTCTTCTTACCACAAACTTACCTTCCTGGAACATTTGTTAACGGCTGGATTTTCAGAAGGCAAACTTAACATTTTCTGGCAGGTACAGGTATACGATTTCAGTAATTGTGATGTCCGGCTGCTGCAATTATGGGGCTGGTCTCCCAGCATAGCTTGCAAATGCAAATCCCACGAGCCGGTTCTGTCTGCTGTTATCAAGGAACGTGCAATGTTGATCATTCGCTGATATTCCAACCAGAGTTGCCTTGTTTGCGAGTAGATTGTAGTCAGTTTTCTTCGCATCCAAAGTGGTAGCAATCTGAGACAATGCATTCGAAGATTCCACAATCCTCAACTGATTGTTTGGCGGTCATAACATCGTCGAGCAGGTCCAAGCTTCCTTATGGAGGTCATGAGGAGTTTCATCTTCATTACGAGGGAAAACGTCTGCGACTAGTAAGGTCTAGAGCTGCATCTACTATCATATGACCACGTATCGCTCTTGAAACAGCTTTTCCAGACACATGTGTTGCACGGCATTTGGTCCGTAATATTTCTTGAAGTACTTCAGACAATCCTGAACCATTCATAAGAGTACCGACTGCTCCCAAAAGATTCATCAGAGTGTGAAATGATCCCAGCATTAAAACAATGTCCTGCAGGTCTCTCTGTTTCATTGATGATTTGGGAAGCTTTTCCAGAACAAAGGCTGATCAAGGTAATAATGCATGGACTTTTTGATCGCGTGCTATCTTGCTCAAATATAGTAATGTCGAAAATATGCAGGTCATGTCAGTTGGCGACATATCTATAATGGGAAGGAACGTGATCGACGCCACACCTGGATGTGAGACACTTGATCCACCGTGAATTGCCTGCATTGTTCCGGACCAACTTGGACCTGATCTTTCTGCTGAAGATATCTGCCAGAGAAGACTAAGTCGACTTATGGTGGCAGTGGGTACTGGAAGTTCGCGGAATGAGATGTCCCTCAACATGCTTCTCGCGTGTCTATATTCCCTAATGTCAACGGTTGCAATCTTCTTAATGTCATTGTCACCAACATTACGCCTGTGAATAGAAGGGTGGATCTTGATCTTCGGAGTTATTGCGGCAATCATACCCATTCCATGAAAGGTATTCTTCCCATCCAAAGTGCAGACATCATGATCGACGTTATCTGCTGCTAGAAGGACTGCAGTGTTTTCATCAACAGTAAAAGAGCCAGACCCACTTGCCAGCGCCGCGTTTCTTTCGAATCTTGTTACTTCTGCATACGACGAACAGTAACCCAGCTGATGGAGAACCTCAATAAGGTACCTTGACCTAAAGTTGTGGTGTAGCTGAACCGACAAACCGATCTGTAGTGGACATAGTAATCCTCTAGGACGGGTTGCTTGCATAATGCTCTGCCCAATTGCACCTATTTTTCTTGAAGCATCCTGTCCCGCAAATGCTTTTGATAATAGCAATTTCAGACTGTTGGGAATGTAATCAAGAGCACTTTCTGCAGTGATGTCATTTGGAGATGGATACACATCTTTTCTAGGCGAGTCGACAGACTTGATATCACTTCTGATTATTTTTGCAGCAGCTTCTACTAGGTAAATCTTCTGTAGCTCTATATCTATATCACATTCTTTCGACTTTTTGTGATAATCTATAAGAATTTCATTAGCTGTCTCTCGTAGTGTTACTACATCTGCCTTCCCACTTTCACCTGATATTATGATCTTGTCTCCGTAACGTTCTAAAAGCTTTCTCTTCATGTGCCTGCGTTCGTAGACAGAGCTCTGACTTCCTTGAAGATATTCCTCCATTTTGGAAATTAGGTCTCCAATCAACAGTTGTTCATCATCATTCTCTTCCAGGTAAGCACAGGTCTGAAGGAATGCTTGGTGTTGCTCTTCATTAGTTGGTCTCCCTTTCTTCGAATCATGATCGTCGGAGGAGTATGCGTGAGGAATGTTTTTTCCACTTCGAAAATTTACGCTGCAGGTGTGATGGTAGACAATCTGCAGCAGGAAGATCACGAAGATAATACTCCAGACGGCCTTTTACATTAAACGACCATTCATCGCAGCGGCTTTCACAGCACCTTTTTATGGTTTCGGAGAACTCTGTAGTTCTTATTTTGACATGCTCTGATTTTGGTTTGTGTTTGGAAAAAAAGTCCACAAAGGTATCACAAAACAAACAGTGAGTAGCACTGGAAAATGCGTATTCATGAAAACGAGCACTTTTCCTTGGTATTGCCTCGGCTGCGGTCTGTCGCTTCTTTATTTCAATGGTCTTTTTATCCGTAAACCTTTTCCTACATACAACGTGAACACTTATTCCAGCTGTTGCAACAACATCGCTTCCACGGCTGCGGCTGGATGCATTTATACCATCTGCTCCTTTTTGCGAGATGTGAACCACTTCCTGTCCGCTGTCCAATTTCTCCTTACAAATCACGCACAATTCTTCAGGGGTCTGCATTCTTGAAGGCGGACGCACACCGAGTCAGCCGTACACCGAGTCAGTCTGAAACAGAAAACACAAATTAATAAACTGTGTTGCAGTATTTAAAAGGAGTACATAATAACAGTTTTAAAGAAAATGACAAGCACAAATACGCAGATTTGATAGTGGGTAGTAGGAATTAAAGAGTTGTATATAATATAAGTTTATAAAGATGTAGCAATGTCCATTCTCACATACACTCCATACAGTATATTTTATTTACATTACGTGACGTCATAGTTTAATACTAGCCGCCTAATACAATTTTTAGTGTCATATAGGTTAATTTAGAAACGAAAATGTGTTTTAAAACATTTTACTGATCAAGAAAAACGTCATAACTCTCTCTACAAAGCGAAATTAAAATTTATTGTATTTCGTAGGAAACTGCCAGTCCGCCATTTTGAATTTCATTTTTGGGGGTGTTCCCGGAGTCCAATTTTGTCGGATTTTGGATATGTTATTCTGCAATGGTTCCTGAGCTGGAAACAGTTTAGAAAGCTTCTGAAGCAATTTTGCCCAGGTTGAAGCTATTTTTGCTCTAGATTGCCTGGACTATAGCTCGTAGCGTAAACCAACCCACTTTTTGTTTAACTTTACCTACTTTTTTTTTTTTTATCCTCTCCTTACTTTGCATGTCTGTAACTCTATTTTCTTGCATGTTTGTAGCTTGCATGGTAGACAGTGAGTTAAGACCGTGTTTGCATGGTTTGTAAACATTCTTATTTTACTTCTTTTCATCTTTCAGCCCTCTCCTATTTTCTCCGACTATTTTCTGACTTGTCGGCAGTGGCCGGCGGATGATGGTGAGTCTTTTTTCTCTTTTTCTGAATGAATGTTAACCCACGAGTGATAGGTGTTCCTCCTTACTTAACCCCTTATTCTCTTCTCTTCTCTTAACCCCCTACTCTTTCCTTTCTCTCGGGCTAACCTTAGAGTGGATCTTAGGGTCTTTGTTAGCCTTAGCTTCTGTAGATCTGTAGATTTGATGCTATCCCACGCCTCCCTCTCATAAACAAAATACTCAACACAAACATGCATGATAACACCAAAAGGTGGCTGAGCAACTATCTTTCAGGAAGATACTCACATGTCACATTTAATGGCGAGTCATCCAAAAACAAGCTTTTTCCGAACGGGGTCCCTCAAGGCTCTGTTCTATCACCAACACTCTTCAACTTATACATGCATGACATTCCAACACCCATAGATAACAAGCTTACCTTATCATCATATGCAGATGACATCACTCTAACATACACCCACAACAACATCGACACCACTACAAATAACCTACAAACATACATAAACAGTATACAAGACTGGCTCACACACAATAGACTCAAAGTAGCGCCCACAAAATCAACCATCATCCTGCTTACAAGCAACACAAAAGAACACCAGATAATTCCAGAGCTTACACTAAACAACACCAACATTCCACACACTCACTGGACCAAAATACTTGGGGTCACATACAACACATCATTATCTTTTGCAAACCACATTCAGGACGTTAAAAACAAATGTACATCAAGACTTAACACGCTTAGGGTAATAACAGGCACAAACTTTGGATACCAGCAGGAAACAACATCACTCATATACAAACAATATATTCGCTCAGTTATGGACTATGCTAGCCCATGCTGGGCACCCATTATCTCAAACACACACATAAACACCTTACAGACAATACAAAACAACGCACTTCGTATCATTACAGGATGCACTAAAACAACACCAATAGAACACCTGCACACAGAAACAAAATACTGAAAGTTAGGGAACATTTAGACATGAGGAGAACACAATTCATGGCAGCAGCGACAACTAACCCAACAACACCCTTGCCACTACATGTAAAATCATGCACCGACACCTCGCACCATTAAGGTAACACCAGAGAGACATTATAACCAAATACTCCATCCCATACCACGCCCCACAGATATCACACAGTACAGAAAACACACACACACACCTAACCCACAAAGCACTCTCACGACTCGGTCCGAATGCGGTCCTAGGTGCGAAGCCGCCACCCATTACAGGTCAGAGATCAGCCTGAGCAGATCGGTTCGAGTTAACTTAATACGATTCCGATGTGGACATCACCCCAACTTACGGACATATAAACACAGACTAGACAACTCCATAGACGACACCTGCCACCTGTGCCAGGACACACCACAAACAATTGAACACATTATGACAGACTGTACCACTCTCGCACAACAAAGAACACAACACAACATCACTAGTGCGCTGAATCTCTGGTCCATTCCGGAGAGGGCGATCGATTACCTGCGTGCCACCAGCTTGCTCGATCAGGGTGGGCTGATCGGCTGAACAACAACAACAACAACTTTCTTTGAATTTATCTTTAAGCCTTCAAATATTCTTTCTGCCTCTCTGGAATGTGTTTACGTACCTCTGGGTGCTAACTTTTTCAAGTAATTGTAACATGTTTTGTGTTCCATTAGTGGCAAATTGGAATTAACTTTTTGTGGTGTTTGTGGTCTGTAGACGTCCATAATGGTTGGGTTCAGTTCTTTTACTTCTAATATAATAACTTCGACTGTGCTGTTTGATTTGTTTACCTTCACCTCACACGTGTATGTGTTTTTCACGTAGATACAACACCCTCCAGCTCCTCTAGCCACTCTATCTGTTCTGTATATTTTGTAGTCCAGCAATGCTATTTCGGTATTCTCGATGCAGTTTTCACAGCCCTTTTCTCGCTTATGTAAGTGTGTTTCCGTTAGGCATATGATATCTATGCTGGTTTCCGTAGCTAAATTTTACAAGTATTGTAATATGCAGTGTGCATGGTCGGTAGAGAGGCCTTGTATATCTGTGTATAATACATTTACCGGGTTTCTAATCTTCGTGTTCGATTTTCCTAACTGACTGTCGTTTTCCTGGTCGATGTCGGTTCCTGTTTGGTGTTATATATATATATATATATATATATATATTATATATATATATATATATATATATATATATATATTAAGGTGTCACTTATTTTTCATCTTTTAAGTTTCCGTGCTCTGACCCCATCAAAGTATGCCGTATGATGTAAAAACACTGTGTACAAAGTTTTATTGAGATATTTTAATATTTACAGGTCGCTCAACAGCTTCGAAATATTGGATACGAGAGTCTCAGAATGTGTGAATATAAACAATTTCCAAATGTATGATATTTAAACAATTTATTGTGTTCCTACATTAGCAGGAAGTGCACAAGACATTATCATAATATTAAGATGAAGTACATTAACATCAGACAGTAGCGTAATTATTATGATTAATCATTATTTCCACTCAAGGTATGCTTTTGTCCCCATGTCCAATGCTTGCGATGGTCTTCAACAACCTGGAGACGAAACTGGAGTTGTTCTTCATCATCTTTGGTTAGGTTTCCAGAAAAATCCTGGATGAGATCAACTCCACGTTCAGCGTAGTCATTTGTTACAGTTAGAGTTTTTAGTCTCTTTCGCAGTCTGGTAATGGGTATCTTCTTCCCATTGCTCAGCAGTTTTCTTCAAGAATTCATCTGGGAGGTTGAGTCTCGTGAATAATGATTTTGTGATTTTTGTTACAAAGTTTTCCAAGCTTTTTTTTTTCACAGTATCCAGGTCAACAACCACACGCTTTGGAGGGTTCTCTTGTCCATCAACACTAGTCATAGATATGACCATTAGGGTGGATCGATTTTACATTTCTTTCGATTTCCATATTCTAATAGAGACACGAACTCGCGCATGCATGAGAAAATAGCCCCTGCAAAATCTTAGCTTAATAGGTAATCATCTTCTGCCCCCGGCAGAGCGATGAAAATCATATTTTAGTAGTCAAAAACGTATTTTTAAACCCTAGCCTAGGGTCATAAAATTTTGCGTGTGTTATTTCATGCCTAAGCAACGATATAAATGCTATGGGAAATATATAAATGCATTATTTAAGACAAAGAGTCGATCTGAAAATATGTATATTATACATATTTTCAGATCGGCTCTTTGTCTTAAATAATGAATTTATATATTTCCCATAGCATTTATATCGTTGCTTAGGCATGAAATAACACACACGCAAAATTTTATGACTCTAGGCTAGGGTTTAAAAATACGTTTTTGACTACTAAAATATGATTTTCATCGCTCTGCCGGGGGCAGAAGATGATTACCTATTAAGCTAAGATTTTGCAGAGGCTATTTTCTCATGCATGCGCAAGTTTGTGTCTCTATTAGAATATGGAAATCGAAAAAAATGTAAAATCGATCCACCCTAATGACCATGCGATATTTGATATCAGGGAGGACTAAAAGACTAAAATAACACACTAATGCAAACACATCCTACCATTAAGGCGAGTGAAATGATACTGGGGTGAGGCATAGAAAGGAAGCGCAGGGCATTTCAATTTAGGACAAGTAACGACGCGTCATCAAAATTTTAATGGCCTTCAGCGACCTCTAAATATTAATATTTTCTCATGAAACTTCATAATCAGCATTTTTACATGCAATGTCACATTTCTAGAGGGTCAGACCGAAACTTCTTGATGGTCCAATTCTTACCATACAAATAAGTGACATCTTAATATATATATATATATATATATATATATATATATATATATATATATATATATATATATTTCCCTTTAAATCACTGTACGAATTATTACTCACATCATATCGCTAACTTCAAAAACGGATGGTGTGATATAGCGGTCTAATTCTTCAATAGTGGACCTTCCAGCCTTGCCGAAATATAATCACATTTCAATACACAAACACGTCGTTTATGAATAAAATTAACACTATATATAAAACAGCAGATGGAAAATTATGTAAGGAAAATATCTCTGTAATAGGGTAGAGTGAAAAATTTTTTTTTTAATTTCCAAATGCTTGGGGTCGGGAAAGTTGCGTATTTATGTGAAACGTACTGTGTGAAATGTTTGTAATCGTACGGCTATAATTAAATTGTGCACATTGAACTCGAAGTTTTTAAAAATTGGCCAAATTACTAAAATTTCGCCATTTTTATTAAATTAAATTACAAAATTACAAAAATTTCACACAGCACGTGTCAAAAAAAAACTGAAAATAAAAATGGCGAAATTTTAGTAATTTTGCCAATTTTTAAAAACTTTGAGTTCAGTGTGCACAATTTAATTATAGCCGTACGATTGCAAAAAATTCACACAGTACGTTTCACATAAATACGCAACTTTCCCGATCCCAAGCATTTTGAAATTTAAAAAATATATTTTTCACTCCGCCCTACTGTGTAACCTGAGAGAAATCCCCACTTACAAATACACATCGTTTCAGCTGTTAGAATTCATTGTAGAGTGTAATCAGGCAAAGCTCACACTGGGAAAAAATAACTGGTGAATGCGGCCCACGGATGGATATGCTTTTTTTATATACGTGGAAAAGCGCCCCCTTTCAAGCGAAGGCCAAGTAAAAAGGATCCTCCCACATTCAGAACGTAGTGTTCTCAATGGGTGTACTGTGTACGATGGGGATGTCCAGAGACAGTGTTTGACCAATCGCTTGAGGTTTATGTAAAATAAAACGCCTTGATTGGTGCTTTGTTCGCTGTTCAGAGATCCTTTAATTTCCGCGATATATATATATATATATATATATATAAATATATATATATATATGGGTGTCCAACCTCTTTTCATAATCAATTAGATCTGTTTCCTTTTCGTTAATATATATAAGTGGATAGAAAATAAATAAAGGAATCTAGAATACATTGCATGCTACGCAATGGCAACTTGCCAACTGGCCAAACAATTCGCTCACCCATACGGGTATTTTTTTTAAGAGATTGGAGCGACTTATCACCTCGAATAGTCTTGCCGCCAGCCAGGCACCTGAGGTTTCTGTTATTCTCTCATATGGCTTAAGTATTTTAACAAATTTATAAACTCAAAATGTATATCCACTTTTTAAAATTCAAATAGGCCAAGAGAGGCTTGAAATTTTAATGAAAAAGTTGTTGTTGTTTACATTGTGAAAGAAAAACTAATTTAGTTACCCTAAAAAAAAATTGTTTGGAATAATTCAGAGGATGAAAGATTCTTTAATGCGTGTAAAAGGAATTTTGCTAAAAAATAAATAAGTTACCCTAAAATTATAATCTAGTTTTATTATAAAATTAAATGAATATTATTTTATATAATTTTTATAATATAATTTTATAATATAATTTTATTTTATAATATAATTTAAATATATAAATAAGTTACCCTAAAAATATAATCTAGTTTTATTATAAAATTAAATGAAGGTTATTATTCGTTTTTTGACCCAGTCACACCCAGCTATAACAACAATATATATTGAATAACCAATCAAAACTGAATACGAAAATATACATATTATTTTGTGCAAATTTGTATAAAATGTGTTTTTTTATTAAAATATATTTCTATTTTTGGTGTTTTTTCAATATATATATATATCGACTATTTGGTGAATATTTCTTATTTTTGGTGATTCTGGCTACTTCTGCGTAATTCACTTTGTCCTGTTTTACAAATAAATCATTTTTAGCAATTTTTCGTCTGTTCAGTTCGGTTATTTTGTGACTAGAAGTATGATGTGTCAGTTATGCATATTTGATTTTGAAGACGTGATCTGCCATATTGCCCTCGATGAAGACAAGAGTTTAGACCTTTTTTTCAATCACGGAATAATTAAGACATCCGTGACCTGCCCTAAATACAATAGTGCTTGTATTTTAAGAAAAGACCAAAAGGTCTTTAGGTGCCGTAAAAAAAATCCTAAAAACAAACGTGTGTCATTTCAGTTTAAAGGCAGGTGAAATTTAGCGGACTACCCATGCAAGGTTGGCACATGTTATTACATTATCATTTGTATAATTTAGGTCTCGGGGGTACGGAGGCGGAGCCCCCGTAAAGATCACGCATCACAAATTGATCGGTCCTAATGTTTTGCGGACAGTTCAGTACATGACACCGGTTAGGTCAACTGTACGCCCTAGATGAGTGGTTAGGTTAAGTCATGATATTTTCGTTTAAATTCGTTAGTTTAAACGAAAATGACGAGTGCAAACTTTTCTGGTTAATTTTGAGGTGTTTTGTACGAAACTGCCATCCGTTTCCTGTTCAGATATGTAGTTTTCAGGACGACGATATCTCGAAAACTACGCATTTGCACAGGAAACGGATGGCAGATTCGGGCAGAGCACCTCAAAATTAACCAGAAAAGTTTGCTCTCATTATAAAAAGAGACTGGGTCAAAAAACGAATAATTACCTAAATGAATATTATTTTACAATAGAATTTAAAGATATATTTGTATATTAAGGCAAAAATTTGTTTTGAATAATTCGTAGGGTAAAAGATTCTTTAATGTGTAATAAAATGATTTTTGATAAAAAATAAATAAGTTAGCCCTAAAACTAAAATCTAGTTTTATTTAAAAATTAAATGAATATTTGTTATAATTTTTTTAAAGATACATTTGTATATTAAGGCAAAAATTTGTTGCTATTTTTAATTTTGTTTACCATGTTTCAGTTTTTGTTTGAAAGAACGGATAGCATACCAATACATTACAACCCTTGTCTCATAAATGTATTTTAATACTTTATGAGAAGGCTAATAGCTTGTCTATTGTCTGTGTCGTATTTTGGAGATTATACTGGTATAGTATAGCCTTATAAATGTATGTTAATACTTTATGAGAAGACTAATAGCATGCCTATTGTCTGTGTCGTTTATTGAGATCTTACTGGTTTATTAGTTGCTAGTAAGTTACGTTATTGTACTCATGGGAAGACTAATTCAGTAGCTTGCCTATTGTCTGTTGTAATTTTTTGAAACCATATTGGTCTATCAGGTGTTGGTAATTAAAATCTGGGTGGTAAGTAAAACCCGTAGGTAAGTCGGCGATGTGTTACTGCTGAGAGGTCTTAAAGTCTATACTTAGACGATTGGTGTAGCCCCCATCTCGGCCTCGTGCTTCTGATGGGTGAGGCTCCTAATGTCTATACTTAGACCAATACTGTATCACTGCTGGGTGGTGTTAAAGTCTATACTTGGACGATTGGTGTAACCCCCATCTCTGCTTCGTACTGTTATTGGGTGGAGCTCTTAAAAGTCTTCATTTATACTGTGTTACTGCTGGGAGGTCTTAAGGTCTAGATGAGTAGGGCTTATCTCCGCTGTGTTGTCGTATTACGGGTAAGTTTGTGTGCGTGTTTATCTAAGCCATATACGATTGGCTGTGCCAACTGGAGGGGTTGTGTCCCTGACTGTTTGTCCTCTAAACGAGCCGATTGGCTGTCATGGCTGGTATCTAAGCCACTGGCTGTGCTCCTAAATATTGTATGTATGTGTAAGATTGTGTATGTGTGTGTATATATGTATGTACCTAAGTTGACTGGCTGTATTCTCTGGATGTGTCCTCTAAAGGAACTGACTGACTTCCGTTAACGCCGTACGATTCGCTGTGTCACGGCTGTCTTCTAAGCCAACTGTCTGTGATCCTAAAGCCGCCCAGGATGGCTATTCAAGACTCCATTATGCTCTGAGACGCCGCAACGAGAATCTCTCTCTCTCTCGCTTGTGTTTTATTACCCATTTTAGGTTAGGTTACCCACTTTTCTTTTGAAGGGTCTAGCCCCGGCCCTCTTCATGCATAACCCCTCCCCCTTGTTGCATAACCCCCATCCCCCCTTAGAGGGTCTAACCCCTTGTTACATGCAATGTTGCAATTATTGTTGCATGCAATTGCATTGCACTCTACACTTTTGCGGGTATACTACTGAGTAGAGCAAGTTTCACTTTGTCCTCGTTCCGTTCGGACAAGCGTCTCGACAGATGTGAAGACTATGTGAAGAAGTGGTGCACCTCGGAGCTTTTCCAGTTTTCTTAATGGGGACAAAGACTTTACTAAGACTAAATCAGTTTTGTCTCATTTACCGAATAGTTTGTCGATATTCTACCAGAAAATTTTCATAACTACACCTGTAATACAAATTTCCTTCTACACACAGAGAAAGAAAAGAAAGAAATTATTTTGTTTATTTTGTTATTGTAATTTATTTTATTAATTTAGTTCCTTTAACTTTATTTGTTTATATTTATTTTGTATTATTTCATTACATTATTTTACCTTTAATTTGCAAATGAGATAATTTTGATTTTCTTTCTACCTTCGTCGATATGAATATTTTATCTGCTGTGCAAATTTAACGCCATGCCTCTTTCTCTCTTACTTATTCAGAAATAAAACCAGTAAATATTTACTCTCATTCAAAATTAAAGTTTAATCTTTTGTGCAGAGGTTTAAGCGTTTAAGCAAAGGGCTGGTTGGTTATTCCATTTTATGTCCATTATCCAACAGAGCGAAGACAAAGGGTAAGTTAAGCATTATGTCTTTATTATTAAAAAAAGTTGGTTCGAAAAAAGAAACATTTACTCTGTATTCAATAAGAACAGGATCAAAAGCAAAAACAAAAAATTCTTCCCTCACACACCTTAACAGGATGTCACTAGACGTCATCAGTTATTGCTTCCATCCTCAATTGCTATTCATTAACTATTATGTTACAAAGAATTTCGTGCTGTTTCAAGTCTCATGCTCTGCTTGAGCAGACGAGCAGGTTATTTAAATGATATTCCTGAAAACTACTGCTAAACTCTTTTTGATGTATGATCTGAACATCTGTTATGCATAATTATTACGCGTTCTGTATAGAGCAGTGTCATGGTTCTGACTGATGACAGCATCACTTCTTCAAGAATCTTGGTATACTCATCTGATGTAAGCCTTGCTGCTATCCTCGTTATTTTTATTACTCCAAAATCACTAATCCAAGTCACAGTATTAGCAGACACGTGTTCCCCTCTTGCTTTAAACAAGAATATTTTTATGGAAGTGACTGGTGTCTTTAATTTGTTGACAATGAACTTGATGAGCAGAAGGTCTTCTCACAAGGGAAATAACTCAGATCACCTGAAGATCAGGGCCTCCAGCCTTCGTTAGTTAGCCTTATAAGACTAACTAACGAAAATATCACGACTTAACCTAACCAGTCGTTAGATCAACTGTACCCCCTTGACGACTGGTTAGGTTAAGTCTTCATATTTTCCTTAGTTAGCCTTATAAGGCTAACTAAAGAAGGCTGGGGGCCCTGATCTTCAGGTGATCCAATAACTCTACTCCAAAAATCTACATCATTGTGAAGATGGTATTTGGCAAAATTTAAACGAATTAGACTGTGTATTTATGTTAAATTTTCTTTGCATGCAGAAACGCGAATTTCGGCTTTGTGTAAATCGCTGAATCGTTCTTCAGCTACTTGACAAACTAAGGTTGTTCTCGATTTCAACGTTAGTAAAGAGGTTACTCCTTGCTTCATTTGTTCTTTCATCCGTTTTCCTTTTTAACGCCCGTCCTACAGGCATTTTCAATTCTCGGATATTCCCTGAAGCCGATTTTGTTCTTTTCCTCATTCAATCCATGCAACCTTTCTGCGAAATCATTTCACAGTGATAAGTATTCATATCAAAAAAAAAAATTTTTATATAAAATTTTCGATACCGTTAATTTTGAAATCTATTTTATCACCTATTTATATTTTCCGTTTGTTTTATTCCCATTCATAAGATTCTATTATTGCGATTTATAGTATCTGAGATGCCACTTAATGCCTATTTCCTATAATATTTACAAAATCTGTTCGAGGAACGTGTCGGCAGCTGGACATAAAATCAAACTTTTGTTATGTTTCCACGCTACAATTTTTTAAGCTTTAAATAATTAATTATTTAACCTGATAGTTTTGAAAGAAAAACGCAAATCCTTTGTAGCCGCCTTGTGGTATGAAAGACGCACGAAAAATTGATAGTTCAATAATATAACACTGTAATGAACGAAAAAATCTTAATTTTAATACGAGTACTTTTAGGCAATTGTTGGAAACAAGATTCAAACACGGGCCGTATATCTTGGGAGCTGGGACTGTCTTCGAAACGAGACGTGAGGATAAGAGCACTCTTCTGAACTATTTAACTTGTTTCATTATGCTGCAATACAGAAGACATACTAGCCAACTATGGATTTTTTCTCTAACATTCATTAGATTAAATTATATCTCAAAGACAAGTTTCGGTTTTTCTAATCGTGAAAACTCATTTTTTCAAAATAAAAAAAAAACCTTTTGTGTCAACACGTCCACACTCCGAGGACGTTTCGTTTGCTTCCACTTCTGGAAGACAGCATACCGAAATGTGTCGTGTCTACTAGTGGGTCTAGCAAACAGCATCCCATATACAAACGTAGGGGTGACTAAAGAGGATTTTACCATTTATACGAAGAGGTGCGTGCAGACCCAAAGAAATTCCATGACTATCACAAAATGCTTCCATCAAATTTTGATTATATGTTGAAAAGTATTCGTCTTCACATTGTGTACTGCACAACAAATTCCCAAAAACCTACAGTATATATGCAGAAGAAAGGCTGTTCGTGACAATGAGGTAAGTGATTGAATATATAGTATCCAATACATGTAGTTTAAATATAATAAACTAACTCTGACAGAATAAGTATTTCGGTTTCACCATGAATCCACATTTCATTTTGGTTCAAGTTTACATACTGTAGTTCAAATACAAACAAAACATTATAGTTCATTTTGGAAAGGTTTACAGGTTTACAACTCTCGGGTTGATTAGTGTCACATTTTACATTACAATATTTATGCCCATTTTAAGAATTCCGAAAATAGACACATTCCAATATTAGGCACAACATTGATAAGTTGTAAAGTGTATTTGAATGAATGAGCCTTCTGCCATATGAATTGTAACTTTTCTGATGCGGGAATGAGTGGCCAAAAACGAAGACCCGTAAAAGTGACCCCTCCATAAAAGAAGGAGAACCGAAATCTAGGTCCAGAGGAAATGGTGCCTCTTTTGTAATTAATAAACTTGAATTAATAAGCTTACTGGTGATTCCCAAAGTACTGGTGACATTTTCCTATTTTTTGCCTACAGAGTTTCGGTTATGGTACTCCTTCCTCCTTGGTCCCATAACATAAACCTCTGAAAAACTTTAGCCATTAAGGAGTGGTTAAAATTCATATCTCCGTGCTCTACTCGCAAGAATTTAAGCAACCAAGGAAGCAGCGGTTAAATTTGGTTGGTCGCCGCTTCCTTTTCAAGCGTGAGAGTCGCGCCTCCTATCAACGCGCTGACGCTGCACGCACGTACATGGGATACAGCTATCAGGTCACATTAACTTCTCCGCATAATTAACGAACGTAACGCGTCGACACACTTACACTCGCGCGCACGCTAGTCGCTAGCATGTGGGAAAAAGCCTTAGATGATCTTTTTCGGTGTATCACCTACCGTGAGCAGTCAGCATGCTTCCAAACACATTTTTCTCCCTCTATTCCTCACAACAATACATGCATCTTACACACTACACAATCTCTTCGAAATTAAAAAAATTAAAAATGCATCATTTTTAATGGACTCGGAGACCTTGATTTCGGCTCTCTCCTTTTCTTTCTATAGCGGCGGGGTGAGGAAGAGAAACATTTCTGCGGATGTTTGCCCTCCTTGGCCCCTCTTTTTCGCCTAAATATATATATATATATATATATACACACACAGTGGTGTAGTGCTGTGGGAGCGCGTGGG
The DNA here is from genome assembly GCA_023014485.1 of Bathynomus jamesi. Classification (NCBI taxonomy): domain Eukaryota; kingdom Metazoa; phylum Arthropoda; class Malacostraca; order Isopoda; family Cirolanidae; genus Bathynomus; species Bathynomus jamesi. Next base: position 1,471,348 of record JAJOZX010000381.1, read on the forward strand.
AACGGCGTTCCCTTACTTTTTTTGGTAGACGGAACGGCGTTCCCTCACTATTTCAAATAAATCCGAACTTACAAATCTCTAACGTCATAAAATTTTAATTCCCATCCCTAGAAGAAATATGAGAAAGAATCACTAACTGTTTCATTTCTTTTAGCTTCGACTGAAACAATGCTAGCCTATAAAGATCTGATGAAATAGTCACCACGGCGCACCAGTTAACTTTTTTTTAGTAAATCATTCCAGTTGTTAGCTATTTTTATTGATCGCACTGGATGTCATATATCTAATGACACTGGAAATACTGCATCTTCAACCTTGGAATACATTCTAATATCCAGTGCATATGACCTCAAAATATCCCTGAAATTGGTCAGATTTCAAAAGATTTCCCGGGGGGCTTACAGTGCCCCCGGACCCCCAGCTGTATGGGCTCGCCGCGCTCGCCATTGTCCCCCCGCATCTGAGTAACACTTTCAAAATGCGTTTCCACACTTCTTTATTTAGCACTACACCACTGTGTATATATATATATATATATATATATATATATATATATATATATATATATAATGATTAAAAAAGTACAGCCAAAGTTCTTATTATTGTGTTTTATTCTGCTGCAAACTTTTATAGTAAACGGAAAAGAAGAGAGAGAGAGAGAGAGAGAGAGAGAGAGAGAGAGAGAGTGTTACAAGGAATTACAAGGAAAAGAAGTACCTCAAAAGGCCTTGCTGCCCATACCGAGGAGGTACCAATGGCAACAGTGCCAGGGAAAATTTTCTACACCCTCAAATAGTGTGCAAGATTTGGTCTAACCTTTTCTTGAAATGATCCACACAGGAACTGTTCACAACTTCTGAAGGTAACCTGTTCCACGTGTCACAGATCTTATACGTAAAGTAATTCCCACACACATTACTCCTAAACCGTTTCAAATCCAACTTCCAACCATTGTTGCGAGTTGGGTTATCATTTAAACTAAACAATAAACATGCTTCTAAAATCGACATCGTTGAACCCGCGTAAGAGCTTGAAAACCTCGAACAAGTTCAGGGCGCGTAACCGTCGATTGTAGCCCATATGCCTAACGGAAGGGATTAATTTTGTGGCCCTCGCCTGCACTCGCTCCAGCCTCTCAATATCTTTCCTGAGGGTGGGCGACCAGAACTGCACTGCATACTCCAGGTGCGGCCGAACCAGGGAATTGTACAGAGAGAGCACAATCTCCTTGTTCCGAAACTGAAATTGCCTCCTGATATAACCCAACAGCTTCTGGGCTTTCTTTTCCACCTCTACGCACTGTTTGGTAAACTTAAGGTCGCTGCTGATTAGCACACCCAAGTCCTTTTCCAAATCAGTCGCCTCGATATTGTTCCCCAACATCGAGTAGTCCGACATGGGATTGGCGTAGCCAATGTGCATCATTTTGCATTTACCCAAGTTAAACGGCATTTGCCATTTTTCGGACCACTCTCCTATCCTACCTAGGTCCGCACGCAGTTGCTCGATCGCTTCGGGCGTCCCAACATTGGCCCCAAGCTTGGTGTCATCAGTGAATTTGGCGATCCGACTGACGATGCCACCGTCGATATCATTTATGTAAATGATAAACAACAGTGGCCCCAAAACGGAACCTTGAGGAACCCCACTAGTGACCGAGGCCCAACCCGAACTAACCCCTTTAATTACAACCCTCTGCCGCCTATTCTTCAGCCAGTTTTCAATCCACCTACCTATTTCCCCACCGATACCCAGCGCGCGCACTTTCGCCATTAGCCGGCGGTGAGGTACCTTATCAAAGGCTTTCTGAAAGTCGAGATAAAGTATATCAATCGCCCTACTCTTATCATACTCACTCAACATGACGTGGAAAAACTCGAGCAAGTTCGTGAGACACGACCTATGCCGTCTAAACCCATGTTGGGAGTCCCCAAGCAGCTTGTACGAATCCAAATGGTCAACGATCCTATCCGCTATTATCCCCTCTAATAATTTACCTACAACTGAGGTGAGACTAATGGGACGATAGTTCCCTGGACTTTCGTGATCCCCTTTCTTAAAGATAGGGGTCACGTTGGCTTCCCTCCAGTCACCAGGCACCTGGCCCGTCTCCAACGATTTGTTGAAGACTGTAGCCAGGTGGGGAGCCATCTGGTCGCGCACCTCCCGCAACACTCTGGGGAGAAACTGGTCTGGCCCAGGAGCCTTAAACGCGCTCAGTTTGTCTATTCTATCGGCAACGACTGTCGCGCAACATCGAACACTATCCAGGCCAGCACCTTCGTGCCTCACGCCTGGCTCGAGGATGATGCGTGTCTCCTCCCTGGTGAACACTCCCGCAAAGTACTCATTAAGCACATTGGCGATGTCCGCTTCGGAGGTCCTAATAGGCTTTCTACTATTAACATAACTGAAGAACTCCTTAGGGTTCCCCTTGCAGAGGCTTGCCACCCGTAGTTCTTCGTTACGTTTCGCTAGTCTAACCTTCGCCTTCACTTCCCTACACAGGCGGACATACGCTTCAGTGTTCTCATGGGAACGATTGGCCTTCGCCCTCCTATACGCTACTTTCCTATTTCGGATAGCCGAAGCGATGTCACGATTGAACCACTTAGGCTGCGTTGAAGCAGGGGTGACCGGTTTTGAGGGTATGGCAGCATACTGCAGCACCATAAACTCGTCCCAGAATGCACGGCACACTCCCTCAACATCGTCGCCGACCTCTAACCCCATCTCACCTACGCTATCCCGGATGCTAACAAAGTCCGCCCGCCGGAGATCGAGCTTATTGCCTCTCAAGTTACTACGCTTCACCCGAGGGACGCACACACGGAACCTAATCAGACCGTTATCACTCCCACCCAACGATTCATCAACGGTGAGGCCAGTGACGAGGTTGTCTTCGGTCGTGAATACTAAGTCTAGAACGCTTTCGCCTCGTGTAGGCTCATTGACCCACTGAGTGAGGAAGTTCTCATCAGCAAAGTCAACTAGCCTCCTCCCTTCAGCATCAGTAGTCCTGTCTTCCCACTTTATGCCGCGACGGTTGAAGTCTCCTAAAACTACACACACCCTATCCCCTAGCAGGCTACTGTGTTCGGTGTACAGGGCTGTATCCTCCTCGAGGAGGAGATGCGGAGGTCTGTACACCAAGATAAACCTATAGCTCGTCCCTCCCACATTCAGATCGACTCCAAGCAGCTCCCGTTCCGACCGGAACTGGCAGTCAACCGGACTCAACGTGTCCCTGACGTATATTAGTACCCCACCCCCTCCCCAAGGGTGCGGTCTTTGCGAAACATTCTATACCCGGGAATTTCGAACTCCCAACGTAGTCCCTACGATCAGTATGAATCCAGGACTCGGTGATAGCAACGATATCCTGGTATTCTGATGCTAAGAACGCCCGTAGCTCGCAAAACTTGTTCCTAATCGACCTCGCATTAAAAAGCATTGCACGGAGGGCCCCTTCCCTATTCTGACCGCCCCCTAGCACGACCCGTTTCCCGAACAGCCAGGGCTGTCGGGAGTTGAAGAGCCCATCACTAACGAGGGGGCAACTTCCGCAGGAGCCTGAACCCCTTCCAACGTGGAAGGAGGGTCACCCACCTGTACCTGGACGCACCCTTCAGTTGAAGGTACATCTGCCACCGGCTCATCATCATATCTCCCCGGTGGGGACCCATCATCTCTCCCCGGACTTGACCTCACCATTCTGTATAGGTGCCGGTCGAGCAGCGCGCCTAGCACACCTTTACCCTTGTTATTGAGGTGGACACCATCCCTCTGGTAAAGGTCCCAGCTACCGAAAATGCGTCGAAGGGGTCAATAAACCTCACGCCCAGCGGGACGCACAAGTCTTGCACCCTCTCGTTGATGCCAATGACCTTACTGAGCGCGTGGTCACTGGCATTCATTCGCGGTAAAATACCCATTAACATTCCCCTGTCTGTCTTCAGTTTTAGATCATGCGCAAGAGACATGATCTCGGTGATGATCCCTTCTGTAAGACCTACCCTACCGCCTTTGAGGAACAGGTCGTTGCCACCAGCGTGCACAACGATCGCAGTCCTCCTCCTCCTCCTCCTCCTCCGAGAGAGAGAGAGAGAAGAGAGAGAGAGAGAGAGAGAGAGAGAGAGAGTTACAAGGAGTTACAAAGAAAAGAAGTACCTCAAAAGGCCTTGCGGCCCATACCGAGGAGGTAACAATGGCAACGGGTGCCACGGAAAATTTTCTACACCCTCAAATAGTGTGCAAGATTTGGTCTAACCTTTTCTTGAAATGATCCACAGAGGAACTGTTCACAACTTCTGAAGGTAACCTGTTCCACGTGTCACAGATCTTATACGTAAAGTAATTCCCACACACACTAGTCCTAAACCGTTTCAAATCCTACTTCCAACCATTGTTGCGAGTTGGGTTACCATTTAAACTAAACATGCTTCTAAAATCGACATCGTTGAACCCTCGTAAGAGCTTGAAAATCTCGATCAGTTGACCGCCGCGCTGCCTCCGAGTTTCCAGCGAAAACAAGTTCAGGGCGCGTAACCGTCGATTGTAGCCCATATGCCTAACGGAAGGGATTAACTTTGTGGCCCTCGCCTGCAGTCGCTCCAGCCTCTCAATATCTTTCCTGAGGGTGGGCGACCAGAACTGCACAGCATACTCCATGTGCGGCCGAACCAGGGAATTGTACAGAGAGAGCACAATCTCCTTGTTCCGAAACTGAAATTGCCTCCTGATATAACCCAACAGCTTCTGGGCTTTCTTTTCTACCTCTACGCACTGTTTGGTAAACTTAAGGTCGCTGCTAATTAGCACACCCAAGTCCTTTTCCAAATCAGTCACCTCGATATTACTCCCCAACATCGAGTAGTCCGACTTGGGATTGGCGTAGCCAATGTGCATCACTTTGTATTTACCCAAGTTAAACGGCATTTGCCATTTTTCGGACCACTCTCCTATCCTACCTAGGTCCGCACGCAGTTGTTCGATCGCTTCGGGCGTCCCAACATTGGCCCCAAGCTTGGTGTCATCAGCGAATTTGGCGATCCGACTGACGATGCCACCGTCTATATCATTTATGTAAATGATAAACAACAGCGGCCCCAAAACGGAACCCTGAGGAACCCCACTAGTGACCGAGGCCCAACCCGAAAGAGAGAGAGAGAGAGAGAGAGAGAGAGAGAGATTAGTTTTAAAATCCCACTTGGTATACCGAAAGAGAAGTTAGTTTTAGAGTTTACAGTTGGCAGCTCTCTGCTTCATTTCAAAACAAATTTTCGCTGAGGATCGTGGTCGAAAGACACATTGTATTTCATAGTGTTGTTTAATGTAAATTCCGTTTGTTATGGTTGGCTCAGGCCGACTAAACCACTCTGTCTCCCCTTATCATGTCATATCCATCTTAATTCGCCCCGCCTTTAATCATCGTATTTTAAAAGTTTAAGTGAATAAAATTGTATAAAATCTATATCGTGCTTTGGTCTTGAAGACAGTAGGTAAGAGGGAGGGGAATTGATGAGACGAAACTCCCTTGATTCTACCCGATCAATTAGAGTGTGTGGATTGAGCCACCCAACACACGAGAAACGTACTCCATACAGCGGCGGACAACACCCCTGTACAGAGACAGCAACTGAGTAGGGATGAAGAAACTGCGAAGCCGATGCATCACTTCTAACCTCTTAGAAGCTCTTTTGGAAAGAGAGTATATGTGATAGTTCCAGGAAAGATCACGAGAAAAGGAAACACCAAGAATGTTAAGAGAAGAGGAAGGATTGAGTTGTGTATTGTTGAAGATAAGGGGATAGTCGTGTGGAAGATTGTAACGAGTAGACAGATGAAGGAACTGAATTTTTGAGGCATTGAAAGCCAGAAGGTTTTCTCTTTCCTGATCATAGGTAGTAGAAAGATCAGAGGTCACGTGCACCATAGCCGTCCTATGCGAAGCATATGAGAAGCAAGAAGTGGAAGTGGAAGTGAAAGTGGAAGTCAAATTTATTGTAATGAAGTCTAAAAGAAAATTATCCCCAATTTTATTGTAAAAGTTTTTTTAACGGATTTTTTTTATTATTAATTTACAATGTTATTTGATACATATGCATGCAGATATTAAAATTTATATAAATGATTTTGAAATACTTATTATGCATTAGTACAAGGTGTTTACTGAAATGAAGTTTTACTGAAATGATCACTTTTCTATTGCGGTTCCTCGACTTTTTATTGGCAATATGGAAATGTAAATTTTTAAATTGTTATAAAATAAGTTTTCTGATTGAAAACTTATTTTAAAAAAGGGTCGGGCGAGTGTAGTAAACGGAATAGAAAGATTAATGTTTTTTTATATATTAACCCATTAATACCTACTGGTAGAATTTCTTGCCGACAAAATTGTTTGTCATTACTACAATAATGCCAAACAATTTTGTCGGTAAAGACTGCCGAGAGAGAGATAAATTAGTTTTAAAATTCACGTTGGTATACCGAGATAGAAGTTAGTTTTAGAATTTATAATTGGCAGCCCTGTGCCTCATTTTAAAACAGATTTTCACTGATGATCGTGGTAGAAAGATTCATTGTTTCAGAATAGTGCTTGTTTAATGTAAATTCCGTTAATTATATCGGCTCAGGCCGACTCTCTCTCTCTCTCTCTCTCTCCTCTTCTCTCTCTCTCTCTCTCTCTCTCTCTTCTCTCTCTCGTTGTATTCATCTTAATTCGCCACGTCTTTAATCACCGTATAGGCTATATATATATATATATATATATATATATATATATATATTATATATATAACTGCAATGACCACGCAGTATATTAATGTATAGAAACGACGTAAGTATAGAGGAGTGTTCTGCACACGAGGAAGAGAAATAACGAACAAATGAAAAATGAGGTGACCGCCCGGGAATCGAACCCAGGATCTTCCGATTGCCGGTCAGATATGCTACCATTACACCACGAGCCTCGATCAGTCAGAAGTCGTAATTCTCCTACATAGGGCAGAAACCAATGCCTTGAGAGGGCATTGGTTTCTGCGCTATGTAGGAGAATTACGACTTCTGACTGATCGAGGCCCGTGGTGTAGTGGTAGCATATCTGACCGGCAATCGGAAGATCTTGGGTTCGATTCCCGGGCGGTCACCTCATTTTTTCATTTGTTCGTTATTTCTCTTCCTCGTGTGCAGAACACTCCTCTATACTTACGTCGTTTCTATACATTAATATACTGCGTGGTCATTGCAGTTAAATGTACATATTCACGATTTGCGAGGGTGCCCTCTCAAGGCATTGGTTTCTGCCCTATGTAGGAGAATTACGACTTCTGACTGATCGAGGCCCGTGGTGTAGTGGTAGCATATCTGACCGGCAATCGGAAGATCTTGGGTTCGATTCCCGGGCGGTCACCTCATTTTTCATTTGTTCGTTATTTCTCTTCCTCGTGTGCAGAACACTCCTCTATACTTACGTCGTTTCTATACATATATATATACACATGAAACAAATATTATTATAAGGAAATAAAACTCATATACAAATAAAAATCGTTACATTAAAAACAGTCATTGCATGTTTTAAGTAAATATTTCCATCTTCATGGTGATAAAGCTTTTAAAAAAGTTATATTAGTAAAATAAGTACTGCCATTGTACTGCCAATATACGCAGCCTTCCAGCTGTCGCACATGTATTGATTACATTAGGGCAAGTAGTTTTAAGGAACTGATCTTTAAACCTGAGAAAATTTCATAGTTTAAGTGAATTAACCAAAGTAAATCGGAAACTATTTTGAAGATAACGTAATCTAAGAATTTTAGACATTTTATTACGAATACGTAGAGATAGGTAACCATTGAAAGGCAGTTTAATGCATTTAGTTTCTTTTTGTACTGTAATTGTAAGGGTTTTAATGTTAAAAATATTATTTAAAAATTTCTTTAACTGATTATTGAAGAGATTCGAAGGGTAACTATTGATAATGAAGCACAGCTTTAAAAATTTAAATCCTTCGTCTAATGACTTCGGATTCAGCATTTTAAGGTAACTTTTATTTGTATACTGAATATTGTTCCATTTCCCTCTAGTTTTAATGTTTTAATTTTTATTTAATTATTGTTTTAATGTCCTTTAAATTTAATTAACTTAATTTGAGTCATGTAATTTATTGTATTTTACTTAATTTAAGTTTACTTTTGTTGTTTTAAAGAAATTTTTAATCTTAGACCACTGATAATGACATAAATATTTGTCGAAACGTTTGGGAATAAATAAAAATGTTCGCCGTCGTGTTGATCCTCCTTTTCATCTGCAAGCTACGTTTCTCTAAGCCCTAAGGAGAAGGCAATGTTTGAGATATACATACTGTATACATAAAATTGAATTACCTTCCTTTCCAAATTCATTGTTAAAAATTAGGAAACTAGAGACTTGATATCTTTGATAGTCCAATTTGATATACTCTGATCAAAGATCTTGGCTGATAATTGCTTGTTAAGAACTTACTATAACTTGGATTGATGAGTAGATAACTTCGTATATCTAATAAGAGCTTTTCCTAGTTTGAGTATATTGTAAAATATACTCTTGCTTATCCTGTCTATGCTTATTGGTGTTACTTAATTTAATTTCTATTATGTATTTGAATATGAAATTTCTTAATAGTATGCTTTGTATTGTGTAGACATTTCGTTTCTTAACGTTCCAGGACTGAACTAATTTTTTCAGGCTCTGTTCTTCAAAAAGAAGTAGAATAACATAGACTAAATCAAGTGTAAGAAGCCTATCACGACTAGTTCCTATAGTGGCTTAAACCATTGTTAGTCAGTAACAGCAGCAACCCGAAAATGATTTCTCCCATATTCGACCGAGTTCATAAATGTAACCCACTATTATGTGATAGAAAGAGATCTCTAATACATTAAAAACAGTTTTAGCGGCAAATCTGATAAGTGTATACTTACAGATCTCTATCCAGAAGTTTTGATAAACTGTAGTTTGAATTTTGTGAATGTTGTTTTTATTTTAAGTGTTGAATAATAAGTTGGGTAAAAGGAACGAAGCGTTTTCCCAGCCAATCCCGTTCTTGAAAGCAACTTGCACTACGTACTTCAGCTTGATTTAAAATACCTGCTTGGTAAGCTGAAAGTAAAATCCTTCAAACGAAGCGACCGAAGTTTAAATTCAAATTTATATGGAGCATAGCTCCTGTGGCTAGAAAAGAGAATGATATTATTATTACTCAGATTTTAACGCATATTCGAAATTTTGAGAAGAAAATGGTACAATGGTACAATCACAACTTCGATAATTTCAGTAACAATAAAGGAGCGTATGACTTAGCATTTATATTAAATATTTTCAAAATGTTCCAAAACTTAAAAAAAATTTTAGTTCAAGTAACCTTTCCTTTAATTAAAAGGACTTACCTACAGTATTTGGCTTTTCCACTTTGCGGTTTGTTGTTTCGTTTCAACGTCAATTGTTCTTTAGTGGTCAGCCTGTTTGCTTTAAACTCTTTTGGAGCTGGTCTTCAGAAATTTTACCCTTTTTTAATTCTGTAAGGTGAATGTAGGAGGGCCGGTTGAACCAAAAAGAGTCTTCGTATTTTATTTTCTTTGCGAATTTTTTTCAGAGTTCATGTATATATATATATATATATATATATATATATATATACATTTTAACTGCAAACAATACACAGTATAATTAATGTAAAGAACGACGCTTATGTAGAAGAGCGTTCCGCACAAAATGAGGAGGGAGAACGAGCACATGAAAAATGAGGTACCTCCGAGGAATCGAACCCGGGATCATCCAATTGCCGGTTCAAAAAGTCTGGAACCGGCACACAAGTCTGGAAAGAGTTATAGGAACAGAGAAGAACTTCGAATTCCATTTACGACGGTTGTTGCAGTTATAAAGAATGGACAGGCTTGAGAACCATCAAAACTGTACAAGGTGTGGACGGCTTTGCAAGATTTCAAAACATACAGCTAGACGGATTGAAAGAATAGCTGCTGCGAATCCATCTACTGTAGTCGAACATTGAGAAAGAATGGTCTGCACGGAGAAAACGTCTGCTACGAAAAGTGGACAAAGAACCTCGTTTAAAGTACGCCAAGGATCATCAAAATGATGGATTTGCTTTCTGGAATAAAGTTTTCTGGACACACGAAACCAAAATTGACTTATTTGGGAACAACGAACAACGGTATGTTTGGCGAAAATCAAATACTGTATGCGAAGAAAAACCATCCTTCCTACGGTTAAACATGATGGTGGCAGTTTGCTTCTCCGAGGATGCTTTAGTGCTTCTGGTCGAGGAAAACTTGTTGTCATTAATGGAATCTTGAATTCAAAGAAATATCAGGAAATTTTAGAAGTAAATGTATTGTCTTCAGTTTGGGAGTTGCGAGTGGGTCTCAACAGAAATGGCTTCACCAAAAGAATTTGAAGCTTCTAGAGTCGAATAATCAAATCCCAGATCTCAATTTAATCCTGAATTTATATGATTTGAAAAAAGCTGTCTGCAAGAGAAACTCTTCGAATCTGAATGAATTCCAACAATTTTCTTTAGAAGAATGGATTACGATTTCCACTGAGATATGTCAAAACCTTGTAGAAAAATACCCATAACGAATCATTGAAGTCATTCAAGCAAAAGGTGGACACACAACGTATTAAAAAGCTCATAAGTATTCATACAGAGGAATATTTCAGTTATATATATATATATATATATAATATATATATATTATATATATATATGATGAATAAAACCACGAAGGAAAGGAAACACAAAAAGGTGCTCAAGCGCTTGAGCACCTTTTTGTGTTTCCTTTCCTTCGTGGTTTTATTCATCATAAATATTTTTCACGTGTTACTTTCGTGAAATAATTTTCATATATATATATATATATATATATATATATATATATATATATATATATACAGTATATACTTAATTATAAATGGCCGAATTCCTCCTACATTTTTGTCAGTGGTCAATAAAGTTACATTAGTTCTTGCATGAAACACCTTTTAGTTTTTCGAATTTCATTTGTGTTAGGATTTTCATCAAGAAAATCCAAATGAAATTACTTCCTTAAGTTTTTACACACAGGTTTTTGTTTTATTTTACTTTATTTTAGGTTAGGTTAGGTTTGGTTAGGTTAACCTAAGCTAACGGCCTAATCTAACCTAACCTAAATTTAATCCCGAAAAACATCTACAACAAAGCAGTTGCTATTTTCAGGGTACGAGGAAAGTGATAAAAAAGATAGCATCGAATAGGCGCAAACGTAATGTTCGCTCCTATTCGAACTAACTTATCTCTCTCTCTCTCTCTCTCTCTCTCTCTCTCTCTCTCTCTCTATATAATATATATAATATATATATATATATATATATATATATATACAGGGTGGGTAAAAAACTGTCATATTAAAAAACTGTGATGTTAAAAAAAGTAAGGGGACTAGAGCTCCCAAACTTCATAGATGCTTACCTTAGCATGTTGTTCGTCTTAATTGAGAGAAGTTGCTCGATGTGTCCCCCTTCTTGCTCAACGCAGGCCTCCAAACCTGGACGCCACTGATCAATACACCTGTTTACATATCGTTGAGACACCTTCTCCCAGCCGAACGGAATTTTTGCGCGTAGTTCATCTATGTCTCTTATATTGGTACCAGGGATGTAAACTTTGGACTTCAGGGCTTCCCAAACACTATAATCTAGTGGTGAAATATCGGGACTACTAGCCAGCCACATATTGGGTTCGATAAAATCTGGTGTTTCGTTCTCAAGGAATGTGACAGTTTGGAGTGCTCTGTGAGCAGGGGCTCCAACTTGTTGGAAAGTATATCTTTCTCCACTAATTCGTCGAATATCAGTTAGAGAGAGTGAAAGATATACTTTACAACAAGATGGAGCCCCTGCTCACAGAGCACTCCAAACTGTCACATTCCTTGAGAACGAAACACCAGATTTTATCGAACCCAGTATGTTCCCGGCTAGTAGCCCCGATCTTTCACCACTAGATTATGGTGTTTGGGAAGCCCTGAAGTCCAAAGTTTACATCCCTGGTACCAATATAAGAGGCATAGATGAACTACGTGAAAGAATTCCGTTCGGCTGGGAGAAGGTGTCTCAACGATATGTAAACAGGTGTATTGATCAGTGGCGTCCAGGTTTGGAGGCCTGTTTTGAGCAAGAAGGGGGACACATCGAGCAATTTCTCAATTAAGACGGACAACATGCTAAGGTAAGCATCTATGATGTTTGGGAGCTCTAGTCCCCTTATTTTTTTTAATATGACAGTTTACTTCTAAAGGGTCACTTTTTTTTACCCATCCTGTATATGTATGTATATATATATATATATATATATATATATATATATATATATATATATATACATTTTAACTGCAAACACGCAGTATAATTAACGTAAAGAACGACGCTTGTATAGGAGAATATTCCGCGCAAGATGAGGAGGGAGAATTACGGCATTTGATCGAGTGAGGCCCATGGTGTAATGGTTATCATATCTGACCGGCAATCAGAAGATCCCGGGTTCGATTCCCGGGTGGTTACCTCATTTTTTCATTTGTTTCGTTCTCCTTCCTCATCTTGCGCGGAATATTCTCCTATACAAGCGTCGTTCTTTACGATATATATATAGCTAAGAGTTAGTTCGGACGAAAAAAACTACTTCGTTGTAGGAGGTGTTTATTTGGGTTCAATTTAGGTTAGGTTACGCTTGGTTAGAGTAGATTAGGTAAAGTTAACCTAACTCAGCCTAAAACAAAAACCTGGGTGTGTAAAAACCTGAGGTAGTAATTTCATTTCGAGTTTTTTAATCCAAACTCTAACGCGAGAGAAATTCGAAAAAATAATCATTGTATAGGGTGAAAAAGCACATTCTCTAAACTTTTTAATAAAACACCCCCCTACCTTAACGAAGCGTAAGAGTTAAAATTTTAAAAAAATGACATCACCTGTAGGAGCTAATGTAATTTCAATGACCACCGACGAAAATGTAGGAAGAATTTGGCCAGTTTTTATGTAGAAAGGTGGGCCCAAGGACGTGTGCCCACAAAAATGGCCCTCTTTATAAGAAAGAGAGAGCCAAAATCAAGTTCTTAAAGGATCAGAATGCCATTTATGTTTTATAAATTCTGAAAAGCATTTAGGAGTATATATATTTATGTGAACATATTCACTTAATTATATATTATGCTGATTTTTATTCCAAATCAATAAAAATTTCCATGATATCTCTCTCTCTCTCTCTCTCTTGTAATTCAAACTCTTCTGGTGTCAAAATTCTTTCCACTTTGATGTCTGAGTCATGCACCGTTAGTGTGAGACATCCTCTACATTAGGAAGTGTTTTATTTTACCACATGAAATAACCTTCATTTTTCTTAGCATACTATTAATTTTTTTGAGATCATCATACTAATTTCGTTAAAATTTCTATCAATCATATTGGTTTCTGTATTTCTGTATAACTTATTAATGTATTCAGTATTTTTTACTTGTGTAAAAATACTTATATAACTTTAAAAGTTTGTAAAAGTTTAGTTTTTAATATTTAAGTAGTCTCTTTTATATTTATTCCAGTCTCAGATAACGTTTTAAAAACTTTTCATGAAAGAAATATTTTCAGACTAACGCACCGAAATAAACAAGAATTCTCCTACTTCACCTATGTAGAGTTCGTCTGATGAGGTAAGCAGATGTTCAGACAAACTCTTTACTTCACATGCCTTTTCCTACTTCGCTTATCAGTCTTAGGCTATTTTTCACCTGTTGCTTCTATCATTGACTAAATATTTTCGTTTTCCAAGTTCCATTATTGTTTCATTTATGTTTTAGACTAAATATATTAAGTATTTCATTTGTAAAGCGTTTCATATTTTATTTTTATTTTAGTTAATAAATCTAAAGAGTTTATATGTAAGGCATATTATTATTTCACTTTAATTACAAATTTATTAAAAATTTAACTCCATCTCTACATTGTCCGTATACCATCCTCTCTTCTATCTAGTTTTCCATCCGCCGTTCTAGCTACCTAGCCATTTATGAAATTATCCCGGTTGAGGTTTAAGTTTTGTTTTTTTTGGCTAAAAATACAATAGTTACCCCCTTTTTCTTTGATTTATTCAACACGACGTGAATGCAACGAGTCTTTTACTTATATAGAGGTTCTGAGTGTAGGGATCTAGGTTTGCTTTAAACCCTAGATCCACGTCCCAAAGCTGGATCCTGTCTGCTTTGCAGATAGCTGGTGAGGGAAGCTATATTTATGGGATCTCTTTGCGAGAGACCCGTTGCCCACGTCGGGCTAAAATCATGAAAAAGGAAAAAAACTATGGTATTTGTCATTTATCATTACTTATTCGGACTATAGTGGATTTAATTTTCCCAGAAGAGTTCCTTGTGCCATGCACGGTCTGTGTTTAACATATATATATATATATATATATATATATATATATAATGTTTCAGACCAACAAAGACCCTAGGATCCACTCATGGCTGGTCTACCTAACTGTATGTCCTCCGTGGTGGTGGAGGGGACCTACAATTTTACGTGGGTTCCGAACCACAAGAACATAAGAAACTTATTTAAAAACTGCGGGTAAATTGGCAACGACCAATTTTTACGAAACTAAATAATTATCAATTTAAAAATAATTAATTATCGGTTTAAAACTAAAGATAGAATCTCTCGGTCCAGAGGAGCAAGTCATAATAGACTACTATCCACAAATATGTTACATTCTATATCTATTTATAACGGACATGCAAATATATCAGATCCAAAGAATCCGGTCAATTTCATTACGGTATCCATCAAGTCACGGTCCATATCGATTGCGGACCAAGTCAAAATTTACAACCATATACATTATCAATTTAAAAATAATTAATTATCGATTTAAAACTAAAGATAGAATCTCTCGATCCAGAGGATCAAGTCATAATAGACTACTATCTACAAATATGTTACACTCTATATCTATTATATAACGGACATGCAAATATATCAGATCCAAAGAATCCAGTCAATTTCATTATGGTATCCATTAAGTCACGGTTCATATCGATTGCGGACCAAGTCAAATTTACAACCATATACATTACAATATATACACTTACGAGGAAAAGTGTAGGTGTGGCTGTAAAGACTGTACAGTAATGTAGAAATGTGTGTGCACCCATTATGGGTCTCCCATTTAAAGGTGTGGGGCAAGTGAAGATCATGAGTTTTTCAATACCTCACAGTACTATGGGGGGCACCGCTCGGCAGTATATATATATATATATATATATATATATATATATATATATGAAAATGTTTGCGTTGTGTTGATCCTTCTTTTCATCTGTAAGCTCCGTTTCCCTAAGGAGAAGTCAATAGCTTTGATATATATATTATATATATATATATATATATATATATATATATCAAAGCTATTGACTTCTCCTTAGGGAAACGGAGCTTACAGATGAAAAGAAGGATCAACACAACGGCAAACATTTTCATTTATTTGTACTTCAGACGTTTCGACAAATCTTTTGTCATCATCAGTGAATTAAGTCTTAAAACCTTAAAACAAAAGTAAAAAGTGAAAATTACATCAATACAATATTAAAACCATTAAAATTAAAACCTTAAAGCAAAATGAAAATTGCATCAATACAAAATTAAAATCATTTAAATTTCATCACTATAAAAACTAAAATTAAATTAAATTACCTCAATAGGTAAATACACAATGTTTACATCCACCTCCATACTTGGCAAAGTCTAAGAGAACACTGGATGGTCAGAGGATTAGAAAGGGTATGTGTGAGGGAATCGGTTGGTTAGTTAAAAGAGTTGTAATTTGTAGGATGAGCTATTATTATTAAGGGAGGGTTTGTTTCTATAGATGTACAAAGATTCTAAAATTCGGAGTTCTGTAAGGTTATTGGATCTAGTTAAAATTTCAAACTGAGTTTTGTGAAGGGGATGGTCATTTTCATTACTATGGTTTCTAATTGCGGATTGTGGAGGGCTACTGAGGGGACGGTTGGTACGGACTGACAAGCCCAAATGTTGAGAAAGGCGCACCTCCAGTTGGAGTTGAGTGCTGCCAATATACGCAGCCTTACAGCTGTCGCACGTGTATTTGTAAACAACATTGGGGCATACAGTTTTGGGGAATTCATCTTTGAACTTTAAAAAATTTGATAATTTAAGTGGGTTGACGAAGGCGAATCTAAAATTTATTTGGGGATAACTAGACTTGAGCAGTTTGGACAATTCGCCTCGAATACGCAATGATAAATAACCATAAAAAGGTAATTTAATATATCTGGTTTCTTTTTGTACTGTAGTTATGGAGAGTTTAGTATCAAAAGTGTTATTTAAAAATTTCTTTAATTGGTTATCGAATAGATGAGAAGGGTAGTAATTGTTAATAAAGTACTGTTTTAAAAATTTAAATTCTTCGTTTAACGAAAAGTAATCCGAACAAATACGGTAACTTCTTGTTAATAATGTTACTATAGCACTAATCTTATATTTATAAAACACACAACTTAAATAATTGGTTCCCAAGCCAGTAAAAGTTTGTTTTCGAAATAGTGAAGTATGGAACTTATTATGAGCCCGTACGTCTGAAGTACAAATAAATGAAAATGTTTGCCGTTGTGTTGATCCTTCTTTTCATATATATAGTATGTACAAGGTTATCGAGGCTCACGATGCCTTATATATATATATATATACACACCTTACCTTGCCTTACAACCTTACAAAGGTTTCGCGCGATGATTTCTCATTTCGCGAAGGTGAAGCTTGTCGCCCCTCCTCTCGAGTTGGCCTGGTGAAGTAGTGAGTTGGATTCTTGTGCTCTCCACCTCACATAGCCAGGTACGCCCGGCTCATCGGGGATTGTTCTGAGCCAGGCGTCTAGTCTTCTTTTGAAGATGTCCACTGCAACTCCCTTCGTGTTTCTTAGGTCTTTGGGCAACTGATTAAACAGTTTTGGTCCTCTCACTACAAAACTATTTTCTTTCAGGGTTAAGGATGTTCCCTGTCTCGCCTTCAATTTGGGAATACGACACAGTCTACCGTTTCTACTTTCCACCGTTGTTTGGGGAGTTATAGGGTTCAGAGTAAGATTAGGGACTAGTTTCTCCATTATTTTCCAAGTGTAAATAATGGTGTATCTCTCTCTTCTCCTTTCCAGTGAATATAGGTCTAGTTCGCGTAACCTTTCCCAGTAATTTAGTTCTTTGCACCCATTGATCTTGGCTGTGAAGCTTCTCTGGATCCCTTCCAGCTGTCTAATGTCTTCTTTTTTATATGGGGATGTTAGGACCGAGCAGTATTCCAATTTGGGTATGATCAGGGTTTTCAGTAGAGGAATCATTACATTCCTATCCCTTCGTTTAAAGGTTCTCAATATCTGACCCGTTACTCTCTTTGCTCTGTTTACTGCTATCTTATTTTGTGTTTCAAATTTCGCATCTCTGTCATTACAACCCCGAAATCTTTTGGTCTGGAATTTCTCTGAATTTCCTGTCCATTTGTCCATTTGGGGTATAATATTCCATGGATTTTAGGTCTTATCTTTTTCCGTACCGTAATAGCTGAAATTTTTCGGTGTTAAACTTCATATTGTTGTCTTCCGTCCACTTGTAGATTCTGTTTATGTCGGTTTGTAGAGATCCTATGTCTTCTGGGTTTCTTATTTTTCTACTGATCTTTGTGTCATCCGCAAAGGATGTTACTGTGCTGTCTCTGGTAACGTCCTCATCTATGTCAGTTAGCATGATTATGAAGAGTAGTGGAGCTAATACTGTTCCTTGTGGTACTGAGCTGAGGACCTCTGATTCTGATGAAGATACTCCTTGTACTGTAACGACTTGCCGCCGCTCACTAAGGAAATTATATATCCATTTCCCTACTTTTCCTGTTATTCCCATATATTTCAGTTTATGTATTATGATTCCGTGGTCACACTTGTCGAACGCTTTAGCAAAGTCTGTGTATAGTACATCATAGTTTTCATTACTTTCAAGTGAATCAATAATGTTGTTGTAGTGTTCCATTAGTTGTGATAGGCATGATCTGCCTGACCGAAACCCGTGTTGGTTATCATTTAATTTTTTCCGAGTTTCGAAAAAGTCATAGATTTTCTGTCTAACTATTCTTTCAAATATTTTAGTGAGATGGGATGTAAGCGACACTGACCTATAGTTTTTTGCCTCAGATCGATCTCCTTCATATATTGGGACTATGTTTGCGCTCTTCAGGATGCCCGGTATTTCTCCCGTGTCTAGTGATCGTCTCCATATCCAGTATAGGGGCTCAGCGATTGCATTCTTGCAGTTTTTCATCAGCGTGGCATTCCATTTATCCGGTCCTGCCGCTGAGTGTGTTTTTAGTTTCCCTATGGCTTGTGTAATATCATCCGTCGTAAAGTCGAAATCCGTTATACTTTCCCCTTGTCGTTCTTCTTCAAAGAACGCGTTTCTATCGCATATCAATTTGTCAGTTTTTGGGATACTGAAAGATGATTCGTACTGAGCTCTTAATATTTCAGATACTTCTGTTAGATCATCAGATAAAAAAACTGTTCTCAAATTTTAAAGGTCCGATAGTCGCATGGTTTTTCGACTTTCTTTTTGCGAAGTTATAGAAGTACTTTGAGTTAGCCTTTATCGCTTCCATAGCGTCTTCTTCTTTTTCTGTATGCTCCTTGATTAGTTCCTGTATGATGCCATCGATACTTTGCAGTTTATCATTTAATATTTTTCTGATGTTGTTATCTTTACAATTACTTAATTTTGCAGTCAATCTTTTTCTCTTTCGAAACAATGCCCTCTTTTGTCTCTCGAACCTGCTTCTCTTTCCTCTTTGTTTTATCTTTGGGACATGTTTTTCCACAATTTCTAACGTCTTCTCCTTTAACGTTATTAGCATCTCCTCCGTTATCTTGGCCTCGATTTTTACCTGTGCTGGATGTCACATCTTCCCAATTTATAGCTTTGGAGTGAAAATTAAAAATTTCGAATTAGCTTCTTTCTGTTGTGCGTGTTCTTTCTTTTCCTGTTGCCTTTATATTAGTTGTTACTTCAATGATGTTGTGGTCCGATATCATAGTTGGGGATATTCCTACATTATCAATTAGATTACTGTTGTTTGTGAATACCAAATCTAGGCAGTTGTTTTTTTCCTATGTTTTCTGTTATTTCTTGCGCTAACATAAATTCATCAGCTAGAGCTAGTAGCATTTTTACCTGCTCCTGGTCTTCTCGTGTGCCCCCCTTGTCCTGGTGTATACATATATTTTTTCCTATCCTTTTATATTTCATGAATGGGAAATTAAAATCACCACAGAGAAAAATATTTGGGGTTGGAGAGTGTAGATCTTTTACCAGTTTCTTACCTCTGTAATGGAATCTGAAAATTTTGAGGTTGGCGTGTTTGGGGTCTGTACATTACAATTAGTACCATATTTAATTTTTCAATTTTTGCTGCTACACATTCTACGTAGTTGTTTGAGGTACTTATAGCCATTTCTGCTATGTGCCTTTCGCGTGTGTAAATAGCACATCCTCCTTTACGTCTCACTGTTCTGTCGGCTCGGAGGATGTTATAGTTGTCAATTTGTATTTCTTTTTTGTCAATACAGGACTCACAATTTTCACAGTTCGCCTGGCAGTCCTTTAGATGAGTTTCCGTGAGGCATGCAAAGTCTGCTCCGGCTTCTTGCATGAGTCCTTTCAGGTATACAACTTTGTTCGTGGAATGGTTTGATTTAAGGCCCTGTATGTTGGCTAGGATTATTTTTATTTTTTCTCTTTCTTTTTCGCATACAGGTGGTTCCGATTTGTTTTCCAATGGGGGTGCCGGTTTCGTTGCCTTGTGGTCCTCCGAGAATTTACCTCTTTTTATCTTTGTCGGTACCTGTTGTCCCGATAACGCATGAAGTGCCTTTGTTCGTACCTTCTGTCCGGCTCTCGGATTCCTATATTTGTCAGCTGGTTTTGTAATTGCTGGATAGTATTTAGCAGCTGAAATGTGTTGGCTGCGTCAAAAAATTGGCACTCTTCTTTGATGTTCGTTTTTTCTGTTCACTCGTTGCGTTCCTTTGAGGGTGGTGGTATCGGCATTTTTTTCCGTATTTGCAACTCCCATATCTTGCATAAGTGTTGCAGACCGTAAGATGGTGGAACATGCATTTCTTATCAAATTTGCAGTATCCACTTGTGTAATGCGTTTTGCATAATGTGGGATGTGCATATATGCATTGCCCATCCCGATATCTGCAGTTCCTTTCGCGTAGTATTTACATACGATATTTTCTACGCTTCTGCTTTTTTCTTATTATTTTCAAAGTTCTTAATTTTGGCATTATCATTATTTTTCTTTGGCTGTTTATTTTCTACGTTTTTAGTTATTATCTTTTTATCATTTCGCTCGTTGGACCGTTTGACTACTTCGCAACTTTTACTTATTTCTTTTCTTTCATCTATGTCTTCCTTCCGTATTATATTGTTTATATCGTTATTGTTATTAAATTGTTGTTCGTTATTATGCTGTTATTCGTTATTTCGTCTTCTCTCTCATCCACCCGGTTTTTCGTTGGGACCATTCCGGACCCATGTGTCCCCATTATTTCATTCTTTTTTGTAACTTTCGAGTCTGCTATCTCCATTTCTTTAAAGACCGCGAAAGAATTTACGGTCTGTGTACATGCGCCACATAGAAATTTGATCCCCACGACGTGTTTCGCGTTCGAGACAAGAGTTATTTCCCTATAATTCCAATTCATGCAGATAAAGTCATTCAGTCGATGACAGAAATCACATCTAATCGCCAAGTTTTCCGTTGTTACCAGATTACACAAATTACAGATTAAGTGAGAATTTGGACCCATAGCATTGCTCTTCCTTAATTAGCGTAAAAAGAAATACCCACACAAATTCTTTATTTATTTATTTTTATTTCTATTTCTTTCCTTTCGATGGTCGAGGGTATTTCGAGGGTTTTCTGACCTTTGCGTTTTATGACGTTTTTCCTGCCTTGTTTCAAACTTTCTCGAATGCCAACCGTATTTTGTTTTGAATATATACGTTAAAACTGGTGATAAATTATGTAAACTGTATTGCACTTTCTTAATTTTAATGAATTTCACTTTATAATTTATATGCACGGATTCACTGATACTTTAAACACTTTCGGGTGCAAACAGAATAAACCGCCGAGTAGATTATTCCCTTTTAATTTGGGTGTTAAATAGAGAAAGCAAAACAGCACGTCCATTCACCACAGCGTACGAGCAAGCCACACACACACACACACACACACATATATATATATATATATATATCGTAAAGAACGACGCTTGTATAGGAGATATTCCGCGCAAGACGAGAGAGAGAAAACGGAACAAATGAAAAAATGAAGTAACCACCTGGGAATCGAACCCGGGATCTTCCGATTGCCGGTCAGACGCGATACCATTACACCATGGACTTCACTCTTCCAAATGCCGTAATTCTTCTACATACTCGCAGAAACCAATGCCCCAAGGGGGCACCTCCCGCATGCCGTAATGTATATAATGTTACGGCATGCGGGAGGTGCCCCCTTGGGGCATTGGTTTCTGCGAGTATGTAGAAGAATTACGGCATTTGGAAGAGTGAAGTCCATGGTGTAATGGTATCGCGTCTGACCGGCAATCGGAAGATCCCGGGTTCGATTCCCAGGTGGTTACTTCATTTTTTCATTTGTTCCGTTTTCTCTCTCTCGTCTTGCGCGGAATATCTCCTATACAAGCGTCGTTCTTTACGTTATTTATACTGCGTGTTCTTTGCAGTTGAATGTATATATATATATATATATATATATTAATTTTGAAAACAGTGTGTCGTGTGTAAAATCCATGCATGTGTAGTTTAGAATAGGGAAAGAATTGTGTGTTTGAGAGCATGCTGGACTGCTCACATGGTAAATGAGATATATGAAAAGATCAACTAAAGAGGACAGTGACAGGAGAAACGGAAGTTCCAGCTCTCCCTGTCTTCTGCCTAACCTTCTCCCCGAGTACTTCCCTGGTCGATTGATGTCTACAGCCTCCTCATATATTCATTCATTCATTCATTCATTCATTAAATCCCGTTTGGCTCTCGTCGGGTTGGGTCCCATCTGTCATAACGATATCTTCCCCATTCCCGTCAGTCGCCAGCCAAATCAAACAGCTCCCTCATGCTCAATTCGCCGTTTGCTCCTCTGAATGCTTTGAACCACGATGTCTTTGGTCTTCCACTCGGTCTGTCACCATGGGCCCTTTCGTGCAACAGTGCATTTGGCCACCTCTCTCCGTCCATCCTAACGACGTGGCCAAACCATCTTCTATGTATGTCTCGTACCCTATCAAGTATGTTCCCTCTCGCTCCCGCTATCCTTCTTACTCCTTCGTTTGTTAATCTCTGGTCCTATCTTATGTTAATCTCTTGTCCCATCTTATGTTGTTTGCTCTCCGCATACACTTCATCTCAAAAACCAATAGTTTCCTTTCATCCCTTCTCTTCAAAATCCAGCATTCCGCTCCTGTACAGCGCCGTTGGTAGCACCACAGAATTGAGCAGCAGCAAATGTCTAAAATCAGGCAATTTGTAAATTGACTCAAATTTTAGGCAGTGTGTCAAATTGTGATACACACAAAACCTCTCTCTCTCTCTCTCTCGCGCGCGCGCGCATCTCAAAGATAAGTAAAATGAAACGGGGTTTTAAACAGTATATTTATGATCACTAAACAGAGAACATTGCTTTACTAGTGGAACATCGAAGCACACTCAACTTATAATTAAAAAACATAGAACGTTCCGTAGTAATACATTAAAAGTTAAATAATTTATTATCACTACAAAAGGTAATATTGTAAATATTGTAAATGATACAATACTATATTTTATTGTACATAAATTGTAGAAAGAAATTGTATGTAAATAATGTAAATATTATACATGAATAAATAGATGTAAAATAGTGTAAAAAAAGGGGATGTTTATAAACATGCATTTAATTTACACAACGGTATTAAGCTGTAATCTGATAAACCCACAGGATTTGTGGACGGGTATGTTTATCCATCGATAAATACACGCAGGTGTTTTGCTACATGTCTCTCTCTCTATCTCTCTCTCTGTCTGTCTAGCTATATATATATATATATATATATATATATATATATATATATATATATATACCATTGTTGATTGATCAATCGACTATCACCAGCTCCTTGAGTGACGATTCAGTCATAAGGAAACAATATCGAAATTACTGTGCTAAGGCAAACATGACGTGATCCAGATCATGTTTCAGTTCTTCTGTGACACCTTATTCCATATTTTTAATACTTGCTTTCCTTTAAGGAGGAAAACAGTTTCGCACAAAAGTGTTGCAAATCCATGGATCACTCCAGGAATTATCACTTCAATATAGAACAGAGATAAATTATTGAAACTGCAATTACAAAGCAAAATTCCTGAAATATAATATACTCAATATAGAAACAACTTAACTAAAATAATCAAAATTGCAAAATATAACTATTGTTAACAATCAATTTTCCAAACACAAAAGGAGACATGAAAAACACTTGGACAACCATAAACAGTCTTCAAAAACCAAATTAAGAAAAATTCAATAGAGAAACAAATTGTTGATATTAAAGAAATTTCTGATGATACTTCTATTGCGGACTCTTTAAATAACCATTTTACTTCAGTAGCTAGTAAGCTTCGCTCACATTTACTAAATAATGATCACTCACCTCTAGAATATGTCACTCAGCCCACTAAATTCATTTTCTTTTGTTCCTGCTACCTCTACTGAGGTCTGGAATATTATTGGTAAATTAAAAAATACAAAAAAACGCCTCGATAACATTCCTGTATATATATTTAAGCTTGTTAAAGATAAGATATCTGTAACTTTGGCTAAAATTATCAATCAAGGTATTTTCAAAGGAAATTAATAATGATTGCGTTCTTTAACCTCCTTCGCAACATCTAAGGTCATATGACGGAGGGGACCTACAGCTTTACTTTGGATCCGAACCACGGGTCGGTACATCATCTGGACGCGGAGGACGGTCTCCCATCCAACTACTACCCAGATCCAATGTCGCTTAACTTCGCTGATCAACCAGAAGCGGTGTTTCGACATTGGCTACGACGTAGGCCATTTCCAAAGAATATTGGTTGTATAACACCCCTTTTTAAAGGGGGTGATCCTGCACTAGCAACTAATTACAGGCCGGTGTGTTCATTATCTGTGTTCAGCAAAGTTTTTGAAAAAATTGTAAAAAGTAGAATGCAGCGATATTTAGAATCCTACAATTTATTATCTTTAAATCAATATGGCTTCCGTAATAATAAAACAACAGAAATGGCTGCTTAAATCTTATGGAAAATGAAAATATAGCTAAAGAGAACAAAGAAATAATGATATCAATATTTATGGATTTGAGTAAGGCGTTTGATGTAATAAACTATAATATTTTACTTAACAAATTATATTGTTACGTTTTTAGAAGAGGGAGCAATCAGTGATTGGTTTAAAAGTCATTTGTCCAATACAATAGATACAGTATCATTTTGTGTATCAATAAATAAAGTCTGCTCAACTAAAGCGCTTGTCAAACATGGTGTACCATAGGGGCTTAGTTTTGGGTACACTGTTATTTTTATCATAGATAAATGACCTTCTACGTTTATCTGATATACTTAACTTCATAATGTTTGCAGATAAAACTGTCTTTTTCTTGCAAATACGTTAATTCAGCTAAGAATATATTTAATTCAGAATTCATCAGTGCAATGAAATGGTTGACCACCAATAAACTCTTCCTAAATACCAGTAAAACAAATTTCTTGATTTTCACTAATAAAAGAAATGTATATCTTGATGAACTTAATGTTGATGAAATCGCTGTAAAGGAGTGTACTGTAACAAAATTTCTTGGTGTAATGCTAGATAAGAATTTGCAATGGAGTGATCATGTAAACTATATCGCGAAAAAGATTTGAAGGAGCGTTGCTATAATGTTTAAACTTAGAAATGTAGTCCCAAAACAGGTTTTATTAACCCTATCATACCCTTGTTCTTCCTTATATAACGTAGTGCACCCTTGTTTGGGGAAACTCCGCTAACAACGCTCTGAACAGTATCTTTGTCATCGAAAAATGAGCAATAAGTTATTATCTGATGCTGTTTTCCTTGATCATTTCTGTGCAGTATTTAAAGAGCTAAAATTACTGTACTAAAGCTCAAACTGGCACATTTTATTTTTATTTACAAGTGTAGGAACAAAATCATTAACTTAAAATACAATGGGTAAATAGATATTTGGTAGCTCATCAAGAAATCCAATCATATCAAACCAGAAATAGATCAAAGCATGTTATTCCTCAATTTAGTTTGTCATCTCAAATATTATGAGTCATCTCAAATATTATGACCACAGTTTCATTGAAATGAAACTATGGAATGATTTAAATGCTGATATAAAAAATTGTGAAGGTAAATTCGTTTAAAACCAAGTTGAAATCTCGATTATAATAATAATTCTTATTCATGATTTATGTATTATTAATAAAAACTATGTTTTATTTTTAATAAAGAGTCCAGTAGAGCCTAAAGCTTAAGGGCCAAATTAAATAAAATAAATAGTCAAGCTTCAAAATGATTTATGTCATTGTAATTGGTAAAAGTACTCTATTTTATTAATAATAAAGGTTATTCAATTCAATCCAATTTATTTCAGTTATAAGAACTTCAAATTCTGTACAAGCGAAGCTAAAGAAACTCGTTTTCGTACTTTTTGCACTAATATTTATAGGTAGCAACTCTGGGTTAATTATAAAAAAAAGTTCCTGTATAACCCTCAATTTGCTTTACAACAGATCCTATAGACTGCTACATAAGTTACTTCCAAGATGCTAGGCCTCTCAAATGTTCGCTAACTGCAACGTTCCGAGCTCCCTGAGGTGACAAGACGTGCCCAACACAGGCTATTACGAAGAATTAAAAACTCAGACAATCTAATTGTCCAAGCTATTCATTAGCCCTGCTTTATGTCTTCAACAGAGTGGCCACAAAGTCCCTTTGCAGTGAAATTGCAGCATATCTGTATGTTGCCCTTGTTTTTCATGCAAAGGGTCTTTGTGACCATCTTATAGACTGTGGACTTTTTGGTATGAAATTGTTTGTCTATAGCTCCACTTAACTCCTGCATTAGCCATTTCATTGCAAGTAATTTTTATTTTTATGAAACTGTTATTCCTATTTCTTATTATTTCTCGTCTCCTTACGTGTATTATTGTCATTTCTTTGTTACTGTAGTACTTTTTTGGGAATTTTGGGAATTTTTTTAAATTTTGAATTTAATGTCTAAGTAGTTGCATCGTTGATTACCTTGATGGATACTATATCTTTTTTAAAGGCTGGGGGGATCTGTCTGCTGCCAATCAACATTATTGTCATTATCATTATCATCATTTTTGTAGTCTTAGCAATGGGCAGTTTTTTTTTATTATTACTTGTTTCAGTTCGTGTCTTCTTTTTATCTCTTTTCGTCATAATTTTTAGTTGGTTTGTTTTTAACTGTATTTATGTTTAATTTATCTTATCACTTATTACGGGTCAATCCCAGAATAGGCACCTGATGTACTTCAATCCCAGATGAAGCACCTGCGTTCAACCTCAATCCCAGAATAGGCACCTTGCAAGGAATTAAATAAAAAAACCTGATGATTACAAAATTTATTGTTTATACAAAGTTTATTACAAATGTAATAAAGGCAAAGTTATAAAAGGTTTAAAGTGGTTTAATGAATAAAGAAAAATTTTCGAATAATATTATTAATAAAATATTAAATGTGAAAATCAGGTAAAAATCAAACTGGTAAGAATAGCAAAACTAACCAAAAAAGCAGAAGATATAGCAAAAGATTAGGTTAGGTTAGGTTAGGTTAGGTTAGGTTAGGTTAGAGTTGATTTTTTCAAATATTGATAAAAACAATGAAATTATATCTCTAAAAAACTGTTATATTTTTTCTCCTCAATCCCAGATTAAGCACCTGTGTTTTGCTTCAATCCCAGATTAAGCACCTAAAAATGATTTCAGGTGCCTATTCTGGGATTGATCCCTTACTACTTTCAAGAATATTGTACTATGTTATGAGATTTATATCCTGCCGATAAAGTTTATTATTATCATTATCATATATGTATGTATCACTATCCATCTGTCTTTCTTTCGCAAATGCATGTGTGCGCACGCACACACACACACACACACACACACACGCGCGCGCGCGAGCGCGCGCAAAGTCAATGTATTATTTTAAGTATTTTAATACCTTCAAACTACATCAAAAATTTTGAATCTTATTTGAGTTCATGCATGTTTTCACTCAAGTTATTATTCGTGTACGGAAACTTCTGCAAGATAATCGATGTATTTAGTTATTTTTATATTAATTATAATGAATTCTATATTTTTACATCGCTCACTCGTTTGTCATCATCTTTTCACTTGAATATTTTTTGAAAACTTAAAACACGTTAAATTTATTTAAGTTTATTTTACAAGACGTTTTAAGATTTTTCATGAAAGAAAAATATCCCAACATCATACAACAATACGCAACATTCATCCATAAGCAACGCCTACGTCTCTTCCGATCAATCGATTTAGAGAAGCAAATAACGTAGATCAGTGATGCACAAACCCTGGCCCGCGGGCCAAATGTGTCCCCCACGGGTCTTTTCAGTGGCCCCACGGGTCTTTTCAATTAAATGAAAAAGTTAGAATATAAAAGTGACCCAATTTATGACTTAGATGGAAAGTAAGTAGGCTAATACATTTAGTTATTTTCTTCGCTTGGCCCTCACATCAAAAAAGTTTGTGCACCACTGACGTAGATGATCGACCGGACAAACTAATTCATTGACTCTTTTCTTTTTTTTTATTTCTCTTCACAGGTTTAAAGCTCATTTTTTCTGAAACTTAATATGATCATACCCTAAATATTCACACTTTATAAGCTTCGTTCTTGTTCCATTTGTATTTTTGTTTAAATATGTTGGATTACCTGAAGATCAGGGTCACCAGCCTTCGGTAGTTAGCCTTATAAAGCTAACTAAGGAAAATGTTGGTCTAATAATGCTAACTAACGAAGGCTGGGGGCCCTGATCTCCAGGTGATCCACTATGTTTAGTATTTTATTTGTATAACGTTTTAGGATCTTTTCCTTTATAGCACTCCCCCCCCCCCAATTGTTCTACTGTGTTCTTTTATAGCACCTCCATGCGTTAACATTTGGTTTGCTTCCGCCCTAATTATTCATTCTGGCGAAGGTCAAGCTTTTCACTCCACCTTAGTTAGACCTACAGTTTAACGTGGAATCCGAACCACGCCCCACCAGCAGCCCAGCGTCTTAACCATTAGGCCACCTAGGGTACCCATTTATCTCCCAACCACTTTCTTTATTGTGTGAAAGAATGAACAGCTGGGTTTTGCTGTGCGCTGCCTGCCGTCACCAGGTCTCGACCCCGGGGCCGATGGATTCTTAGTCAGTGACGCTAACCACTACACCACCGAGGCGCATATATATATATATATATATATATATATATATATATATACAAGCAACTCAAAGTATATTAAACTGTGTAGTTTAATTGAATGCCCGGTTAGGTCAACTTTACGCCCTTGACGAGTAGTTAGGTTAAGTCGTGATATTTTCCTTAGTTTTAACGAAAATATCACGACTCAACCCAACCAATTGTCAAGGACGTACAGTTGACCTAACTGGGCATTCAGTAAAGAAGAAATTGTGAAGGGGGGGGGATGCTATAAAGGAAAAGATCCACGTTTTATATTCGCTTGCCTCAATACAATGAAAATTATTTTTTTTAAATAAGGAGTTATTTTCCAATCACACAAGATATATATATATATATATATATATATAAATATATAATAAAAAATAAAAAGACCAGGACGATGGCTCCGAACATTTAATGCAAACGTTTCGACCCAAGTGAGGGGTCATCATCAGTGCAACGCTAAACAAGAATAATTAAAAGTTAAACAGGAAAAAGTACATAATTAAAAGACACCAAAATTAAAAAGTAAAAGTTAAACAGGATACATTAATACAAAAAAAAACCAGTGATATCAAAACAATTAAAGGACAATCACTATAGTATAAAATATAAATATATAAAAATAGGGGTTTACTGAAGTAGACAAAGTAACGGATCAAAGGAGTTGGATGGAATGAGCGAAAAAAAATTGGAAACGGCGGAAGAGAGGGACAGAAAGCAGTTATTTGGGTGAGTTATAATGTAAATAATTTAAAGGATAAATTCTGCATATTTAGGGAAGGAATCAAATTTTTAATGTACAGTGACTGAGTGATTTTTCTGTCGAGTTCAGTTTGGCTGGCGAAGACAGAAGTGAGAAGTGATTGGGGTGAATTGGATGATCAGCTAATTCGCTATTAGCCCGGTTGCACGGGGGGGGACCCTGCATTGTTTGTTATAAAGCAAATCTTGACATATTTTGAAAGCTTATACCACCCCATTCAAGAATACATCGGGTGTACACCTGACCCCCGCTTGACTTTTTCAATATGGCCGCCATTTTCCAAGATGGTCGGCGAAACTGAAAAATCCCATATCCTGGTCAATAGTTGATGGATTTTGATGATCTTGGTGTCATTTCTATGGGTTTTTACGATGATGAGTCGATCTGGAGGGGTTGCAGATACTTTGGGGGTCGTTTTGACCCACATTCGTCAATACTCAAGGTCATTGGAGGTCAACGCCCCCCCCCCCCCCCCCCCGAAATAAGGAATATCCCATATCCCGGGCAGTCGTGGAGATATTTTGGTGATCTTACTGTCGTTTTTATGGTTTTGGGCGAGACTGAGTAGTTCTATATTGTTTAAAATGAAATCAGGGATTATTTTCCCCATGGTAAGGTGAATTCCAATATGTCTAATTATTCCTCTCATTTTTTTCAGGTTGTTGAGATTATAGCTGATGCTGCTGCCCACCTGGTGGTTTGATGACGTCTTGGTTGTGCTGATTCCAAAATTGTTTTTTGACTGCTGAATATGGAGAATATACCAGGTGAGCATTGTTTAGTGTTCATTTGCTGAAGATAAATTATTTCAATGCGATTTGTACTCTGAAGAATGGGTAAACAAAATTCTTATTTTTCAGGTTCTACAAAAGCTGCAGACGAATGTTTGACCTTGAGTATTGACGAATGTGGGTCAAACCGACTCCCAAAGTATCTGGAACCCCTCCAGATCGACTCATCATCCTGAAAACCCATAGAAATGACACCAAGATCATCAAAATCCATCAAGTATTGACCAGGATATGGGATTTTTCAGTTTCGCGGACCATCTTGGAAAATGGCGGCCATATTGAAAAAGCCAAGCGGGGTTCAGGTGTACACCCGATGGATTCTTGAATGGGGTGGTATAAGCTTTCAAAATATGTAAAAATTTGCTTTATAACAAACAATGCAGGGTTCCAGTAAAATCAGGGTCTGTGCTACCGGACTATAATGATTTCGAATAGCTGAGTATTCTGGATCAGATACGGGACGGCTAGTCCGATGGATAAGCTCCCTATGCTTATAAACTCTCTCTCTCTCTCTCTGTATATACAGTATATATATAAATTAGCATAATTTACTTCATAGTTGAAAGTAAAGTTCAGGAGAAAGTGCTGAAATATATTGAAATCGCTTGATAATATGGAAGATGTAACATTTAAGTATTCGTACTGACTAAATTTCGAAATGTAAAAGATATTTTTAATAAACGGTGCCTTAATTAACGGATACAAATATACCACTGCGTGTCATGAAGATGAACTGATAAAGATATCGAATGCACTTCTATACGAAATTTATGAAAATAAAATAAATTTCCATAATACGATGACGTATTTAATTATTTCCAGTATTCTAATTAAATAAAGGCTACAT
Source organism: Bathynomus jamesi (assembly GCA_023014485.1). NCBI lineage: Eukaryota > Metazoa > Arthropoda > Malacostraca > Isopoda > Cirolanidae > Bathynomus > Bathynomus jamesi. The sequence goes on from JAJOZX010000381.1 coordinate 1,502,450, forward strand.
GATTTATCTTTCCCTTGTTACCAAAAACAAAAATTTTGTTTTAAAATATTGCCCTGGAACAAAAATAATAATATTTGCTATGAACTTCTTCAACTTGCAACTGCATACCATTGCAACACTACTCACAACTTTCGCGTACCACTGGTTTGAAACCAATGTTTAAACTTTTAATTTTTTTCTTTGCATAATATAATCATCAGCTTTACTGATTTTATTTTGACGCCAAAAGATTTTATTTAGTCTTATGGAGACCCTCTATACAACAAAGGGTTTATTAACATATTCATATTGTAAAAATAATACTTGTTTATCGGAGATTACAGTAACACCACTCAATTTATTGAATAACAGCGCCATAAAACAGCATTCAGTTCTTCTCTTAGTAACTCATTCACAATTGGCGTACCAGTAGGTGAGCGCTGAATTTTTTGTTGGTGTTCCTTGGATCAGGTGATTAGAGTATTTCAGCCAACAGCGTGTATCTATACATCAGAAAGTAAATTATTGCTACTGCATTTACACATACTTACGCATATCACTATTTTAACACAAGGCAATTCTATCAGCAGGCGCGGATACATGGGAGGGGGGGTGCGGGGGCTTCACTCCTCTAGCCAGCCTTAATCTGAATGATATCTGTGTATTCTAATAATTAATAATTTTTAATATTATTGTATAATATTATATAATAATGGGCTGGCAATATTTACATTACACCGGTATGACAAATCCTAAATCCCCGCACCCCCACTTGTATCTTCGCCTGATCAGACTTACCAGTGCAAATGACTCCCAGGCAGTTTTGGCTGAAACAGTTTTCAAACATTTCATGGTAAGACATCGGTAAATCTAAATAACCAGTTATGTCAAAGCCCATATAATCATTCTCGTCCATCTTCAAAAATTTACAATCTGTTTGTTTTAAAGAAGTTTTACAGTTAATATTTCTATACGAAATAAATGTTGAACTTAATATAAATGTACATTTCGAAATTAAGTTTCGAAATTACATTTCTCTCTCTCTCTCTCTCTATCTATCTATTTATTTGTCTATCTACCTACCTATCTATCTAGTTATCTATCTGCGGTTCTTGAAGAAAGTAAAAGCAAATATTGCCGGTGATATTCTAAAATCTTGTAAGCTCCAACTGACCAAAATTTAATTTTTTTTAATTTTTCGCTTTAATCGTACATAAATTTTGAATTCGCTTCTCCTTCTTTTTCATCTTAACACTTAAATCATACTGTAAATCATTTTTTCCACTTACAAGGGTTTGAAATATCACCATTGATACGGCTCTCCTGTCTTAAAACATTGCCCACAAATTAACCTTTTCACCCAAGAATAAAACTGCGTGACGATAAAAATATATTTTGCACTGATCCATATTAATTAATTAATTAATAATGATGGAGACATTTTTCATATCTACACAAAAAGTATCTATTTTCAGATCAGCTATGCATAATCATCGGTGACTCAAATGTAAATATCTAGACAAAATAATGCAGCACAAAACCAAACTGCTGTTACATCAGCATCTTCTGATTATATTCAAGAAAAAATACTACAGAACAAGCCGACCTAAATAAATTCCTTCCACATTTGGTATGAAATATTTCTGAGTGCAATCACAGTACAAACCGCCTATGTAAGATGTTGCTGGCAACTGATAACAGCGTAGTACCGAAACACTTGAAAATTAAGTGTCTCCGACAATAATTCTAGCCTATAGACTACTCTTCATAGTCATGTGTGATTGATGGATCAAAATACTATATATACGATATAGCATAGCCGAATATTTAATATAATCAGTGATTGAATGGGTTAAATCAGGGGTTACCAACCTGGGCGGTAGCGCCCACTAGTGGGCTCACATTAAAGGTAATTAAACATTTATTTCATTATTTATTTCATCGGTGACTCAAATGTAAATATCTAGACAAAATAATGCAGCACAAAACCAAACTGCTGTTACATCAGCATCTTCTGATTATATTCAAAAAAATACTACAGAACAAGCCGACCTAAATAAATTCCTTCCACATTTGGTATGAAATATTTCTGAGTGCAATCACAGTACAAACCGCCTATGTAAGATGTTGCTGGCAATTGATAACAGCGTAGTACCGAAACACTTGAAAATTAAGTGTCTCCGACAATAATTCTAGCCTATAGACTACTCTTCATAGTCATGTGTGATTGATGGATCAAAATACTATATATACGATATAGCATAGCCGAATATTTAATATAATCAGTGATTGAATGGGTTAAATCAGGGGTCACCAACCTGGGCGGTAGCGCCCACTAGTGGGCTCACATTAAAGGTAATTAAACATTTATTTCATTATTTATTTCATCGGTGACTCAAATGTAAATATCTAGACAAAATAATGCAGCACAAAACCAAACTGCTGTTACATCAGCATCTTCTGATTATATTCAAGAAAAAATACTACAGAACAAGCCGACCTAAATAAATTCCTTCCACATTTGGTATGAAATATTTCTGAGTGCAATCACAGTACAAACCGCCTATGTAAGATGTTGCTGGCAACTGATAACAGCGTAGTACCGAAACACTTGAAAATTAAGTGTCTCCGACAATAATTCTAGCCTATAGACTACTCTTCATAGTCATGTGTGATTGATGGATCAAAATACTATATATACGATATAGCATAGCCGAATATTTAATATAATCAGTGATTGAATGGGTTAAATCAGGGGTCACCAACCTGGGCGGTAGCGCCCACTAGTGGGCTCACATTAAAGGTAATTAAACATTTATTTCATTATTTATTTTATCGATTATGTTGATTATTCTTTTTGATCTAAGGTGGGCGATAAGCTTTTTTAATTTTCAAAAATTCGTAAAAGTGGGCGGTGAACAAAAAAAGGTTGGTGACCCCTGGGTTAAATGAATAATTATGAAAATAGTTTTTTCTGAAGCTGCTAAACCACCAAACGCGAATAGAAAATTTATTACACATGCAATAAACATAAGAGTATTTGTTCAAAATTTGAAGTTTAGGAAAAGATATACCTACTGCAGAATTAATAATAATCAAATAAAAATAATAAAAAAAAAATTAATATTAAAACATTTGGAGTTTACACGGAATGAAATACATAAATTTTATATTTTATATAATTTTTTTAAAAGTGTCTAAGAAATATGCATAGATTCTAGACTTTTGATCAAGACTTTGTAAATCGACCCTGTTGTATATTCCGATTAGTAGTATGGATCCATTTAAGCCAAGGGAGTGCCAGTGCCAAGTGAGAGGAAAGGGAAGGGGGTGAGAGGAAACGAGGGAAAAAGAGGAGAAAAAGAAAAAAGAAAATTTTTAATCTCTGAAAGGGGGATGGGGGATGATAAAGGTGATAAGCCAAGCCCCAAAAACCCAATATTGCTCTGAATATAGAGGTAATCTAATTTAACTTAACCTAAACTTATTTTTCAAGCTACCACGAGAGCAACCTAACCTAACTTAAACTTGAAATTTATTTTGTATATATATACAGGGTGAGTCACGACGAAATGTCATAACTTCGGGAGCTTATAGCTGAGGTCATTCCCAGTCAAAAACTTTACATGAACATAGGTCCGATTTTTAACGGTTATGGAGCTGTGGATGTTTGAATTTCAAGTATGCGCATGAGTGACTTTGAACTGAATTGACAGTTACTTACCGAACCGAACTAACTACGCAGTAGTGTAGTGTGTTTCACAGCGTGCAGTTGATGTTTTGGGCGTTCAGTATGCCTTTTACGTTTTCAAATGCCGAATATGCCAATATGGTGTATGTTTACAGATTTTGCGGTGGAAATACTACTGCTGCTGTCGCTGAATACCAGCGACGTTTTCCAAATCGAACAATTCCAGATCGACGAGTGTTTAGCAACATTTTCCGGAGATTGCGAGAGAGCGGTTCATTTCCTAGCGTTACTGTTTTATCTGAGCGTCCGGTACAACAAGATGTGGCTGAACAAGAAAACATTATTCAGATGATACAGTGGAGTCCTCATGTTAGTACGCGAAGGATTTCCACACGTCTTAGAATTTCTCAAACGAGAGTATGTAGAACGTTACACGAAGAAGGCATGTATCCATACCAGGTAAAGATGTACCTTTGGCAACACGATTGCATTAGTATTAGAAATAAATTGAACGAATTTAAGGCGATAATTTAGTCTGGGAACTATGATATACGTAGTTCCTATAACCGAAACGTGGTTAAATACTGTGACTCGGGACTTGTTGGGGGAACTTGATATAGCGGGTTTTAAACTTTTTACTAATGATAGATTACATAAGATTGGTGGTGGCGTTTTGTTGTACATTTGTAATTCCCTTAGGGCTATCAAGGTTAAGAGAGAGTTTCCGGCAACAGTTAATGCGATATGCTTTGAAGTTAGGGCGCGTAGTATTAGCTTTAATTTCGTTCTTGTTTATAGACCTCCCGTTCAACCCCTCGATACCGATACTAGATTTTACACACGTCTTGCTAACTTTATTAATAATCGGGATAGTATAATTGTCGGAGACTTTAACTGCCCTAACGTTCATTACGAGATTTTACTGGTAATGATGAGGGTTTGAGACTGACTGAGTTCATGGAAGATATTTTTTTACAATAGATGGTTACCGAACCAACGCGCGGTGACAATATTTTAGACGTGGTGATGACGAACGACGAAAATAGTCGAAGTTGGAAGTAGGTGAGAGTTTGGGATGTAGTGATCACTAAATTATTAGGTTTAAGCTATTGATAGAAAACAGTAAGGATAGCAACGTAATAGAAGTCCCTGATTTTCCTAGACCTAATTTTAATAGTTTTGCGGACAGCATGAGAGTAGTGGACTGGGATAATTTATGGACCTTTTCCAGTTTGTGTACCGTTTTTCATATAATTTATTTTTGCTTCTTTTCAGATAAAAAATGAGTGATCAAAAATGAGTTCTTGATAACCTAACCTAACCTAACCTAACGTAACCTAACCTAACCCACATTATAACTTTCGTCACTTGGGCACAGGATATTTACTGTGCTGTATGTAATGTACTATAGAAAACGGTACATAAACTGGAAAACGTCCTAATTTATTTATGGATAATGACGCAAATTTTCATTGGAAGGCGTTTAAAGAAAGTTTTTGAATATCGAAATGGAGTTTATTCCGCGTAGGCCCAAGCGCGCTAGAAATCATGGTAGGCCCAAGTGGTGGACTAGGGAAGTAGGTGAGTTCATAAACGAGCGTAACAGAGAGTATAGACTTAGCACGGTAGCTAACTTTAATAGATATATCGAGCTTAGACGTCAGGTTAAAAGATCTGTTAGGAATGCTAGGCGTAATTTTGAGATACGTCTAGCTGCGGATAGTAAACATAATCCGAAAAAGTTTTTTGACTACGTCAATCATCGTAAGCCGAGAAAAGATAACATAGGCCTTCTAGTGGACGTTAATGGCGCTTTGGCTTCCGACGCTCGGGCGATGGCGGGTATCTTTACCAAATTTTTTGCGACAGTTTTTACCATAGAAGACGTAAATAATGTCCCGGACGTGGACGATATCATTCCATTTAGTAGCGAGACTATTTTCAATGAAATAACTGTTTACAAGGGTGAGATTGCGCATTATATCGATAAACGGGATTTTCGAACACCCTGTAGTCCCCGAATTTAGTAGTTATGTCGGATCACCTGAAGATCAGGGCCCCCAGCCTTCTTTAGTTAGCTTTATAAGGCTAACTAACGAAAATATCACGACCTAACCTAACCAATCGCCAAGGGCGTGCAGTTGTCATAACGATTGGTTAGGGTAGGTCGTGATATTTTCTTTAGTTAGCCTTATAAGGCCTTATAAGGCTAACTAGAGAAGGCCTTCCAGAGTTAAACATAGATTGCGGTAAATCATGAAGTGAACCAATTACTTAAACTTCGCCACCCATCTATATATTTGATGGTAGTTACTTTCCATACTCTTTTTTTTTAATTTTCTTTGAACTCTTAATACAGATTCATACTTAGATAACCATAATACGCACTGTATCTTCCCTACAGTCAGCTTTTTCCTTTAGTGGCGTTTTGGCACTGACATTATTCCTTCACAGCTGCCATAGATTAAAATAAATTTAGAGATCTACTCTGAATATTCAAGCTTTTTTAATTCGTTATTTCTTTTATTTATTGATTTATTTCTTAAAAACTGTAACAGTACTTTACGGAAACCCTGTATATTTTAGTAATTTCATTAATGCAAGGCTCTGTATAGTTGTTTTTATGCAAGAAGAGGGGCCAAGGATAAATTGCCCGCAAAAAACCTACACACTCCCATAGAGGAAGAAGAGAACCAAAATCAAGGTCCAGGTTTTTCAAGATGCCTGGCAATCTGAGTTTAAACGATTGGAGGTGATAAACAGGGAGAAAGATGGAGCGAGGAAGATTGTTCCAGAGTTGACCGGTTGAGTAGGTGAAACATCGAAAATACCGATTAACCCTTGCGTTACAGAGTTGGACAGAAAAGGAAGGATAATGTGTCAAAAGTCTGGTACTGCGTGCTTTACTTAAAGTCGGAGGCATGTAGTTGGAGAGTTCGAAAGAGCAATATCAGTTATAATAGCGATAGTAAAGAGAAAGTGATGCAACAATGCGGCGAAGAAAGAGGGACTGAAGCCTGTCAGTAAGAGGCGGGGAATTGATGAGACGAAAAGCCTTTGATTCCACTCGGTCAAGTATAGCTTTGTGAGTTAATCCACCCCACGCATGAGAAGCGTACTCCATACAAGGGCGGACAAGAACCCTTTACATAGACAGCAACTAAATTGGACTGAAGAAACTGCGCAGCCAATAAAAAACAACTACCCATTTAGAAGCTATTTTGGAAAGAGAATATATGTTACGAAAGAGAGTATATGTGATCTTTCCAGGAAAAATCAAGAAAAGCTAAGGCAAAGAATGATAAAAGAGGAAGGATTGAGTTCTGTATTGTTGAAGGTAAGGGGATAGTCGCGTGGAAGATTGCGACGAGTAGACAGATGAAGGAACTGAGTTTTTGAGGAACTGAAAGCCATAAAGTTTCTCTGCCCCAATCAGATATAGTAGAAAGATCAGAGGTCAGGTGCACCATAGTCATCCCACGCGAAGCATGGAGTGACTGTTGAGATGGATGCTTTGTGAAGCGGGTGGACAATTAAAGCGTGAAATCATCAGCATGAGAGTGGATAGGATAGGAAGTGCGACTTAATACTTCATTGATAAATAAAAGAAAAAGAGTGGGTGACAGGACAGAACCCTGAGGAACACCACTATTAATAGCTTTAGGAGAAGAATAATGGCCATCTACAACAGCAGCTATAGATCGACATGAAAGGAAATCAGAGATGAAAGTACAGATAGAACGATAGAAACCGAAGGAGGGCAGTTTCGAAATTAAAGATTTGTGCCAGACTCTCCAAAGCTTTCGATATGTCTAGCGCAATAGCAAAAGTTTCACCGAAATCCCGAAAGGAGGATTACCAAGGGTCAGAGAGATATGCAAGAAGATCGCCAGTAGAGCGTTCCTTGCGGAACCCATACTGATGAGTTGAAATAATATTTTGAGAAGAGAGGTCTTTGAGAATCTTCCTATTAAGGATAGATTCAAAAACTTTAGAAAAGCAAGAAATCAAATTGAACAATAGTTGGAGGGTTGAGATCGCTCACCCTCCTTTGGGATAGTCTGAATGAAAGCGAAATTCCAGCAGGAAGGAAAAGTACCAGATGAGAGTCAAATACGAAAGAGTTTGCTTAGGCAGGGTGTCAGGACCGTACGCCTTCCTAAAGTTGAACACAGATAGGGCAGAAGAAACATCTTTGAAGAAGATTCTAACTTCAGACATAATTAATTCAGAGGAAGGAGGAGATGGAGGAACAGCATTGGAATCGTCCATGGTTGAGTTGGAGGCGAAAGTTTAAGCAAAGAGTTCAACGTTATCGAGAGAAGAGACGGCAACGGAGCCGTCCAAATGGAATTGAGGAGGGAAAGAAGAGGAAGTAAAGTTGCTGGAGAGGTTCTTGGCTTGGTGTCAGAAAGAGAAAGAAGAATTAGAATTGGATAGATTTTCACAGTTTTGTCTGATGAAGGAATTTTTTCGAGTCAAACAACAGCTTTTGCAAGATTCGGGCAGAGCTAAGCTAAGTGAGAGTCAGGAGTTGGATGGCGGCAGTGCCTTCTGAAAGCCTTCTCTTTATTGCGGATAGCATCAGAACAAGCAAAGATATACCAAGTTTTTTTTGCATGAGTAGAAGGATTATAATATGGAATGTACGCCTCCATGCCGGAGAAAAATCACCTCTGTGATGTGCTTAGCACACTCGGAAGGGCCCCGGCCACGGAAGCAGTAATCATTCCATGAGAAATCACAAAAGTACTATTTAAGGGTCCCCCAATCAGCGGCGCCAAAGTGCCAAAGGCGTCTCCTCATGGGAATTTCCAAAGGCCGAATTGGAGCGATAGGACTAGAAACCGATATAAGATTGTGGTCAGAGGAGACCAAAGGAGAAAAAAATTGACAGAGGAAGGAGAAAGATGAGAAATAAATCCAGAATGTTGGGCCTATCTCCAAGGTGATCGAGGATACGAGTAGGGTAATGTACAATCTGCTCTTGGTCATTTAGGATAGAAAAGTTGTAAGCTAGTTCACCAGGGATGTCAATGAAATCTCCTAAAGTGAAAATTTTAGGGAAAGGAGAATGGGATAGAATGATTTCCATTTTGTAAATAAGGTAGTCAAAGAATTTTAGATAGTCAGTAGAATTAGGAGAAAGGTAAACATCCCAGATGTATTTAGTTTGAGATTGGCATGTAAGCCGTAGCCAGAGGGTGTAGAATTTGGAGGATTCAAGTTCGGGAATACGAGAGCAAGTAAGGTCATTGCGTACAGACTATACACAACATCCACCTTTGGAATGAAATTGAGTATTGAGAAAGTAGAAGGGTGCAGAAAAGGGGTTACTGTCAGTCGTCCCAGACCCAAACATCTGAGTTTCAGTGAGGCTGAAAAGGTGACGTTTAGAGGAGGAGAGGTGGTGTTCAACAGATTGAAAATTTGAGGAAAGGCCACGAATGTTACAGAAGTTTATGAAAAGTGAATCAGGTAGAAGCCCAGAATATCTCGAATGGTCAGTACATATATCTATAACCTTGGTTAACTTTTGTCTTTGCTTCCGTCCGAATTATTCAGTGTAATGAAGGTCAAGCTTGTAACTCCACCTTAGATCTACTGTTTAACGTGAAATCCGAACCACGACCGAGCTCGTGTGGTCAAAAATTACATTGTGCTTGTCCAGACTCGATCTCACGACCTCCCGATCAGCAGCCAGCGTCTTAACCACTAGGATACCCAGGGTACCTATTTATCTACCAACCAATTTTTATTGTATGGAAGGTTGAACAGCTGGGTTTGCTGCGCGCCGCCTGCCGTTACATGGAATCGAATCACAGGCCAGTAGATTCGTAGTCAGCGATGCTAACCAGTCATCACCATCACCGGAGAAAATAATCTTTAATTACATTTTATACGTTATTCCTTATCTGTATAAATTAGGGGAGGGTGGGCAGGTCCGCTGATGGGATGAGTACGATTGGCTCCAATACAACCAATATCTTATTCGAGCACATTAACGCCATCTGGCCAATATTCACAGAAATTGTGTTCCAACTCAGTTCGCTACTTGACTTCGAAATGGGCAGCAGCATCTGTTGTCAGGTGATGATAAATATTTCGTTAGGGACCTGATGAAGTTTTTGCATAGACATCGTAAGGTCTGGTGTCTTTATTATGTATCATATGTGACTACAAAATATTTATGTGATAATTTATACTATATATATATTGTACGTGAATACCTAGCTGTCGTAGCTTTACAGCGTTCCATTAATATAATTCACCAAGATGGCCGACCCCATATGGGACGAGTCCGATGGTGTAATCATCGGACACGTCCCATGTGTGTAACTATATGTTTATCAAAAGAGGATTTTTTTCATAAAGTGTTTTTGTATCCACAAATATGTGTTAAAAAAGAAAGAGGATTTTGTTTCATTAACTGTTTTTGTATCTTGAAAAGTTGAAATATGTTTGTGTTAAATATTGAAAATAGGCTTTATAAAAGGTTCATCAATCTTGCCCCATAAGAAAATCGGACTCGTTCCATAGGTGGGGCGAGTCCAATTAAAACAGGGGTTATGACAAAATTTATTGATATACAAAAGGGGTTCAGGGTTCAATTACAAACAAACAAACAAACTGTTTGAAAGGTTTTTAACGAAATTTATTTGTAGCTGATTTATATGCTTTTATACAAAAACTCAACGGACTCTCTCTTATAGGAAGTAGTTTCTGTTATTTTAATCGGAACAATAAATCACCTTCATTATTCACACCATAAAACCAAATTATATACAAACCTCTCTTTCCATTTTGGTAATGATCCACTATGACGTTATGCCGCGTGCAGGCAAACCGGATGTTTGAACTACCAACTATGTCTTCATTGCGGGGTTCGTAGGGCATGCAGACAGAGCCATCGACTGGTTTGTAATAGGCCCACGCCTTCATAAAAAAAATTACTAAGATATCAACATTATAACGCTCTCACATTTAACCTCTTCATTAATTTCAAGGACGATTTATTAACAAAATATGATAAATTTAATTATATGTCTAATACTTACTTCAACTTTTTTGAAGAATCGCCACCCTTTTGTCATTCCAAGATTTTGCAACTGAATGAAAATCGATTTTAAGGGTAATATTTCACACTCAGATGCATCTCCATTTTCTGAGAAAATAGAATAACGAATAATACAAATACTGAACGTTCACATTGCATATCGAAAATACAATTAACCTCTTATTTAATATATTATTCAAAACTTACTAAAGAAGTTGAAGGCCCAGCAAGTTTTGTCTACTGAACAACGTGTTGAGCATTGCAATGGGCTAAGCACCCTCAATGTCGGGGCAGTGAATGAATTATCCCCCACTCTTTTGTCTTCATCTAAAAATGTTGCAAGTAAAAGTATTATAATTCGTGTGTTCATATTAATCCTTGAAAATAAATAACACTTTAATATGTGAAAAGATAGAGACAGTCCTATTGATTAATCGCAAGCGTCCCATAATTTCATTGGTCTTCATATGTTTGTGAAATCATTGACAAGAAATTCTTTTCCCTTAAATGAAAATGAAAATATTTTTGGGGCAATAAATTATCTCTTCCATATTTTAGAAAGCACGAAAATATTACCTGCTTTGTAAAAGAAATCTCCTGAAGTGAAAATCAGAAGTGCGCTGAGAAGTAAGATTCGTATGGCCATTGTTTATACTTTTGTTGGTAGCAGAATTGTAGTTCTTTTTACCATGCAGAATACAATCTTGAATGAATAGTTTTGCTCCTGAAGGGAACCGATTCCAACGCAGACAATTTCTAATTAATATGAATGGCACTACCACTAAGATTACTGCAATCCGTACTATAATGGAGCTGATTCTGTTTGTCTTTCTATCTATCTCTCTATCTATCTGTGGAAAAAGTCGCATTAAATAATTTCATACCGAAAATTTTGAAAAGAAATTATTGAGGCAGCAAAAACTTTATAAATGATTTACTTTAAGTTCACGAGGAACTTACATTTTAAATGCAGCTTCAAAAATCTTGACACATTGGGTTCAGATGTAAAGCTTAAGATTTTCATGGTCGTTCTTTTCTGTAGTTTTATTGACCGAATAATTGACCCCCCCCCCGCCAATTAATATGGCCGAAAGCCCCTGCACCGCAGGTCTAGCTAAAGGGGCCCGTAGGGCCCACTTTAGCTAGTATTATTGTTTCAGCATCATTCATACACTTGTTAATTGGAATATTGATATTTCTTTTCATTTAATTTGGATAAGTTTTTACTTGATTTGACAAAGCTTTAAGCTTTAAATACGCTGCTTTTCATGTTTGAATGGAAAATGTCTTTTGAAAAGTAGTCAAACATTATTTGAAATACACTGAACATGAAAGCCTGTTAATTCTGACTAAATTAAAATGGTTTTGCTGGTGTCCATTAGATAAATATTTTCTTTTGTATTGTGTCCAAACAGACATTATAAACATGCCTTTTGCTCAAGCTAATGATCCTGTTGCATAAATATGATACACCATATTTGTAGATTATACTCATCAATGCATTAGTTACCTTTTTCAGCTACAACAAGGCAATTATTCAAATAGATTAATATATAAAGGAGGTACATGAGGGAGTCCATAAGTATATGTGGTATAGAACAGATTATATACTTGGAGAGAGATGTGTGATAGATTATTTGCTCGCGAAAAGAAGTATGCTGGAAGGTTTTCGAAACACGTGTAGTGCGAGATATGAGTGGGAATATCTCTGACCACATGAAAGTCCCTTGTAAACTGAGGTTGTGTGGAGAATGGAAGAGAGTGAATGGAAGGAAGGTGGCTCTCGAAAGAAGTGGAGTGGAAAACGTGGGTGGGGAGAGAGGAAGCGGATGAGTATAGTAAGAGATTAAATGATGAACTGAGTGTACAAGATACGAGTGCATGAGTGAGATGTAGAATGTGCATCAGGAATGTCTGATTAGGAATGTAAGGTGTGTGTTTTAAGTTGCAAAAGCAGTTGCGAAGAAGAGGGCAACAGCGTGGTGGGATGCCGAAGTTACATCAGTGGTTGAAGATTAAACGAGGAAATGGATGATTTGTGTACAGGGTAAATGTGATAGGAAAGAAAGTCGGGTATATGAAGAGAGGAAGGGAAATGTAAAAAGATTAGTGCGGCAGAAGAAACAGAGAGTAAAGAATGAATTTGGAAAGAGGATAAACGAAAATTATGTACAGAATAGGAAGTTGTTCTGGAAGGGAGTGCGGAAGTGCAGGAATGAAATTGAGAGCGAGAGATTGAGAGTAAGGGATGAAAATGAAAGAATGATCACAGCGGATCCGGATTTAGGGAACAGATAGAAAGAATATTTCGAGGGTTTTATGGGTGGAAGAGATAAGAACAATGCAAATATAAATGTAGTGAGATTTGGCGGTGTGAGAAGGACACGTGAACGAATGCCTGAGAACAAAGCCATGGATGAAGTGAACGTGGCGGTTTGCAAGCTGAAAAATGGAAAAGTGGCAGGTGCGGATGTGATATATGGAGAAATGACTAAGTATGGGGGAGTGAAAGGATTGGAGTGGTTGTGGTGCAAATGTCAGAATTCATGGAAAAGTGGGACTGTGCCTGAAGACTGGAAGAAAGCAATAACTTTTCCAGTGTGCAAATTGAAAAGTGAAAGAAGTTAAGTAAGAATTACAGAAGTATAATTCTGTTGAGTGTAGTGGGGAAAGTGTATGGTAGGAGAGTGATAGAAAGAGTTCGTTGTGTTACAGACTGCTTGGTGAGTGATGAGGAAGGATGGGTCCGAGGTGGAAGAGGCTGTGTAGACCAAGTATTTGAAGTGAGAAAAATGATTGGGAGAGCATGTAAAAGGACCGCAAAGTAAACACGACTTTTATGATTCTTGAGAAAGCGTATGAGAGAAGCACTGTGCAGGTGGCAGGTCTTGTCTTGAGTATGTGCATGTGTGAGAGTAAATAAAGGACTGAATGATTGGTTTGCTATAAGTGTAAATGTGCGTCAAGAATGTGTGATGGCCAGAGGTGTACTGGCAAATTTTTTTAAGGGGGGGGTGCGGCTTTAAATCTGCCCGAATAAAACAGTGTCCGAATATTTTACAAAATTTTAACTTTACACATCTATGCCAAATACTGAATATTGTATGATTACAGAATTTAATTTTAGTATCCATACGAAATACTGAATATTACATGATGACAGAATTTTACCTTTAATTTTCATGACAACCATTGAATATTACATGATTACAAAAATCTAACTCCATTATCGTCATGCCAAATAATGAAAATTGCATGATCAAATGTACACATTATGGTAGATGAAAATGAAGCTATTCTACAGGGTGTCCCATAAGTCCGGCATCATAGGAGAAATTCATATTTTTCTATTTCTACAAACTATAATTCATATTTTTCTCTTTCTACAGGCCATAATGTCTGTGAGCAAGGAAGAACGAATCCAGATAATTTTACTCATAGGAAATCGGAGTCAAAGAGAGGCCGCTGCTGAATTTAACAGACTGCATCCAGACCGCGAGCCAATAACACAGAGTTGTGTTAGCAGACTTGTTGCAAAGTTTAAGAAAACAGGATCCATAGAAGATAAACCACGCAGTGGACCTTCAAGGAGGTCCACTGACGATGATACAGCGACTGCTATCCTGGCTCATTTTAACAGAAGTCTCAATAAGTCTCTTCGGCGATTGTCCGCCGAGACAGGAGTGTCGAAAAGTAGCATCCATCGCATTCTTCAGGCTCACAAATGGCATCCATATAAACTTCAGATCCTACAGAAATTAAGCGAAGATGATGCCGACCGGCGGATGGAATTTTGTGAATGGGCGAACAATATGCTCGGGATGCCAATTTCCCGTCCACCATTCTGTTCAGTGACGAGGCTGTTTTTTATGGAAATGGTGAGGTAAATCGACAGAACACCCGCTACTGGTCTCAAAACAACCCTCACTGGTATATCTCTTCAAAGGAACAAGGTGCATCTCGGGTGATGGTATGGTGTGGCATTTGGAAGGATCGCATCATAGGCCCCCTCTTTTTCGATGAACATGTCACTGGAGGCACCTACCTACGTATGCTCAAGGAAGAAGCATTTCCCAGTGTCTTGAACGAAGAAGGAAATTTCCCAACATGGTTCCAGCAAGACGGCGCTCCTGCACATTACAGCACCCAAGTAAGGGAATACCTGTACCAACAATTCCCTGGTCATTGGATAGGACGTCGAGGGCCTGTGGAATGGCAAGCTAGGACCCCGGATCTCACGCCACTAGAGTTTTATCTCTGGGGCCACTTGAAAGCGCTGGTATACGCAGAGAAAATTAGGAGTGTTGAACATTTGCGGCAGCGCATTATTGGGGCATGTAACACCATTACTCCTGACATCATTCAACGTGTGCTTGCTGACTGGGTATCACGTCTGAATTTTTGTATTGAAAACAATGGTGGACATATTGAGCACGTTCTGTAAATAAAAGCTTTTGTTTTGCCCTTTTTAAATATTTTTCCTATGATGCCAGACATACGGGACACCCTGTATAGATGACTGCGTACACAATAGAAACCATATGGTATTTATAGTTTAGTAAGAGTAAAAGAAACTACACTACTATCACGAAGCTAGGGTTTATCCAGTTGAGTAATGTTCAGTTGGAATATAGATGACTGACGACAGAAACACTCAGAAAAAGTACGAGGCCCTATTCTTCCTTCTGCCAAATATGTCAATAATCCTATTCAAGTAATTTTCGATCGTTCTATTCGTGTAACCACCCATCGTGGTGCGAGGATATGTTTTCATGTGTCGTAAGACACTGAGGGATCTCTCCGTGGAGCATGATGTGGCCGGGATTGCAAGCGAGAATAATGGCAGCTCTGTATAGCTCTGGTAAAATTTCATTGAGCTCGTTTTGGTATATTATCTTCAGTCTAGAGGTGGAAAGAGTACCAAAACGAGTACCAGTATGATTAAGAGTACCGTATTTTTTGAGTGGTCGAGTACGGTTTTTTTAGTGTTCGTGTACGAGTACGCGTGTACGAGTGTGGTTTCAAACTTTAACTGGTGCTTGGCTACAACTTGTAGCCAAGCACCAGTTAAAGTGCTTGGCTAAAGTGCTTGGTTAAAGTGCTTGGCTACAACTTGTAGCCACGCACCAGTTAAAGTTTGAAACCACACTCTTACACGCATACTCGTACTCGTACACTAAAAAAACCGTACTCGACCACTCAAAAAATGCGGTACTCTTTATCGTACTGGTACTCGTTTTGGTACTCTTTCCACCTCTAGACTCTTCACCACCTTTGCCGCGTTTCTCATATCTGATGGATTTCCAAGGATAAAATTCATAGTGTCCATAGTGTAAATGAGGAGATAATACTGAGGTTCTTCTTAACGGTGACGTGTTGAAGATGACAAAGGATGTCTTGGACATTGCACTCAAACTGTGATTCCATCTCTCCACTGACTTTGTCGAGACTCCAGTAATACGTCATGAAGCGATAATGGTCCTCAGTGGTTTGAATTTGTGCATCTTTGAATGAAAATCTCGTTTCTTCTGTTCCCTTCTTAATCGTGTCGGATAAAATCTGGGCAGTTGACCAGACCTGTTGACTAGACTATAAGCTATAATCTAACAGCTCCGTAGCTGTTCAGTCTGTTTATGGATGGAGTGGATGAGAGAGGTGCAAGTGCAACTGTTATAGAGAGGATTGAATGTGGTGTGTGGTGGGAATAGGCGGGGCCTGTTGAATCTGTTGCATGAGGATGAGGCTGTGCTATTTGCCCAGAATGAGTGTGATATGCAAGAGGTTGTTAAGAGATTTGTGTCTGTGTGCGAGAGAAGGTTGTTGAAAGTGAATGATGATAAGAGCATGTTAGTGATTTTGGAGAGAGAGAGAGAGAGAAATTCGGATTGTCATGTGATGGTGGATGATGAAACACTAGAGGTGGTAGAGTCTTTCAAGTATCTGAGATCTGTACTGAACAAAAGGGGTATGAGTGCGGGTGAAATTAACAGTACAGGATGTTCGAAAAGTCCCGTCACCCCGTACAAAATGTACATATTGTAATACCAATTTTATTTTTGTGTGATTAATTGTATTTATATGTGGTAGGTGTAATTTAAGAAACAAGTCACTAGCAACAGTTACTTTAATGACAATAATTACAGTTACTAATCAAGAATATCTGTGTATGCACCATCATTTTCGTAACAAAGGGCGGTATGGTTTCATGTCGAGATCTTTTGTCATGTGATCTCTCATTGTGGACATGGGTACTGACAGTTCTTATGATCGTTTCCGAAGTGATCTTTTTCGGTGAACGAGCCACCGATGCAATCACACCTTCACATTGTTCTGCTCGTGTTGTTGGTCTTCCCGACTGTGGTCTGTCCTTGATGGAGCCAGTTTCAAACAGCTTTTTCTCCCAGCGTAATACCGTCTTGTCTGGTGGTGCAGCCTTATTGAATCTTGTGTTGAAATCATTCTGCATATCATGCATCGTTTTGCCAGTATGTGACCTTTCATGAGCTTATGTGCTCACCACTATCCTTTCCTCCAGAGTGTAAGTGGACTGGTCTGCTATTGTTCACACAATTCTAATACCTGGAAAAGAAAAAAGAAATGTCACTGAATCACATATAAATTCAATTAATCACACAAAAATAAAATTGGTGTTACAATATGTACATTTTGTAGGGGGGGGGGGTGACGTGACTTTTCGAACACCCTGTAGAGTGAATTAAGGAAGGAAGGTGATGGGTGCGCTGAAAGCGGTTGTGAGGAGACGGAGACTGGATCGAGATGCTGCGAGATGTTTATGTGAAAGTGTGTTAGTACCGACACTCTTGTATGGGTGTAAAGCACTGACATGAGAAAAGTCAAGAGTAAGAGCAGTTGAGATGAATAACCTGAGAAGTATGTGTGACCGTCAAATTGATAGGGTAAGAAATCGCGTGGTTCTAGAAAGATGTGGTGTTCAAAAATCAATGGTTTGGACATGTTGAAAGAATTGAAGATGACAGAGTATAATACTGTTTGTGAAGGTTGAAGGATGGGAGGAAGGCCGACAAGATAGATGGACATGATGAATGATTGCGTGAGTAAGCGTGGACTTGATCTAGGTGATGCACGAGAAGTGGCTTTAAGTCGGATGGAATGGAAGAGGTTTGTTTGTAATATTTAAGTTCGGAACTCTTTCTCTCTTAATTTTGACAAAGCCTTGAAGTGCCACCACATATAGTGTATGAAGAGCCACAAGTTTGGAATTTTGCCATCTGGTAAAGGTAGAGGTCCACAAGGACGCCTATGTGAATAGATGTGTACACTGTACTTTCAGCCTCGTCTCCTTTTCACTATCTTCTCTATGTTCTTACCCCAAATCCCTTGGAAACGTGATTTTTAATAATACAGGGTGATCAAAAAGCAAAGCTGGGCACAAACCGTTAATCCGTTAATCGTTAATTAACGAAGTTAACTTTTTCGTTAACGATTTAACTTTTAAGTTAACTTTGAAAATCATTATCGGACTAATTAACTTCCGTTACATTTAACTTCCGTTAACTCAAGTCCGTTAACCCAAAAAATTCATAAATAAACGTTTAAAAGTTTCTATTATTTTCAGTGCTGAGCAGGTGCGCAATTAATCCGCCACTGTTAATAGTGATGAACGAATTTCCATTTCCGCAGTGCAAAATCAGGCGATATATTTGTTTCCGTCGCCACAATTTGTGTCTTACCAAATATGGTAGTTATTTATGGCATTGGTTTGAGCAAAACATGGTCGACTGTAAAATCAGGCGGAAAGATTTGCCATTTGAGTTGAATGTTTCAACTTCTTTCAAGAAATATCACGAGCATTTTAAGGCACTTTCAATAATATATATGTAACAATTACAACAAATAACTACATTCGTTTCATTTGCAGTCTGTCTCTTGCGCAACATGTTTGTGCTAGTGAATATTTAAAAGTAATCGTTGTCAAGTAAGTCATGTATATTTATAATATGTCTGTGAGTACCTTATTAGTAGTCTCCTTGATACATTTCAAGAACCATAAAACTGATCAGTAAGATTTCAATTCTCATGTCACTGATGACATAAATTAAGTCAATTGATGTCTTACAATGGGAGCGTTTTCACCTTAACCCTTTATGTCCTGGCGGTACTTCTAGGTACCACATCTTTAAAATCTCCATAATTATTTTTCTACCCGGTTGATCCTGCCGGTACTTTCAAGTCCCAATGTGAATTAGTTTCTTTATGAGATAATAGATGGCGTTGAGAAGTAAATGTGAGCGTGTGGCGCCAGAGGCTGTTTACTCTTTAGTATCTCTGCTGTGAAGACAACACCAAGGTCGCCAGGGTGAGGAAAAGCATGGAGGGTACAGTCGAGGAGGCCATAAAGCAGCAGTGCAACGAAGTGGGCAGCAACAGTGGAGGCAGCAACAACGAGGAGGAGGAGGAGGATGACTTCTTCAGTGCTGTCATCCAGACAAAAGAGAGCAGCAGAAGCCACAGGTCACTCAAGGGCAAGGCCCAGAACTTGGTCAAGACCTGGCTGGAGACCAACTCCAAGGACTTGCTGACAGATGCTGCCTTCTTGGGTGAGCAAGTGTTGGTGGACTTGTTCATCAAGTTCAACACAGCCATCCCCTCCAGTGCTGCAGTGGAGCGTTTGTTCTCTATGGGCAAGGACATCCTGAGGGCCAAGAGATCATCCCTGTCTGATGAAAACTTTGATATGCTAATTTTCATGAAGGGCAACATGCATCTCATGGACAAAATGGAGAACGAGAAGAGGGAAAATTAAATTATATACTGTATATATTGTGTTTTTCATTTTTTTTATAATAAAAGTTAACGTTAACGGTTTATCGGTAACTTCCGTTACATGTTTAACGAATTAACGGATTAACGGTTAACGAAGTTAACTTTTTGGTTAACGGTGCCCACCACTGTCAAAAAGTAACGCAACCCATGGGAAAACGATTTATTTCAGAGCAAGTGCTGGAAGTGGGCACCGTTCTGTGCTTCACACAAGTGGATACGGCGATTCATGTTCTTAAAGACCCTTTGCAACGTTTCCTGTGAAATTGCATCAACACACTTCTGAATCATCGCCTGCAATTCTGGAATACTGTGCGGGTGAGTGACATATGCGGCATCTTTCAGGTAACCCCACAAGAAAAAGTCGGGAGGCGATAAATCCGGAGATCGCGCTGGCCACAACCCACGTGAGATCAATCGTCCTGGAAAACACGTTTCCAAGTAAGCCATGGTGTTTCTGGCTGTATGGGCTGTGGCATTGTCCGGTTGAAACCACGTGTTCTGCAACCTCTCTGCCGGCAAGGTGTTGACAAATTCTTTCACCATCATTATGTACCGGCCACTGTTCACTGTGTATTGGAAAAATGTTATGAAGATGCGACTACGTGACATGGCACACCAGACACCAATTTTCTGTGCGTGTAGAGGTGACTCATGCAGCTCATGTGGGTTTTCCGTGGCCCATACTCGACTATTCTGTGCATTGACGTATCCATCAAGATGGAACCACGCCTCGTCTGACCAGTACCAATCATCCAGTTCTTCCCCATCCGGCGTTACAAATTCCATAAACCATCGACAATAAGATTGGCGAGATTCATGGTCTCGAGCCAGGAGTTGATGGACGGCACGCATTTTGTAGGGGTACATTTTCAATGATCTTCGCACCGCGGTGTGGGCACTGCCATAGGAGAGCCCGGACTGGCTTGAAAGGCGTCGCAGGGACTTTCGGGGGCTCAGAGTATAGGCAGCTTGCACGTCGATCAACTTGTCCTGTGTCAACACCTTCGGCCGACCGCTTCTCGTTACGTCATCGACATTCCCTGTCTCTTGAAACTTGTCGTATAGTCGCTTGATAGAGGATTTGTTTGGAGCACCTCTTCCATACATTTCCGTGAAGGCCTCCTGCGTCTGGGCATAGCTTCTGGAGCGAATGTACTGCGTGACAATGAATATACGCTGCTCCAAGGTGTATTTCATCTTTTTCATATATTCACCACCTGCAACAGAAGGAAAAAATCAATTATGTGCGTTTCTCCATGGGTTGCGTTACTTTTTGATCACCCTGTATATATGTATGTATAAATAGCGTCGAAGTCGTAAAGACATTTTAAATCTTTAGAAACAAACCTGCGAATTGCATTACGTTAAATACATTAAATTGTTATTTGGTTACGTTTGCATTAAAGTATATATATTTTCATAACAGAAGATAATTAAATTAATGTAATTACCCCGAGGCCTTCCGTGTTAAACACCTCATCAGGGAACTTCTTTACATTTTACCTGTGGGTGTGCATCATTCATTATTTCAACGAGAGCTGAAGTTTTACTATATGATTATACTGTATATTTAAATGTAATGGTCAGATGAATGAAAAAAATCACCCGATCAGGTGATTGTTTTACACCTGACCATTACAATTGTATCTTGAATGATAAAATATAAAAAATTGTGTTTCATTCATTAGAATTCTGTCAAACATAGGAAATTTATACTTCATACCAAAACATGTTTAGTATGTCCTTCTGTTTGTGCAGTCACTTGTCGTAACCGGATGATGAAATTGCGCAGCGCAGCGTAGCCAGTAGTATGGGTTTAATTGCAATGCAACGTTGCCACAAGGCCTTCCAACATTACAATATTGTATGCAACGCTTGCAACATTGCAGAAAAGATGCACAGGGGCCAGAAAAAGGGGGTTGGGGAGGAGGTGCGACAAACAAGCAGTGCTGACTATCTTTTTCAGTTCACATCATTTAATGGACTGTTATCATGCAGGGGCCATGTAGGACATACATACCCTTATAAGGTAAAACTTCAACGCCTTGTAGGCGCCTATAATATTTATTGGCTCTGGCTGAAATTTTACCTGGGTTATTCTTTCATGAATGGATCAAATTCAGTGATGCCCCGTGGAAATGAAGTAAGAACCACCCTGATATATATATATATAAAGGGTGATCCAGAGAAATGGGACACTAAAGAAACCCCTGTAACTCTTAAAGTATAAGTCCTTTTATAAAATCATACGCATCATTCGAAAGAGGATAGTTACAAGTTTGTACAGGATTGTATAGGTTTTGACAATACAAGACAAGATACAAAACAAAATAAAAGTGTTAGTTAAAACTAACCCTTCAAGATGACTGCATGGACTGCGGAACAGCTGCGTTTCATAACTTAGCAATATTATGAGCATGGAAGAAGTGTAGTTTCAGCTCAAAGATCTTTCAAGACAAATTTTCAGATGTCAAAATCACCTTCTAAGAAAGTAATCCGTCGGTGTGTCAGAAATTTTACCCTAACTGGCAGCATTGGAAAAAGAAAACCAACTGGAAGAGTGCGCACAGCAAGGATAGACGAGATCATTAACAGAACTCATGAAATTGTACAGGATAATCCTAACATAAGCATCAGACGTGCTTCTCAGCTGTTAGGAGTTGGATATGGAACAACACACCGTATATTCAAGCAAAATTTAATGCTCTTTCCATATAAAATTCAAACAGTGCAACAACTAAACGATGGAGATTTCGCACGAAGACGACAATTCTGTCAATGGATCCAACAGAAGGTAAATGACACCACCAATTTTCTAGCAACTTTGATTATGTCAGACGAAGCCCATTTCACTTGAATGGAACTGTAAACAAACAAAATTGTCGTTTCTGGGCAACAGAAAATCCATTGAATATTACCGAAGTCCCGTTGCATAGTCAGCGTGTAACTGTTTGGTGTGGTCTTACTGCATCTCAGATCATAGGGCCGTACTTTTTCGAGGATTCCACCGGAAACACGGTCACTGTAAATGGTGATCGCTACGAAAAAATGTTGACCGATTTCCTTATTCCTAAATTAAGAGATCTTTGTCTAGAAAACCACTGGTTCCAACAAGACGGAGCTACCTGCCATACCACGAGGAACTGCATGGCAGTTTTGCGTCAAACGTTTCCAGGCGAGTTAATCTCAAGATTTGGAGACGTTGAATGGCCCGCAAGGTCTCCGGATTTTTCTCCCTTAGATTATTATCTCTGGGGATATTTAAAGAGTAGGGTCTACAGAAATAACCCAACGACCTTGCAAGAATTGAAGGCCGCCATCACAAATGAGATACAGGCCAACCACCGCACACTCTTGCAAAAGTGATGCAGAACTTACAAGCGAGAATACTGGAATGCTTGGCAACTAATGGAGCACATTTGAAAGAAGTCATTTTTAAAAAATAAATATTTCATAATAAACTTGTAACTCTACTCTTTCGAATGATATATAGTTTTTATGAAAGGAATTAAATATTAAGAATATTTGGCTTTTTTTATGGGTCCCATTTATCTGGATCACCCAGTGTGTATATATATATATATATATACATATACACACAGGGCCTATCAGAGGGGGAGACTAGGAGGGCCATTTGGCCTATGCCTCAAGCTTAAAGGGGGCCTCAAATTTAGAAACTTTCATGTTTGAATATAATGTTTTGCAGTGAAAGTAATAAACTATAGGCCTCAAAAGCTGGAAGTGACCTGGGCCTCTCTGGACCTCTGAGAGGGACTGTATATATATATATATATATTATATATATATATATATATATAGTGTCCGAGAAAGGGCTGAAATAAAATAAAATTCACATCTCTTAAACAAAGCAACTTAACCATAAGCACTTTCCGACAGCAATTAGCTAGACATACCGTTATGTTGATTATGTATACTCATACGAAGGGTGGTACAATAATAATGCCTCTTATTTTATTTCTCATTAAAATATATATATATATATATACACCGGGTGTGTGTGTGTGTGTGTGTATATATATATGTGTGTGTGTGTGTGTGTAATTCAGTGGCGACGCCAGGGTTTTAAGGGTATTCGGGCTAGGTTTCCAAATTTCTACTCTGCACACCTATTGCAAGTCTCTTGTTAATACAACTTTAGCTACTTTTAAAAAATTAAATATTTACCTTATTTGAACATAAAATTGATACTTGAACTAGAGATGAAAGCCGTTCTTGAGCCATTGTACTTCTTAAATATGACTTCACTCGGTCGAGGGCAGAAAAACTTCTTTCGGTTGTTGCGGAAGTTACGGGTATCGTAAGAAGTAGTTGAATTAGCTTAGTAGTTTCAGACATTGCAGTCAATAACCCCAGTTTATGAAATAGTTGTAAAATTGCATTTGCAGATTTACAGCTTCTGAACTCATTGTCCTGATAAATATATTTCAACTCGTAGGTGGTACATTGGAAAGCTTTCATTATGTTCTAGAAACTTCACCACATCAATGAACTCAAAAACTGCGAATTCTTGTATGCATTCGAATCTTTCCCTTAGCGACACAAACATATTATCAGTTATTTCAAAATGTATCGCCTTATAGTTCATTTTGTTGCCTCGAATTTTTTTGCAAAATATTTGAAGATAAGATAAATTTTTTAGCTGTAACAATGTCTAGAGTCTAGACAGATAAGCAAGATATTTGGAGATGAAGCCATATTTTTATTTTAAACCCCATATTGACAGATTTGATGTTATCATGATCTGCCGAGTTAACTAAAAATGGAAATTGAAATATGTATTTTATTATGGATTAAAATTAAACATGCATTTGAGCCAAAATTAAATGCTTAAAATTTAAAATTAAGTATTAAGCAAGACATGACGTCATCTTTTACAAGTAAGAGAGAGAATGTATAAAGAAAATGAACATTGCAGAATTGAATTTAACACGATTACATTAAGCTAAATCCGAAAAATTATTAAGTAATTTAAAAATGAAATAATTCATCAATTAATCAGCGAAAGTAAAATACAAAGAAAATAAAAAATATATCCAAAACTTGCGTTTTATATACAGTTAGAGTGTCAGGCGAATTTAAACTTTATATGCAAAAATCGAAGTTGTTTATTTTTTGTGCTCAGTATTTATTTGGTTCCTTTCTCCAAGAAAACACTGCATACCAAGTTTTAGGTCATAATGACTTTGTTTAGGGTATGCACAAGCTTACTAAGGAAAGCTCACATTTGTTTGATCTCTTTCCCTATAGAATGACTCTTGTATTAGGAAAATGATACTCAAGTATTACATATCTATAGGTAAATTATTATTTAAGTGATTAATTTATTAATTATAGTCAAACCAAACAAAAACAATGTTGATTGAAACAGGAAAACAACTCTCCCGTCCTCACGATTACGAGTTAGCCTTGCTTGCACTAGGAAACGGGCGTCGATGTGTAGCGACCACCTGCAGCAGATACCGTTTCTGTTCTTCGTTCTTCGTAATGGAAGAGTTATAATCCTGAATTAGAGGACCTGCATTTGACGGGCCAGGGACCTGAAAATCCGGATCCATTCCAACTCGAGGCATTTTCGGAAATGAACGAGGGCCTTCATCATTAGAAGAGGTGCTGGTGGATTCCAGCTGAACGGTCTCTCGCTCTTCACGCATCTGCTTCTCTGTTACTTCCTTTTGCTCTCTGGCATTCTTCTTAAGATACTTCTGTTTCATTTCTTTCTTAGCCAGGGCTTCGTCGACTCGTCCCACGTGAAACCCGTTCTCTCTCTTGGTCTTTTAAGAAGACTCGGTCTTCCTCTATCCGGATCAGCCTTTCCACATCATGATGCTTAATGTTGAAGAGCTTTTCAAGATTGTTTGGGAACTCTTGTTCCTTCTGTATTTGTGGCTTACTTCTCCTGTTGGAACCCTTTTTCAACTTCTCCCAAGTGGACAGGATTCCATTCATGGTTCGTTTGATATTCCGCTCCTCTTGAGTAGGGATGCGGGCCATTCCCCAGATATCCATAGTTTCCTTCACCACCATATTGATGACCTCGCTTTTCGTAGGAGTTGGCTCACTCATTTTCAGGAGATAAAAATAACGTTGGAGAACTTGCCTAAGAGCAGGCAGACGGGACTTAGTAATCGCTTCGATGGTGCCGCCAACCAAGTAGATAGTTTTTCTTACGCAATGCAGTTGCCATCATCACAACCTAGAAAGCGAAACCAAAAATTGACATTTTTTATTACTATGAAAATAATATAGAAATACAGCAACTTCAAACATGTAGACTTTTAAAGTCACACTTTAACATTAAACATAAACCAAAAACAATAACGCAACAGTAATATAGCAACTTTAAGCGTCATAGCAATTTATAACGCAATAGAAAATATAGCAATTTTAAGCATACACAGTTTTAACGTTACTCTTTAGGACTAAACTTGCACTAATGTACATCTCTTTCCAGAAAAAAATTATTATTCAACATAAACCAAAAATAATAACGCAATAGTAATATAGCAACTTTAAGCGTCATAGCAATTTATAACGCTATAGGATATATATATTCAACTTAATTAAATATTAATATTAATTAATTATTAATTAATTATTAATTAAATATTAATTAATTAAATATTCACCTGAGTCATTAAAAAGCAAGCTAAGATAAATGATTCCCAGTGATGCGTGAACACTTAATACACCCTATCCGATTCTTGCCGGGAGAGTAACTGAGGAAAACCGTTAGTATTTGAAATACAATGCTAAATCGTAGTATGTTAAAAAATAAGAGTTGCCAACTGTAAACTTAATTAATTAGTTAATTAGAAACGTAATTTGGAATTAGAAACTTGGCGAATTGCGCAATTTTTTTTTTACGTTCCGAGTTATGCCTGCTACATAGGCCACGCCAGAGCAGAGCATTAAAGGGCATTAAAAATGGCAGCCGTGTGCATACCCTAAATATTCATTAATTTAAAAAAAATTCACGTGTTCTAGTTACTCATCTAGTGGGTACATTTGGGCTATGAGCACACAAAGATTTCGGAGAAAAAAATTTCACCCCCGTTTTGTGGACCACCCTAATTTATATACTCGTATATAAAATAAATATAAACTGAAAAATAAGAGGCATTACTTTCGTACTAACCTTCGTATATTTAAGTTTTATTAATAATAATAATTATTCAAGACGGCCAGGAATTGGCACAGCGGTCAGGCCAACTAATGCGGCCCCCCATTGCGCTAACTCTTGTCTTGTTCTTTGCAACAGCTTCGGGATTCGAGCCCCAACCTAAATGTCTACTTTACTAACTAGGAAACAGTGTTACCCTCTGAGCTACGAGCTGGCTCAAGTTTAATTAACTGATAGTTATTAATTTTGCCACTATGTTTCGGACTTTGTCTACCTAGCGTCCGCATTGAAGTGAAGAAACTGGGGTCGGAGTTTCGTATCCCGATGATGGTGGACATAATAATAATATAATAATACAGGAATTAGAACAGTGGGATGCATTAGTTGGCCTGAAAGCTGTACCCATTTCTGAACCATTTCTGTACTGTACCCATTTCTGTACCTACTAACTGATTATTATATTTATTAAAATTGTTTAATGTATCTTTAAATTATTAAATTTATTATCTGGAATTTTTTAATATTATTTTAGATTTACAAAAAAGATTAAAAAAATATTTGTGATAACGATTTCTCATGAAATGTGGTAAACACCTGGAATAAATAAACACTTAAAGTATAAAATAATATTTTGACATAATTACATACGTAGTTTAATTAGTCGTAGCGTTGATTACCTTGATGAATACTGTACCTTTTTGTGGGGGAGTTTTGAAGATCTGGCTCGTATCAATAAACATTATTGTCCTTATCATTATCATCATTTTTGTAATCTTAACAGTGGTTAGTTTTTATTATTTTTATTATTATTATTAGTCATTTCAGTATGTGTCATATGTTTGCCATAATATTATACTGGAATTATAGTTAAACCTAGTGCAAATATGCTGATGGTCAAGTCGAACCCACTGTCCTTCGATAACTGATTCAAGTTTTGAAGACAAACTCACGTTTGATTTATCGTACGGCTTATTACCTTCACGAGTATTGTACTATGTTATGGGATTTATATCATGCCAATAAAGCTTATCAGGATTTTTTCCGTTTGGGGGCTAGTAGCGAATTTTAATGAAAATCGGTATACTAATGTAGTTTTGGTCACTGATTTCAAAAATAACTCTTTTTTGGGAGAAATGAAAAGCAAACATGTTAGAGTACTTTAGATAATTAATATGTTAAAACGAAAATATCATGACTTAACCTAACCAATCGTCAAGGTCGTACAGTTGACCTAACCGGGCATTCAATTGACCTAACCTTGCATTCAATTGACCAAACCGGGCATTCAATTGACCTAACCTTGCATTCAATTGACCAAACCGGGCATTCAATTGACCTAACCTGGCATTCAATTGACCAAACCGGGCATTCAATTGACCTAACCGGGTATTCAATTGACCTAACCGGGTATTCAATTGACCTAACTGCATTAATTCTTGATTTTTTCTGCTACTTTTACAGATCTGCCGGGATCCTTCAAAAAACGTATTCTTCGTAAAGTTGCACTTTTTATCGTTTGACCGACGCTTTTGGCAACGAAAGAACTGGCGATTTTTATCAAAGGAACACACTTTCCCACACTCAGCGCACTTTTTTATAAACAGTAGCAGTTTGTGACTCTGGCTAAATTTAACACAATCATCTGTAACTAGTTTAAGCTAGTTAAAACACATATTAATTATTTACAGTGCTATAACATGTTTATTTCTCATTTCTCCAAAAAAAGAAAGTTATTTTTGAAATCAGTGACCAAACTACATTAGTAGACCGATTTTCATTAGAATTCGCTGGTAGCCCCCAAACGGAAAAGACCCACTTATCATTATCATCAAATGTTAAAAGATAATCTAGACAAAATTTGGAGCAAGTGTAATTTACGTCCCCCTGTGGGGCCAAGTGTAGTTTACCTTCCCCTACATTATCCGAGTGTAGTTTACGTTCCCCAACTTTGTCTGCGTGTACCTAATCAAGTAAAACGTTAAAATTAACGAAAATATCAGGACTTAACCTAACCAATCGTTAGGTCAACTGTACGCCCTTGACGACTGGTTTAGGTTAGGTTGTGATATTTTCGTTAGTTAGCCTTATAAAGAACTAAAAAAGGTTGGGGTGACGGATCATTCCGGTGACCCATATATATATTATATAGATATATACACACAGTATATATATATATATATATATATACACACAGTATATATATCTATATATATATATATATATATATATATATATAAATTGACGATTGGTAAGGTTAAGTCGTAATATTTCGTTAGTTTTAACGTTTTATTTGATGGATTCATTTAAAAAAATGGGGTCACCTGAAGATCAGGGCCCCAGCCTTCGCTAGTTAGCCTTATAAGGCAAAACTAACGAAAATATCTCGACTTAACCCAACCAATCGTTAATGGCGTCCAGTTAAACCGAACGATTGGTTAGGTTAAGTTGTGATATTTTCGTTAGTTAGCCTTATAAGGCTAACTAACGAAGGCTGGGGGCCCTGATCTTCAGGTGATCCAAAAAACGTCTCCTAAAGATCCTAGTGTAGTTTACTTTCCCAACTTTGACCCAGTATAGTTTG